>CM053793.1:409785574-410385574 GCA_028749045.1 Cupressus sempervirens | reverse complement strand
GCAAGGGAAAATGGATGATAAAGGAATGTGTTTTTCGTAGTAGTGTAGGAAATTTTAGACCTCAAGATGTGATCAGAATGCACGATCTAATGGAGGAGGTTATTTGAACCTAACTTGTGAAATTCTCTTCCTTTTCATCTACTTCTTTAAGATTGATCCTCTTATTAATATGTGACTATCCTCATTGCGATAGTCTCACAATCTTTAATTGTTTTGTATTTTACCTTCTAAGGTCTTCAAGATCTATTTCTACTCACTATGCATTAACATATTTTAGACACTCATTCCATAATTTATGACTTTAAAATCTATACCACATTTAGTTTGATAAGAATGTTTTCTCTTAACTTTATAGTATTATACTTGAGAATCAAACCACCCAAAAATTTTCATCAATACAATAATGACATATTTTGTTTCCAAGAAGCATTTTCACCTAAACATTACCACATTTGCAAAGAAAGGGGGATCCATATGAATGAAACACATTAGTGTAGACAAATTCTAGTTAGGATCAATAGCACCATCATTGGGTGTGAATAAAGCATAGTTCAAAGATACCTAATGAAGGTTATCCATCTAGGCACAATACCATGGAGAGCAACTTTGTTTCACCAAAAGAAAATGCTACCATGGACTTCAAGAAAAAAGAAGAAGGAAAACTTACTATTTAGTCCTTGTTGAGGATAGAAATGATATAGAAAACATACTAAGTATATGAGTTCTTGATACCCTACATGTTATTTGGTGTTTAGCAACTCCATGAAATAGCATAAGTTTTGAGAATCTTCATATAGGTTGAAGTCATATTTGCATGGTCTTGTATTGCTGGAGAATGATAATCTCTATAAACTTGTTTTCAACTCCATCCATTCCAAAGTAAATGCATTTCTATGTTCAAAGATCCTTTAAACAAAAGGAAAAAAATGTCTTATCCTATATGTGTCTTATTATTTGGATCTAAGTTTGCTTCCAATACAATCTTCCATTAATTGTACACAAGTACCAACAACCACGATATTACAGACATAGAGTTTTAGTAGATAATCAAAACCCTAACTGTGTGTATCATCTCACTAAGGTTAAATTCTTCATTTATTAAACTCCCTTGAAGAAATCTACAACATGCCTTTGGCAAGACTCAAGAGATTGCAAAGGTCACAAAACTTCATTTTTGATTGTCTGAACTATTAGAAAGTATGGGAATGTGGAAATGACCACAACAAGATATTCAAATGTCAAGGTAATTGGAAACTTTAGAAATTGCTAAACTAGGTTCCCAAAGATAAAACATAACATATAGACCTTTTGATATCCATTTCCACAAGCATCAAACTAGGTTAATAGGTGTGATTCCATCCATCTGCAAGTTTCTTTGCCTCAAGCCCTATGAAAAAGATGGCTAAACCTACGTAATCTTAGTTTCAATGAAAGTAAACAAGAGTACTTACCCAAAAATAGATTGTAAAATACCATGTGTAGGTGCTTGAATCAAGGACTTTGACATCTACAAGTCAAATCAAATTAACACCACACTTTAGTTTTCTTGTCACCTTCAAACTATATATATTCATTAAAGTGACTCATTATTTCCCAAAGTGAACTAAATATCTGAAGGAACAAGCTTGTCAATGTGAACTAAAAAGTCCATTTTGCAAATTTGTATATCAAATTAACTTTATCCTTGGGATGCACATTTCATCATTACATGTTACTGTTGGTGTAAATAAGTATTTACTTAAGTTTACTTAGGTTAATGCATTATTTTATTATATTGCATTATTTTATTATTTATTAGGTGAGACACTTAGGAGTTTTCATACTCATGTTTACAACATTGGAGTGAGCAAATCTAATTGAGCACATGGTGTCTACAACACTGGAGTTTTCATAATTAACTGAGTTGTGATGTAGACAACATAGTTATTCACACTCCTAATTAGAACATGGTGTCTAATACATTATTTTGCATGCTACACCTTTGTAAGCTTATCCTCTCATCATCAAACTTACTTTTGTGCTTAATGGAGGATAATACATATCTATTGGACATGTGCCTGGTTGTATGACTTATCATGTTTCTAACTCCTATGCATTCTAGAAGTATTCCAAAGGCCTTTATATATAGGAACTCCTAATTTACTTTCATATCAATTCATATCAATACATATTGAATGAATATTATATCGTCATTCTAATCATACTCTCTTTGGTATACTGTTGTGCTTGTGTTTGAGTTCCTTGGTCTTGGGTGAATTTTGCCCTAAGGAAATTTTTTACATGGTATAAGAGTTATACCAAATTCTTACATGGTATAAGATCTTGGGGAGATTCTCTTCATATAGCCATTCAAGACCATTTTTTCTTTAGCACCTCGACCCAGATGTAGAGAATCTATAGAAATTGGGAGTGTCTAGAGCCAAAAAGGACCTCACCATTGCATCTAAAATGTTGATTCAATGAAAATCGACTATAAATTCACCTATGCTGGGCCAAAGTCAATTTTGAGGAATTTTTTTTTTGCAAACCAACACCTGAAGGCCTAATTTGCAAACAAGGTATGGCCATTTATTTGATTTGTGAATTTTATTTTTAGATCTAAATTTAATTTTTCTTTGCAATTATTTGGTTTTTTTGAATTTTTTTTTTTTTTTAAGCCCTATAGGCCCCTATAAGATTTTTTTTGTAGAACCAGGTAGTGACACCCTGGCCCTACAAGAAATATTTTGCATTGCACTCGACATATTCCTTTTATAATCCCATGGGCATAGTGAATTTTTTGTAGATGGGCTATAACAATTATTCTGAAATAAATTCTACCAGCCTCCTTAGTAGCAGACGACCATGGCCGAAACTCAACATATAAGAATCTCCACATTTGGTGGCCTTTTATTATAACACTATAGGCTAAGTCATTTTATTTTTTAGTGGCATCAACTATCCCACAAAATTTTGCATCGGGTTTTAAGGGTTCTGGTGCTCCCAAACCCATTTCGACCAACCACCAACACCTTGACACATCTCTGGCGACTGACTACTCAACCTTATCTGCATAAAGATTTTTTTGGCACTTGATGATGTTGTACAACTTCCAATGACTAGTCACACTATGGCACACAACATCTATTTTCCCATTTGATAGCAAACAATACATGTCAGTGCTCAAACATGTGGTATCTGACATTCACACTACCATACTCTTGTTAGCATCTAGTGCCACATCAGATCTAGATAGTGAGATATGTGTCACTAATCAGCTGAGCCACCTTGACATGTCTAATATTTCCATGTAGCTTTGTATGCTGATGTCATCATTCATATAGGACATGTCAGTGTGACATCATCTAGGGGCAATGTTTTTGTTGATGTCATCAATTTTTTGAGCCTAAATTTGGTGGCCACCTAACGATACATAAGGGAAAAATAAACTATTGCAATGATTGTATTGCCATCAAATTCAGCCCCATCTTTTGCTGATCGAACCCCTCTCTAGATATATTTTTGATTTTGTGGTCTAAATTTGGGAGGCCATATCTGAGTCATCCAGACTCCAAATTAGGTGCAATTGTTTTTTGATTTTGGCTAAAATTTCCTAAAATTTTTAGTGGTGTAGTTCTTTTCTAGTTTTGGTGCATGGATTTTTTAGAAATTACATATTTTGATGACTGTACCTATCTAATCTTGCATTTTGTAACTTCAAATGCTCTATTTGGGCTCATTTGGACACGAAATCAATTTTTTTTTGAAAGTGTGTTATTTTTGTCTACTTTCTAGATCTACTATTAGATTATAGTGTTGTGTGGAAAAAAGTGTCACTTTTAGAATTAGGTCCTTTTTGCATTGTATTACTTTAATATATCTTTAGAATTTTTGTATATTTAAGATACATGTAATATACTAGTTTTGAGCTCCATAAGGAGGTTTTAAAAAGAAAAATTAGAAGCCCACTAAGGCCAAAATTGGCAACTAGCCATTGTAAATGTACTACATATAAAGTGCTAAAAACATCTTTTTTGGGGGGGTTTCTTGATTGAGTGAAACAGGGGGGTGTTCTTGGTGTTGTGTTCCTCTTTTTTTGATATTTTCTTTCATTTTTTGCATCATGATAAATTTTTTCTTTCATTTTCTACATCATGGAAATTTTAAGTTTCCAAAATTAACTCCACATAATCATGCTACATGGTCCATTAAAATGTGGTGTCATTTAATGTATAAAGGAGTTTCTCAATATGTAGATGGTATCCTTCCTAAACTAGCAGGTGATCAAGCATCTACTAGTGAAATTATTGATTGGCAAACAATGGATAGGAAAGCCCTAGGTGATATTTTTTTGGGGGTTGAAGACAAAATCATATATCAAATTCAAAAGTCTCGTACATCTAAGGAAGCTTGGGATACCCTTCAAAACCTATATGGTAAAGTGTTTGAGGAAGATGTTTTTAAAATTGAAGATGAGCTTGTCTCCTTAGATCCTAAGGCATTTGATTCCATATAGGATTTTATCATAAAGGTGAATGAATTAAGAATTAAGCTTGATGATTGTGGGAGTTTTATTAAATATGTCATGTTAATATATCTCATACATAATAAGCTACCATCTAAGTACTCCACATTTGTTTCTACTTATAACACCTCAAAGACTAAATTAGGGTCTGCCTATCAGAAAGTCTCTTTTCATCATTATGCTAAACTATTGGATAAAGAAGAAAAGAAGTTGAAATCAATAGGGATTCTCAATTTACCAAAGTCTAAGTTATTGGTGGCCAATAACAAGGGTTCTCAAAATTTAGCTAATCAATCTTCAAATAGAGGAAAGGGCAAGAATAAGAAGTGGAAGAATAAAAAATAAAAGGATGCAAAAAACACAACACCACAATAAAATCAACAAGGAAAGTCTTCCTTGAATTCAAATAAGAAGGTAGAAAATAATAAGGACAAGAAAAAGTGTGCCTATTGTGAGAAATTTTGTCATGATGAACATGAGTGTTATCACAAGAAGATTGATGAGTTAAAGACCATCATGAAGAAACATAATGTTCCACTACCTAATTCTTATAAGGAGAAAGGATCTTCTTTAGATTTAAAGGGAAAAAGGCAAGCACTCATGGAAAATTCAAGTTCTTCAATGGAATGGATTCTTGATTCAGGAACCTCATATCATATGGGTTCTTCAAAAGGAGAATTTTCTTCATTGAAGTAGTCTAAGGTACCACACATCTTTGAAGGAGATGATACAAAAATGGAAGTTGAAGGGAAAGGAAATATGGAGATGGAAAATGGAGAGTTCAAATATGTTCTCTATGTTCCTAACCTAAGTTCAAATCTCCTCTGAATTTACCAAATTACTCATCTTGAAGATGGCCATAAAGTTGAGTTCCTTCCTGACTCAGTAAAGGTGCACAATCTAAAAGATGACTCATTGGTTGGAGTGGGGAAAATTAATCATGATAAAAGGTTGTATTCTTTCTCCCAATTTATGCCCAAGTATCCTTTACAAGCCTTGTTGACTCAATCTAATTCACAAATCAAATTATGGCACAATCTAAAAGATGACTCATTGGTTGCAGTGGGGAAAGTTAATCATGATAAAAGGTTGTATTCTTTCTCCCACTTTGTGCCCAAGTATCCTTTACAAGCCTTGTTGACTCAATCTAATTCACAAATCAAATTATGGCATGAGCGGTATGGTCATCTTAGCTTTTGCTATCTTTAGCAACTTTTCTTACACACTATGGTCAAAGGTCTACCTACAATACACTTTTCCAAAGGTGAATTTTCAATAGGTTTAGTGGATATCCATCTAGAGGAGAAGTTGCATAAAGGGAAGTCTTCAAGAGCACAAGTTGTTCTTCAGTTGGGTTGCATGGTACCAGTAGGTCCTTTTGTAGTGACATCAGTCAACCAAGGTTACTACATACTTACTTTCATTGATGACTTTTCATAGTATACTTGGGTCTACTTTCTTCAACATAAGAATGAGATGTTGGACAAATTTATAGCCTTCAAGGCTCATGTTGAAAGGAAATCAAGGAAATCCATCAAGGTTTTAAGGATGGACAATGAAAGCAAATATGTGAATAAAAGACTTAAATAATTTTGCAAACTTGAGGGTATTGATCTTTAGAATCCACTAGCATTCAATCTACACAAGACAAATGTTGCAACACTAAGGATATGAAATCTTAAGTCAATGGCACATTACATGATATAAGACAAGTCTCTAGATCCATCACTTGAAGTCAAAGCAACCACTAGTGCTACTCATATACTTAATAGGTCTCCTCATATTGCCTTACATGGCAAGACTCCTTTTGAGGCATGGTGTGAAAAAAAACCTATTATAACAAACTTCAGAGTCTTTAGTTGTCTAGCATGGGAAAACACATGTTCTAGGGGATGCAAGGCACCACCACCTTTGCCTTGTACTTTCATTGGATATGAAGACTATGTGAAGGAATATAGACCTATGGATCTTGAGACACATGAGATCTTTGCAAAGAAGGATGTACACTTTGAGGAAAGTTCACCTAGCTTATCCTCTACTCCTCTCTACACTTCATACATTATGGAAACTGATAGTGACACCAGTGATAGTGCTTCACTAGATTCAAATACAGGGGGTTCTATTTATAGTTTTAGTGAGAGGTCACGACATCAACATACTCCACATGCATATATTGACACAGTGATAGGTCTAGCACAATAGGGTACACCTAGTCTCCCAGTTCCAACATCAGAGGATGACTACATAGTAGATATTTTAGGTTTGTTCATGGAGTCATAGATAGTAGATTTGGAAGATATCATTGATGATTTACATCTTCTCTTTGATGGCATAAATCCTTCTTCAGTTATTGTGAGGGTTATGTCTATTCTCTACATGATTGATCTTCATAGGTTGATATGATTGTCGATACTTATGTACAATAGTTGCAAGAGGTCTCTTTATCATTTGAGGAGAAAGTATATTATTTGAGACATGTTCTATATTTATCCTTGATAGGGATAGTTGAGTAGGTTTCAAAGACATTATTGATCATCAAGATTCTTTCCACACACAACAAAAGCATCTCACTTGTACTTATGATATTGTTTCTTCCAAATGGGAGGAACACTATTCAATAGTCTTGGATCAACTTCTACATTAAAGTAACTATCACTGATTTACACTCTTCATTTGGGGGGGAGATTACTTTGTCTCTCTTCTTCTTCTCTCTTGTGGGGGGACCTTTTCCTCTTTTGGGATAGTGTTCTTCCCACATTTCTCTATTGTATATACTTGATGTATGTTGTAATGTGGGGGGGGGGGGTGGGGGTGTCTTGATTACTCCATCCATCCATGCATCTAGTTTTTTCATCTCTCTTTTTGGGGGAGGGTTTTTCCCATGAGGTTTTCCCTTTTTCTCCACTTTATGAGAGATTGCATTTCATTATGTACATGGGTACCTAATATGGCCTATTAGCTGGGACCCATCGTACATTTCATCTTAGCTTTTGTAAGATTAAGTGCATTCCCCTAAGTTGCACTTAAGGGGGGGTGTTGGTGTAAATAAGCATTTAATTATTACACTTTACTTAAATTTACTTAGGTTAATGCATTATTTTATTATTTATTAGGTGAAACACTTAAGAGTTTGTGTACTCATGTTGACAACACTGTAGTAAGCAACTCTAATTCAACACATGGTGTCTATAACACTAGAGTTTGCATAATTAACTGAGTTTTCATGTAGAAAACATAGTTATTCACACTCCTAATTTATCACATGGTGTCTACAACATTATTTTGCATGCTACACCTATTTAGGCTTATCCTCTCATCATCGCACTTACTTCTGTGCTTAATGGAGGATAACCCATATCTGGTGGACATGTGCCTAGTTGTATGACTTATCATGTTGTTGATTCCTATTCATTCTAGAAGCATTCCAAAGGCCTTTATATATAGGCACTCCTAGTGTACTTTTATAACAATTCATATCAATACATATTGAATGAATATTATATCATCATTCTGATCACACTCTCTTTGGTCTACTATTGTGCTTGTGTTTGAGTTTCTTGGTCTTGGGTGAATTTTTTTCTAAAGAAAATTCTTACATGGTATCAGAGCTATACCAATTCTTATAGTTATGAATTAACACTACTTTTTTTTACCAATAATGGATTTCTCTACTTAAATAATGTATTGTGTATATATTTATCTATATAGTTGTCCACTGCTATCCCTAACAATAATTTAGTCATACCCAAAATCATATCTCTACTGTTCCCTATCTCAAAAACTTGGAGGAACACTAATATATGAATGATTAAGCATATTGCAGACTATACATATGAAAAAATAACAAAGGTCTAGATCTCCAAAGATAAAAGAAATTTTAAAGAATAAAATAATTGAAAAAATACTTCTTAGAAATTAAAAATTAAACTTGATCTCTCCTTTATGATTGCGGGTTTAATTTAGTTACCTTACTATCCTAAAAACCTAGCTTTATAATTACTCTTCTTGACATCACCAATAATCACCATAGGAACAATGTCCCTCTTTAAAATGATGGAACTGGTTCCCATCCCTCATAATAATTTGTCTTGCAACAACCTTGGAGATAAAATTAATTGCAATGTGGCAAAGAACACATACTTGAAGGTTTTTCACTACTCTAATGGTTGTTCTAGTGTGTGAATTGATCAATCCATATGCTAATTCTAACTTTTCTCTATGGTGGCAGAGGAATAATTCTTTTTCCTCCTCTTCAACATCATTCAGTGCATGTCTTGAATCAGATAAATACCTTGCCACCCTCATTTCTAAATTTAGTTTCTCCAACATTGCATATATTTCCTATGTCTATGGGTGAGATCTATCTCCTGCACAAAAAGAATGTACCATTTTTGGTTTTCAATCCAACTACATCTAGGCAATTTTTTTAACTCCTATATCTTGCATCAAACTTTTTACCTTTTGAACCTCATCCAACTTACCCATACTTAAAATCTATTTTTGACAAAGAGGAGAGTGAATGTGAACAAGTGTCATAAAAGAGAGCTTAGTTGAAGCTTAAGTTGTGCTAGCTTAGCTGCAATCTTTAATAGATCTTCCAAATACCAAATCCTATACACACTAATGCCTCTACCATTGATGATCATACATGTCTTCTGTACTCTAAAATTGGTACCTGATTTGACACAAAAATTTCTAGTTGGTAAAGCTTTGGTAAAAGAGAAAGATGCCTGAGTATTCACTTGAGCCATTCTTGCTGACAAAAATAGAAAGAAATATTTCCAGTGGATTTTGTTTGATTGGTTTTTAATTTGCACATCTCTTTTAAATCTTATCTGCTTTACTTCAAAGTTACCTTCAATGAGTCCATCTTAATTAGTACAATAGTTCATGGAAAAAACTATTACACAGGTGGTTTGGCATATCCTATGAAAATTATGCCAATCTTGTGGTCTCTATTAATGCATGTGATTTCTCAAATTACTACAATGGTATATCTAAGAGCCTATGCCAACTTTGTTTTCTCACATCACTTAGCATATAGAAACATCAACCACTATCATTCCTCCCTGTTAGGAATTTTATATTGTATTTACTAATTTGATTTTCCTTATAATAAACTTGGTGGGATGATTCTACCCTTTCCTTGTTCACTAAAACACCTTACATTCTTTAATTTGTAGGCATCTGTTAATTTCTATATCATTCATCAATCTCCTCTCTATATGAGTTTCTTCCAACCTACCTATTTCTACATTCAAGTTTGATAGAAGAAAATAAGTTATGGAATTCTCAAACCCATCTCAACAAGAAGACTTTTTGTAAATAATCCCAACTATATATTCTTATGTAATTTGCACATTAAGGAAACATGTCCATTGGCATTTGATGATAAAGTTAAGAGTTTCCTCAAGATAGTCATCTTGGTTGAGGAGGTCAAGCATGCATACATAGTGCTTGGTTTTAGGCATAATGCAATAAGAGTCACTCATGCTATTGAATTATTTAAAGCATTCATCAACTAAACCTGTGTGACTGCATTTAAACAAAACCCATGTGAAGCTTGCATGGTAAGAGTATATTCCTCAATGTTTTATTTTTCATAGAGTTTTAAAGCATCATATAAAAATCCATTCTTTGAATATCTTGTAAAAATGGTGTAGAAGTTGATGAAAGCCAACTTCACTGCTCAACAAGATCACCTACATGCAAACAACATGTTGAAGAGAAACCAAAGAAGGAAGGTGTAATCACCTAAAAATGGTCATCTAGACTATTAGCCCCCTTCTCAGCATTTTTGCTAAATTAATTTAATCATTTACCTAGACCAAATTGCTAATAATCAATTTATTTGATTATAACCTATAGTTTGACTATGCTATCCTAAGTTTATTATTTGATTAAAAGAACATGTCCCCTTTTAATTAAATAAAAGACCCCATTCTTCTAACCCACTTAAAGTGCACACATAAAGTCCTTTTTCTATTTTGCAATTAAAAGAAAAGGCTTTGTGACTTTTGTCTTATATGACAAGTCAACTTATATTCTATTGGTTGACTTGTGTGTGCATATGGATCAACTCCTCTTTTCAAATTTCACCATTGATCATCCACCATCTTCATCTTGATCTCTACCATTCGTACGACTTTAAAAGGGAGAGAGCTTTCCCCCTCAAAGCATCCATCTTTTGAGTATTGTTATGTTGTAGGTTTTCTAACATGTTTCTTTGGATCTTTGTGGAGAACTTCTATTTCTTGTCTACATTCTCTCATACCATGGCATTTTAGCTTAGATTCATGTTGCATGTTAGTTTAGCTTCTATTTTGCAATAATTTCTCACATAGATTAATATTTGGATTGTAACACTCTCATACATATTTTAGCATAGCTACACTTTGCATCTCATTTAGCTTAATCTTCATTTGCATTGCATTCTTGAGGAACTCCTTGGGACATTTGCATTCTTACATCTTGTCTTTGGAACCTCCCATTGCATGATTTACTAGAAAGAAGAGCATTTTGAAGGCTCAATTGAGAGTCCTTGAACATGAAATACACTCTCTTGCACTTAATGGATAGGGAGCTCTAAGCCGGCATCCAAGCATTCCAAACTCATGGAATCATTTGGACAGAAGGATTTAGAGTGGGACACTTTTGAGTGTATAGAAGGAACAAGAGCTTGGAGCATTTCAACAAAGCAAGAAAAGATATTCACAATAAGAAAATGAAATTGCTATGTGAAAATGATATGAATTTACAATGAGAGAGCCCAAATATAAAGGCCTCAAGGAAGCTTTCTAAATGCATTTAACCTAAGTAAACTTAAGTAATAGAATAAATAATTAATAAATAATTATTTACTCTAACACCCCCCCTTAAGTCAAAATTAGGGGAATGCCTTAAGCTCACAACATCTAAGATGAAATGACGAATGGGTTCTCAATAACAAGGCTATGTTAGGTACCCATGTACAATGCAAAGAAATACAACCTCTAAAAATGGGGAAAGAGGGAAAACCTCATGGAAAAACCCTCCCCCAAAAAGAGGTAAGTACAATCATGCAAAAAAATGAAGGAAGGAAGGAAGGTAGGCCTCAATAAGATACCCCAAGGACAACTTCCACCAAAAATTTTTCAATAGACTCTCTCAAAACCATAAGTACCACTAGCCTCCCATGAGAGATAGAAAAGACACCAAAGCCCCCCTAGAATAACGGAGCCCTTGAGAAAGAATTGAACCAATGAAACTATAATATGGAGGAAACAAGGGAACAAAACAAGGGAACCCCTGAATGAGAGGGAAAATTGAAAGGCCTAGCTAATGCTCAATATGAGGATCCTAAAAGAGAATCCCCAAGGTAGGTGTGTTGATATTATCATGAATGTCCACTATAGAATCTATAATAAGTGCACTTGGAGGCTCGATGAATGGAGCTAGAGGATCAGGTAGAACAGAAGAAGAATCTTGCTAAAGAGAAAAGACCTCAATTGGATGTGGTGTGGAAGTCAAAACAGGATCTTAGGAACAATACAAAGGTTCAAGTATCCTAACTGCACCACATGATTCTCATGCGAAAGAGAAGTATGCTTCGATAATGGAGATGGTGGACCAAGGTGTTAGAAGGTATGGAGATGAGTGGAAGGATAAAATGCCCCTATAGTAATAAGACCTCTTGTTGCATGATCCTAAATGAAGATTGAATCAACAGTGAACTAAATTGTCTTCCCTAATCCATTGCGTGTAATTTGAGAAATTGAGAGAAGGTTTGCAAACAGAGATGGAACATACAATACATCATTGAATATACCATCCTCAATGAAAATTGAACCTTTCCCATAGAATGGTAGGGTAGTGTTATTCCCCATAAGAATATGAGGAATGGGAGAAGCCTCAATAGTGGAGAAGATACCTTGAGAAGATTTTATATGGTGAGAAGCACTTGAATCTAGTATCCAAGAGACCTATGAAGGGGATGCAATGGAAGCCCATAATGCATGACCCTTTCCAAGATCTAGTGTAGATGTAAAAGAGGTGGAAGATGCCTAGAAAGAAGACCCTTGTGAGGTAGAAGAAAATGGAGAGGAAATAGTGCTCTTCTAAAGGAGAGCTTGCAAATCGGCAATCTATTTCTCATAGCCATTAAATCTCTTCTCAAAAAAATGTGACTCATCATGAGATCATTTTTGACAATAAGAACATGTACAAGTCTTAGTATTCTATTTCTCCTTCTTCTTAGAAGAAGATGATGAACCAATAGAGTGCCGAGAGGAGGAATTAGATATCTACTTCAACTTTTGTTCCTGTGTATCCTTGGCAAGCAATGCCAATGACTATGAACTTATAAGTGAATCCATCTGAGTAATCTTAGACTATTCCCATATAAACTAATTACAAAATGTCTCAAAAGAATGCATCTAGTGTATGGTACCCAAGGAATCCATAGTGGAGTAGAAAGTGGAAGAAAATATTTGATATTGTCCTCACAACTTTGAGAGTATCAAAAAGATACACTCATCATCTGTTTTGTTTTTCCCACATCCCTACAAAATTTCACGTAGAGATTTGAACTTCATCAAGAAGTCCTCAATGCTGGGGAAGTTGGTAGGTGTTAAAGAAGTCAACTCTGCATCAAGCTGTAGTGCCCATAACTCATTTACTATGTCAAACAAGTTGTGAAACTTGATCCAAATAGCTCGAGGAGTGGTCAAACCGTCCAAGTGAAACAAGAGACAATTTGAGATGCTCAGTACAATCAATCCCATGGCTTCATCCAATTTGTTTCTATGTTGAAGAACTTCAAAAGGGTGTTGTAGAATAGGTTGGTTCTCATCCAAACATGACCATAGACCTCGTGACATGAGAAGCCTAGTCATTTGTGTTTTTCAGGTGTGATAGTTGTGTAGTGTTAGCCGGGTCACAGAAGGATTTGACATTGAGAGAAGAAGACAAAAGCAGAAGGGTCTATTATGAAGTAAATTACAAAAAAGAAAATGCTACCCCCCATAATGTATAAAGATATCCTTCAAATACCAAAGAAACAACTATAGAAAGCACAAAATTGGAGAAAATAACCTGGATTCCAAATGTAGAGAGGGAGGAAATGGAAACCTCTAGTTCAACACCAAAAATAAGAGCTTAATATGACTCCAAACTAATTTTAGATCTGGAAAGTAGACAATAAATCATGCACTTTTAAAAAAAAATAGCATTGAAATGTCTCCATATGAGCCCAAATGAAGCCTTTGAAGGTGCAAAAAATGAGATTTTTGAGTTGTCAAAAAATTCAAGAACATAAATGTCAAACTTCCTACACCAATATGTAGATCACAAAATTCTATCCCAAAACAAAAAAAAATTGCTCAAAAAAATGAGTCCGTATGAGGGAAATATAATTGTTTGAAAATCACCTCTGTAGTTATT
Source organism: Cupressus sempervirens (assembly GCA_028749045.1). NCBI lineage: Eukaryota > Viridiplantae > Streptophyta > Pinopsida > Cupressales > Cupressaceae > Cupressus > Cupressus sempervirens. Next base: position 410,371,650 of record CM053793.1, on the reverse strand, counting down.
TTTTCTGAATTGCCACCATCACACCTCCAAAAAATAAAGAAAAAAACCCAAAAAATGCCAGATCTTTTATGTCAAACCCTCTTTCTTATTTATCTCCAAATACTAAAAAAATGCTCTTCCTCTCGATTGAAGAAAAAATCACAAACAAACTAGGGCCTGTGTCTCTGAATCATGGCCTCAAAAAATCCTTCAAACTAGGAAGTAGCAGGGAGGCTTTAATACCATGTAGAAGTTGATGAAAGACAACTTCATAGCTCACCAAGATCACCTACATGCAAGTAAATTGTTGAAGAGAAACCAAAGAAGGAAGGAACAATAGCTTGGAGCAATTCAACAAAGAAAGAAAAGATATTTCACAATAAGAAAATGAAATTGCTATGTGAAAATGATATGAATTTACAATGAGAGACCTCGAATATAAAGGCCTCAAGGAAGCTTGTAGAATAAGCTAGAAACTGCTAGAAGATAAGGTTGACAACTAAGCATACATCCACAAAAGGTGGGATATCCTTGATCAAGGTGAGAGGATAAGTATGAATTAGATAGGAACAAACTCTCGTGTTGTCAACAACTCATCAACAACTCTTATATGACAACTAAAGTCTAAATGCATTTAATCTAAGTAAAATTGAGTAATAGAATAAATAATTAATAAATAATTATTTACTCTAACAAATACCATTCCAACAAATGATATATTCTTGAAGCATTTTGTCAAGCAGTTCACATGCCCTGTGTTCTTGCAACCCTGGTATTGAATAAGATGGCAATTTTATTTGGTTGTCTATCAAACACTTCATGATTTGAGCATGTTTCCACAATTTCCATTTAGTTCAATTAGGGATTTTATATTTATAAAATCTAAAAATTTCCATAATTTTGGTAGGATGCTAGCAAAGGTTGTAGAGTTCCAAAGAACTAATTTGAGCACAGGTTGGGAGAATATTAGCAAAGGTTGAGGAGGTTTGTATAAAATCTTGTAAAGATTTTATAGAAATTCCATTTTGTGAATATCCTACAATCATTGCAATCTATTAGAGTATAATTAATACTTGAATGTTGCCTTTACATCTTATCATTGGAGTTGTGGTTGTAATGTTTTTTGAAGTTCCCTTACATATGACATTGACATGAGTATCTTTAACATTGCTACATGTTTGCCTAACAACACAGGTTATGAGAGTACTTTTCTATATTCATTTCTTAGATACTAAAATCTACATGCTCAAGTATTTGATTATAGTAGTATGTTCTTCCTTACTATCTCATGGTTTTGATGATTATTAAACTTCTTTATGAAAGTTATTGAAGGCATGGATCAATGTTAATGCAACATCTATATATAACTAACATCGTTGTTAGAGAAAAGTAATCTATATTCACAGATTGCAGCAAGTTACATGTGTTTTCAGAATAGATAAAAACATATTATCATTGTAGAATATTGAGAAGATTGAAAGGTTCTTTTTGGTTGTTTGGTTTGCCTTCTTATGAGTTCAAACAAAATATTTTTGTGTCTCGTAATGAACATGCCATGAATCAACAATTCTTGTTGTTACAAAGAATAACACAATGAATCAACAATTTATGGATGTGGCAGAGGTAAGTGAAGGAGCTGCATGAATGTTTAAGGGTTTCTTTCAATCATAAGGTACTAAAGAACCATTTAGGAGAGAAGGAAAGGCAATATATTGGAGTGTAGGAACAAGTCATGGTGGTTAGCAAGGAAACTCTTAGCAATACAAGGGTTTGACAGTTTAAAAATCTCAATACAAGCATCTTTGGCTTATACTAGAATCCCCTTGGAATCCAAGCTCTATCAACTTAAAGGGAGCTCTTACTCTTATTGCCAATGTTAGTTCTGATGACATACATCCAATTTTGAGTTTTAGCTATGAATCTTTTCCTTCACTTCTTAAAGTATGTTTTTCTTACTCTTACTTTATATCAAGGTCCTACAATTACTTTAGGGAATTTTTCTATATTATTAAAATGATCTTTTTTATCTATCATAATTGTTTGATGTGAGAGCATGAACATGCTCGAACATGAGATATTCCAATTGCAATTCAAGAAAGATGTATGTAAATAATGATACACTATCCATAGAGATTAATTTTAATTTTCAATATTTCAAAAAGGTAATGTTAAAACTACCTGAGGTATCAATTCATTATGTTTGATAAATGTAAGGAAACTTAGAAATAAAAAATATAACCATTTCCACATAACCCATAATAGATCTAAAATAAACACGGAATTAAAATCCACATGCAAGAGAATAGACAACATACCCACAAAATTGTGACACAAGATATACCCTGGGAAACCCTCATTGAGGGAAAAAACCAGCCTCCAAAAGCATCCATCACCATGTATTATTCAACAAAAATACCATTGCCATACAACCATGGAACCCTTCATGGCCATAGCCACAACCGAGCAAACTATGTGAACAAGCATGAATCCACACATCCCATGCCATACTTTCAACTTTCACAAATGCTCCCTTGGCTAACCTGTCAAGCCTTGTCCCACTCGACTCTTTCCTTTTGTCTTCTCCTTGTCACTCTCTCTACAACAACTACCCTTGTGGCTGCTTATATAGTAGCAGGTCCCACAAAACCACTAAGTGGTATTACATAAACCATGTGCTACCTAACCCACTGACCCCACATTTAATATTGGGCATTTAATTCTTTTCTCCAATATTAAATAATTACATAAAATATTATCACAATGTTACAATACAACTCATCAAGAATATTCCATGGGAATCTTTACATGTTGCACGTCCATCTAGGCACAACAATACATAATAAAATATAATAATAAAATAACAATATTATGCAATGTGTGCAACACCCATTATCTCAACAATCTCCCACTTGTTGTATACATTGCATAGGGTCAATCTGTAGCCACATAAATGAACAAGGGAACAATCCCTCCTAGCACATCCACCATCATGGATCAAAATACACCAAGTGCTCCATCCTGGTACCCACAACAAAATCAAAGTATCTAGCATCTCGAACATGAATGATCTCACCTCCTATTATGCCACTACCACTAGACATACATAGAAGCCATCCAAAGAGAAAACCACCCAACCTATCACATTAGAAGATCATAAAATCCTATACCAACTGAAATTCCAAGCACAAAAAACTTGATCCAAAGATAATCACATGTATCCGTAGTTGTCAAAATATCTATAGCTGAAATAACACCAACAACAAAGTGCCAAACCCATCCAATTATCCATACCTCAAAGGTATAACAAGTGAATCTCATATCACTGACATATCCAATCTACAACCTGCAATCACAAGCTTCAAGAGCAATACCTGCCACATATATACCAAGAAGCTCCCACTGCAAAAGATAATGTCAAATCTATAACCAATCCACTCAACACATCTCAAAGAAGTGAATCCATGTAGTATCAAGGACATCCACAACATGTAAACTGATATCCTGCAAGAACAACTCTCATAACAAGTCTCCAATGCTCTCCCAAGTTCACCACAACCAACAGAGGAAAGAGATAAAGGAATAACCATGTCATCTCTCACATGACATACATAAGCACAAACCAGTGATCAGAATCTCTAACCAATCTCAAATCCAATGTAGTCAAAACTAAACATCCAAAAAAATAACCAAGACCAGAGAAACCATGCAAATCATAACTTGTATCATGTCCTTCTACACACACCTCTAGATGTAAATTGTGCAAGTATGATCTCCTCCATAAAACCCCAACAAGAAGCCTCAACAACACCCAATCCATACCATATAACTAATCATGGATGTAAGCCTCTCACAAGAAGATCAAACTCATTAAACCATTCTGAAACCAAGGAATATGCCCAATATAAAACCATCTCCCAAATTCAACCAGCATAACAACATATGCACATGGAGATAACCAATGCTAAACCATCTCTCAAATGAACCCTCCAGAACTAACTCATGTACCATAGCTCAAGATCCATATCCATGAAAGACAAGCATAAATATAATGCAATTGAGAGAAAATAATGGGCTATACTCTCAAGTAGCAAACTACTGAGTAGACCAAGAGTGGGGAATGAGAATGCTCATCAAGATACCCAAGTCTCCAAACAAGACTCATCTAAGAACAGTCTCCTCTCAAGTCCATATCAGGTGACTGCCCCTCAGACTTCCTGCTGAAACCATCAACCATCCCAACAAATACTTCTCTAATCCAAGAGAAATCAGCATCACCACTGTCTCTAAGTATCCATGAGCACCTGTAACCAATCAATCCATGCCAACTCCAAATGCAACATAGCAATATCATGAAGTATCCAGCTTATGATTAGTGTACTCAATACCAAGAAACTAAACCAAGATCAATGTCCAAGTTCCAACCATGGCCTCAGGAACATAAACATGACAACATGATCTAACCATCTCATCTAAAGAGATAACATGCTCCACATGAACATACTATAACATGTCACAACTCTAAATATATATCAAGAGTATACCATGACATAATAATGAAACCATCCTCATAACAAGGATAACATGCCAAATAAAAGAATAAACCACACCTTTGCCAAGAACCCTGCGAGTCCTCAAGATGCAACCATCTCCATACACCATGAAGAAAACCATCTCCACATGCTAGGAAGAACCATCTCCACACGCCATGAAGATAACCAAGAACCCCATGAGTCCTCAAGATCTAACGATCTTCAAACACCATGAAGATAACATGTGCACCATGCAAATGTCAAAGATGCTTCTACAACAACAGGATCTAAGACAAACCTCCAACATCTGCAAACACTCAATAAATATATCAATGCCAACAACTCCCACTCAACTATGGTACCAAGTCACCTATGGCATCATAAAATCCATCCTCTCCAAACCAAGAAGATATAAACCAAATCATAAACTAATCCTACACTGTCACCCCATCACTGTCACAAGCTCCCACTAAACTGTGTATCCAAGCTATCCATGACATATGATGAACAAATCCATCCTCTAACCATGAGAATCAACCAAGGCATCAAACCATCAAAGAACTCAAAGTGCACATCATGAGCTCCTCAAAAGAAACCAAATAATCATGATCCTCAACCTAGAAGATATACCACCATAACTGAATCAGAAATCCAAGTTAATGAACATCAAGGATGTACCTGTATATCCAATCATGTCATGCCAAAATCCATGGCACCATGATCACATCCATGAACTGAGCATCTGTCTCTCAAAGTGTCCAACTTGTCAGCATAAAATAGTCAACCACAATCCTCCACCATGACTGTACCTGGTAACAACATCTCATCCTTTCTACATGAAGATAAAATCATGTGACTTAGGGCATAGACAACCCAAATCCAAGCCACCAATCTGAATATGTATCAATAATGAAAGATCAATGGGCAAAGACAACCCATAACCAATCTATAAATGCAACTTGTAAGTAGAGACTACTTACAACACTGCACAACTTGTAGACCCAACAAGTCATCATGCATATCCAAACTAAACACTGATAACCATATCATCATGAGACCAAACTAAAATATGAACTGAGTATACAATGACATCAAATCTTAAATCTCCAGTGCCATAAACTCACAATGTTACCATAGTCAAAATATATCAATAAACTGTTCAGATCAATATATCAACAAATAAATCATGCCAAACTTGCACCAAATCTGAACCAATGTGTAGAGCTCTCCAAGAGTTTTTCGTTGACTACTTGAAGTCCAAAATTTGACTCCGTATGCCCAAGTTATGCCTTAATCCGTGCTCAAAATAAATAACATCTGACTTTAGGGCTCTTAAAACCTGAAAAAATGTTAAAATCATAGAACCAAACCTACACCAAGTTGTAGTGCTCTGAATTAGCTTTCCAACGCCTATAAGAACTCTGAAATCCGATATTCTAAGAGAAAGTTATGGCTGTTTTACTAAGATAGTCTTTTTACCATTTTCAGTACGATTTTTTCATTTTTTATTTTTTTTCAGTGACGAAAATTCTGACGGGATTGAATTTGACGGCCATCATGTGCTGAAACCAAAAAACTCTTTCATTTCCTCTGAACATGGCCAAACTAGGGCATATTATATATCAAATTTTATGGAAATGTCAACCCGGATCCAATGGCGAGGTCCTTTTTTACCCAGGAGGTCATTTATGCAAGCTACCCCCCAAAACCCTCATTTAAATGAAACATCCGAAAAAATTCTTTTCTCCAACAATTTCACATGCCCAAATCTTTTAACATCCCATCATAATAGCAAATCCAAAACTCTCAGACCTGCAATAAATCATTCATATATCTTGCCCCTTTCTTTTATCCTCTCATGCATTCCCATGGATTCAATCTAGGGTTACAATAATAAAACCATAGCTCTGATACCACTTGTAAGGAAACTTGGCAATAAAGAATATAACCGTTTCCACATAACCCATAATAGATCTAAAATAAATATGGAATTAAAATCCACATGCAAGAGAATAGACAACATACCCACAAAATTGTGACACAAGATATACCCTGGGAAACCCTCATTGAGGAAAAAACCCAACCTCCAAAAGCATCCATCACCATGTATTATTTAGCAAAAATACCATTTCCATACAACCATGGAAGCCTTCATGGTCATAGCCACAACTGAGAAAACTATGTGAACAAGCATGAATCCACACATCCCATGCCATACTTTCAACCTTCACAAATGCTCCCTTGGCTAACCTGTCAAGCCTTGTCCCGCTCGACTCTTGCCTTTTGTCTTCTCCTTGTCACTCTCTCTACAACAACTACCCTTGTGGTTGCTTATATAGCAGCAAGTCCCACAAAACCACTAAGTGGTATTACATAAACCATGTGCTAAAACCATGTGCTACCTAACCCACTGACCCCACATTTAATATTGGGCATTTAATTTTTTTTCCCAATATTAAATAATTACATAAAATATTATCACAATGTTACAATACAACTCATCAAAAATATTCCATGGGAATCTTTACATGTTGCACATCCATCTAGGCACAAAAATACATAATAAAATATAATAATAAAATAACAATATTATGCAATGTGTGCAACACCCATTATCTCAACAATAAATTGCATCTAATCAAGAAATTTATACTTAGCTAGAGGGTAAAGGACTTTTATCATGCTCTTCTACGTACAACTAGAGATTGGCAAAGACTTGTTCATAGAATAAAAAAACTTTGTATTCATATTTATATTGCAAAGAACACAAATTTGTACTATAAAAATTATGTTTATTAATAGATAAACATATGTACATGTTAATATAGTATTACTGAACTCAAAATCTAAAATTATTTTATTTCTTATAAATATCATATTACTTAGTTAATTAATGATGCTTATTTAATTGCTTGATTTGAATATGTTTAAATTTATAGTATATATTATTTTGAATATGTTTTAATGTGTTGAATATGATTAATCATTACAAATAGATTGTTTCCTCTAATTAATCTACTTCATTTATATGTGGACTCATATAAAAAATAGTGTTAGTGTTACCATGCAATTGATTATAAGAGAGGGAAAAGTAATGCAAAGTAAGACAATTTAAGGAATGAGGATAACTCCTCAAGAATTTTTTAATGACTTAACTATCACTTAACCTATTTATATAGAAAAGTTTTGTCTCTCTACGAGTGAAATTATTTCATTGCATGATATTTTGATCAAAATTCATTATAGATATTATAGTCAAAAAAATATTGTTGGTTTTAGAAGGAAGCTACAATGACAAGGGCCATTAAGGATGGAATGGTTGAGAGGCCTTGGGAAAGAATAACAGTTGAAAGGGATGGTAAAAATGTGGTTCATTCAAATCCCTATGATCCATTTTCTCTACCCAAAATGTTTCACCAATACCTAAAGAGATTTTAATTACACAACATTCCACAATGTTTCATGTTTCTACCCACAATGTTTCATTTTTTATTATTTTAATTAAATGGCTACTGTTGAGTCTACAAGAGCCAGAGTTCCTTCAAAGAGCACTTCTAAAAAAACATCTAAGGCTCCATAAAAAGGAAGATTTGTATTTCCTTAGATAGAGAAAAAGAGGTTTGAAAAAAGGAGGATTGGTATTTCTTGCTATTGGGTCAAAGAATAGGACTAAGAGATCAAGTATCTATTGAAAAAGATTGACAAAATGGATAAATTACTAAGTATTCTAACAAAAACTTTAAATATTAATGACCTTTAAATTCTTACTCATGCTTTTCCCTTTCTCTCATGTTTTTGAGCTCAGAAAAGAATTATTATCAAGGCAAGCAAGGAAAGTAATTCATTTTTAGTTGCATAGCATGAGAGGTGTTCCTATTGTTACACATTTTGCAATATTTAATTAAGTATATATAGATTACAATATACTTTGCCAAGCTAACATAATGAATATACATGGCTTTGAGTTTGATCGGCTTACAATTTCAAACTACTAAAATTTAGTCTAAGAAGATCCAAGAATTTCACATGAAAGAAGACATAAAATTCTTAATGAAACTTAAAAGCATCTAAAATGAAGAACTTTGACTACCAGAGGCCAATGGTTCTATGACATTGGTATTCCATAGGAGCTCTAATATACTTGGTGTTAAATTAGAAGCAACTGGACCTCCTATCAGTGATTCCTTGAGGTTCTCCAATGTCTTGGCCACATCTCTCATTGAAGGTCATTCTCTTGGTGATTCATTGCTACAAAGAAAACCAACATTAATGAAAGAAATAAGACATTTTTTCTCTTCCATGTTTTCATTCACATCTTCCAATAGCTCAACATCAACAATATCTACCACTCTCTAGAAAAGATATTTCCACCCACTTTCACAAGTTCATATCTCTCACAAACATCTCACCACTTGGACTCTTATTTGTAGCACTCTCTAATATTAGGATTCCAACACTATACACATCTCTATTCATAGAAACATTCTTGCCTAGCCCATACTTTTCAAAAAAAAATATTTATGAGCATCTATTAACGAAAATGACAACGCCAATATAAAAGATATTCAGGAAAACAATTACCTAGAGAATTATAGCCTATAGATCCTTTGAGTGCAAATGTCTTTGTACTCAGTGAATCTATGGGGTTTTTAGCAATTAAATAGGATATACTAAAATCATTCACAAGGGCTATCATGTTAGCATCTAGGAGCACATTGCTCAGTTTTGAATCACAATGAACAAGCTATAGAGGACGATCATAATGAAGATATTCTATGCCATGTGCTACATCTATGAAAATGCTCAAACATTCACTCAATCCAAATTGAAAATAATTTTGATGATCTATTTCAGGGTACAAACACTTTTCAAAGCTTCCATTAGATGCATATTGAAGAACCAAACCTTTCAAGCTAGGGAAGTAAAATGCACTTATGATTTTGATGAGGTTATGATGTCAAATCCTCCTTAACACTTTGCATTCTTTGGTAAAGCTCTTATCAACTTCTTCATTCTTATAAGCTCTTTGTTCATTCATTGGCATTATTTCAAAGTTTATCTTTAAAATTTTAATGTCTTTTTTATTCCTGTTAAGGAGATGATTAGAGAAGCAATTTTAGAGGTGAATCATCCCCCCTAGTCTTTTGGTTTCTCCAATAAGATGAAGTGTGGTAGTTTATTTCTATTTTGACAAAGTATTTTCTCATTTTTTATTGTTACAAGATTAATCTAGGTTAATTCTATATGTTTAAAGTGCGGGTAATTTCCAATAAGGAATTTCTATGCCAATGATTTGTAGTTTTTTAACTCTTAGACTTTTCCTTGTGCATTCCTACTAGAAATTCATTACATTTAGTAGTCACTCTAACTGCTTAAAGTTTACATTACATAAATGAACAAGGGAGTGGTGGAATAGTGATCCCATTGAATTTGAAGCTGAAACAAATGAAACTGAAGGTGCACCCAATATTTTAGACACTTTTACTATAAATGGACAACCAGGAGACCTCTATTCATGCTCAACATTAGGTACCTATTTTCTTTTTGTTAGAAAAGGTTTTGGATTCAATTGGGTATAGATCAATAGTTCAAAAATAGTTTATTCTAAACAATTTGTCCATTTCCAACTAAACAAAATCAACATAGTGAGTAATGAAATTTGATGTATGTAGAAACAATGAGGTTCACTATACAATAGGGAAATACATATCTTTTCTATATTGTCAATGTTGTAGTCAATAATCACTTGTTTTTCAAGGTTGCATCACACAATATTCTAATGGTATTGGTGGATGCCTCCTACACAAAGCCATACACAATGGACACTCTCATGCTAAAATCTAATTAGACTATAGATGTACTTCTAATAGCTAATCAAGCCAAAGCCAAATACTACATGCCCACCAAATTATACACTACTCAACTCGAATCAAATATTGACTACAACACAACAACTACCATTTTGAGCTATGTGGGTTCAAATGAATTTTCTACTCCAATATTTCTAGACCTTCCAATTTAAAATGAGACTGCAACTATGGGTAACTTTACCAAATCCCTACAAAGCCTAGCTTCACAAGAGCATCTGGTGGATGTTCCCCAAACTATAAGTGACAATAGTATCATAATAGTAGGACAATAGCAACAACTAATCTTCAATAGTGATATTGAAGGGTCTCAACATTATAGATCATTCTTAGAGAAACATACATTACAAAATTTGGAGTATTATGATGTGATTGTGCAAGGCATATGCCCAGCTCTACTATGAATAGGTCATGCATTGTTTAGAATTCAGGAAAATACCACTTTAACCCACACTTGTTGGCTATTCATGGTCACACATCAACTCTTGGAAATGTATTAGAAATTTAGTTTTCTCTAAAATATCCTATTTGAGTCTAAGCATCTTCCATACTATACTTATTTTACCACAGGTGGCATATGTTCTCATTGGCATTCAAAAAAACTTGTTTAGCAACATGTCTATCATTACTTGCTGCAGTCATTCTTTGAGGTCTTTATGAACTCTAATTTATATAGAATCCTTTTTATTTGTTCTATCTGTTCTTTGACCTTGATTCTCTTAATATCAATAATATCAATTTCACTGTATATCTTTTTTCTTCCCCAATAAATTTAAGGCTATTTGTTATTATTTCTTTGATTATTTTGTTACTTTTCCATAGGATTGTTATTTTTAGATCTTTCCAATAATATCCTGATTTCTCTTTGAATTGAGGTCAAAACAATTATCTACTATATTCAATGGCTGAGTTGAACTATTTATCATACATTTGAGAGAAGAAATCAAGACTCTTACATGTTCTTTAAGTTGATCTTTAGTATGTTTATTTTTCTTAATTTTTACTACTAGTCTAGTTGCTAAAACTTCAAAATTGTGAATATCCCCTTCATGTGAAGAAGGATTGAGATTCCATTTATCCTAAAAACTTGCTGTCATGGAAGATCTTCATGTACATCCTTGTGGTGGTTGATTCTTTGAAGGGCCTCCCTAAGAATATCAAACTTGATGCCACTAATGGTTCATGGATTTAGACTATGCTCTTAATGATTCGTATGTGCTTGGTGATGGCACCAATAGCTCTACTCTATTTGACTAGGCTTGCACAAGAGAAGGTCCCCTAATCACTTTCACAAACATCCCAAGTGCTACATGCAAGCTCTACTCTTACCATCAATTTCTAGATCACCGCAATGACACATTGGAACAACAACCGCTATTGAACCACACTCCCAAATTTGTTCCAATGGAGTGAGAAAGAAAAGCATTGTTAGGGAGCTATGCATAGAAAACATGTTGCTACTTCATTTCACTCTTATAGATCCAATTTCATTGATTTCATTTGGAATCTAGTACTACATTCATCCTTTGCCCATTCTTGGAAATGGCTTCCTTGTCATTCATGATAAGCAGCACAACTACTAGATGATGGATCACCCTTCATATCACTTTCCAGAAAACCACAATGACACCACTATCAAACCATTCCACAAATTGTGGTGATGAAGTTGCATAGAGATGACTTTAGGGAGCCCTTGAATAATAATTGGGATGCTTCACAACCCTTTAATAGAAAGGATGTTAATGCTGATATTCAAAATCCAAACAATGTATCTTTCTTGAACACCAACACTGATTCTATTGGAGGGTCATTGGGAGCTTTCATTATCAAATCTCCCATTAGCCATGATAAGTTCATAAAAAATTACTAGAGCACCAAGTAGATGCTAGACGAGGGCTCACCATTAGAACTTCAAAATCACTGAATAGATGTGCTATACAATGGCAACCACTTCCAAGCCTCTTCCAAAATTGCACTAGTCCAAGAAGATGATCTAAGAGAGAATCCATGGGCAGGCATTCGTTGGGGGATTCATCCACTCTATTTTTTTAAAAACTTCATAGTTTGGTCAAAATTTTGATCATCTCCTCATGGTTTTCCACCAATAATTGCTTGAAATTTTGATAGTTATTGAAATTTTTCTACCAATATTTGGTCAAAATTTCCAACAATTCTTGAAAGTTTTTGAGCAAAAATTGGTGGAAATTTTGACCAATTCTTGAAATTTTTCTACCACTATTTGGTCAAACTTTTGACCAATTCTTGAACCATCAAAATTACCACAAATTTCTTGGTCAAAATTTTGACCAAAATTTGTCAAAAATTGAGTCCAAATTTACTAGTGGTTCCACAGAATTCAACAAGGAAACATGATAGTGGATCAATACAAAATTTGGTTCTTTGAGCTTAGGTAGTACTCTTACTAAAATCATGGTAACTTACTCTTGACTCATCATTTCATCTGAGGCCTTAAGGATGCCCTGATTGGAGAAGTCAATATGCATCAACCTAGGACTCTTGTTCTCATTGTTGAGAAGGTACATACTATAGAGGAAAAATTGGCTAGAGGTTTCAGTAGTAGATTTGGTTCTTAGAACCAAAGTGCACAATATTTAAGATAGGATGCTTAGTTTACCCAATCCTATGGGAAGGACCAAGCCCAATAAGAACCCCCTCAAGGTGGTAATAAAGGTCATTATTAGCATAGGGCTAAAGGGGGACAATTTTTTGGTACTTCAGGTAAGAAGGGAGATGACCAAAGTTGAGGATAGAAATCACAACAAGATAATCCTCCTTAGAGTGTTTAGAAAAAATCTATTAGGGGTAGTGCACCTTATCCTAGTGCTACTCAAGGTGGCTATGGAATAGGTTCCATCTTTAGGGAAAATTGTTATTCTTGTGGCCAGCTTGGCCATAAATGTTTTGAGTGTTCTATCAAACCATTTGTAGGACCTAGTTAGAGTATAGCTAAATAAGAGCCTATAGTAGGATATGCTAAGAGGAATCATCAAGTATTTGTGGTGGTTGAAAACCATCAAGGTAAACATCAAGGTATAATAGTCAAAGCTACAGGTATGTTGCATGGTATTTCAACTTTAGTTTTGTTTGACACTAGTGCTTCTGATTCTTTCATCTCACCATCCATTATTCAATGATGTGGGCTAGTGGCAATAAAATAGATTGATAGGTGGCAAGTTGAGTTACCTATGGGTTCCAAAGTGGTTGTTGACTCATTGGTTAGAGATTGTTTGAATTTAGGAACCTTCACCACCATAGTGGATCTTCATATCCTACCTCTTAGATCATATGACATTATGTTGGGCATGGATTGGTTAGCTACCCATTAGGAGAATATTGATTGCCACTATAAGTTGGTATAGTGTTTTGATGATGTAGGTCAGCAGGTCAAACTTTTGGGGGTTTAGAGGCTAGTCTTACTTCAAATCATCTCATCTAATCAATTGAAGCAGAGTGTACAGAAGGGTTGTTAGTTGTTTCTTGTTTTTGTCAATGATCTTGAGGAAGCTGAGAGTTGTATGGTGACACTTGAGGATCACCCAATCCTTCATGAGTATGCAAATGTATTACCCAATGAGATACTCAGTATACCACCATAGCATGACATTGATTTTTAGATTGATCTTGTACCAGGAGTGGAGCTGATTTCATGAGCTCCTTACTGCATGACTACTCAAGAGTTGAGTGAACTTATATTGTAGTTGGAGGAATTATTGGCCAAAGGACATATTCATCCTAGTGTATCCCTATGGGGTGCACCAGTCATCTTCATGAAGAAGAAAGATGGTTCATTGCATTTGTGCATTGACTACCACTAGTTGAATAAGGTGGTAGTGAAGAACTGATATCCTTTGCTAAGGATTGATGACTTGTTTGGTAAAATGAAGGGAGCACGAGTGTTCTCAAAAATTGATTTGAAGTTAGGATACCATCAACTTCATATCTAGGAGGATGATATTCATTGAACAACCTTTTGTATATAGTATGACCATTATGAGTTCACTATTGTACCCTTTGGGTTAACTAATGCACCATCAATATTTATGAGTTTTGATGAATAGAGTATTTTTCACTTACCTAAATCAATGTGTCATTGTATTATTGGATGACATATTGATTTATTTGAAGACTAAAAAGGAGCATGAAGTCCATTTATGTCAAGTATTGCAGTGTTGAAGAGACTATCAATTGTATGGAAACTTGAGTAAATGTGGGTTCTTCTAGTCAGAGGTGAAGTATTTGGGATGCATAATCATTAGTGATGGAATTAAAGTGGATTCAAAGAAGATTCATGCTATAATGGATTGGATGGTGCCCACTAATGTCTTAGAAGTTTTTAGTTTCATGGGATTGGTGGGTTACTACTGTCTCTTTGTGAAAGATTTATCATGAGTAGCTTATCTCATCACTTCTCTTCAATAGAAAGGGAAGACGTATGTTTAGTTAGACCAATGTGAAGTAGTGTTTAATGCTCTTAAGGAGTGTTTGACCAGTACACTAGTCCTTGCAGTGCCTAATCCTATAGGTGATTTCATGGTTTGCATAGATACTTTGTTGGAAGGCATGGGTGTCGTGTTGATGCGAGATGGTCAAGTGATTTCATATGACTCTATGAAATTCAAGGACCATGAGCTTAAGTACTACACTCATGATTTGGAACTCCTAGCCATAGTGCATTCCCCTATCTATTGGAGGAATTTTATTTTGGGTCATGCATAGTGATCATAAAGGCTTGCAGTATATCTTTACTCAGCCATAACTGAATGCACAACAATGTCATTGGATGAAGTTCTTGTACAAGTATGACTTTGATGTGCATTACATTAAATGGAAGAAGAATTTCATGATAGGTGCCTTGAGTAGGAGGTGACATGAGGTATTAGTGTTGTCATTGGTAATGGATTTACAAGGCTATATCTTGGAGGCTTTGCCTAGTAACACTTGGTATTAGGAGGTGAGGGAAAAGATTGAGTTTGGATGTAACCTTGAGGGGAGATTTTTTGGATACTTTCTTAAGTTTGATGGGCTACTATGACACTTGGGGCATATCTATGTACCCATGTCTAGTGATCTTCATACCTTGGCTTTGTTGGAAGTGCATCGTGCACTATATTCTACACATCCTGGTGTCAAGAAGATACATGCTGATCTTCAACAACTGTACTTTCAAGTAGGATTAGGTGTGATGTTGCTGATTTTTTTGCTCAATGTCTCAAGTGCCAAAGAGTGAAGGTAGAGCATCAACATGTGGTAGGTCTTTTGTAGCCACATACCATTCTAGAGTGGAAATGGGATATGATATCTATTGATTTCATCCTAGGGTTGTCTATGCGTCATGAAGACATGATTGTATTATGGTGATAGTAGACAAGCTATCCAAGGTAGCACATTTTTCACCCATGAGAGCATCCTAGATAGCTTCTTCTATAGCACATATTTTCTTGGTAGATATTATTTGTTTTCATGGTATCCCTCATTAGATTATTTTAAATAGAGATCCAATGTTTACTTCTACACTATGGACATCTCTCCAACATGCGTTGAGCACATAGATCAATTGTAGTTCAGCTTATCACCTAAAGAATGATCATCAGATTGAGGGAGTGAATTAGGTTCTAGAGGATATGTTTCACATGTATGTGATGGATAGGCAAGTGAAGTGGGAGGATTATTGATACCTTGTTGAGTTTTCATACAATAATGGGTATCATAGTTCTCTCAGCATGTCACCTTTTCAGGCCTTGTATGGTAGACTATGTCATACCCCTTTGAGTTGGGATTGTTTAGAGGACCAAGTTATTTTGGGTCCAGAGATGCTTCTAGATATGGAGCAGTAGGTGTTGACATTCTAGTCATGTTTGTAATAGTGACATACACTAATTCAAATTGTAAGTATCTACCAAGCATATTGTACAGTTAACAATGTTAACCAAGCATTTCAGTTGCTACCAATTTCTATAGTTTCTACTAAGTCCTTTGGATAGATTTTAGTTTGTACTGAGTAGTTACTACTATGGTGATGATCAACAGTGTAAACTGAGCATCTCAATGTATGTCAAGTTTACTAGTGCAAACTCAATTGTACAGTGCTTAAAAAGTTCATAGTTGATGTGATACAAGTCTAGTGTTAATCGAGCTACTTAGTGTTAACCAAGTGACTCAATATATACTGAGCTTGTAGTGATAACATTGATCAAACTACACAGTGTGAATCAAGTGATTTAGTTTATATGCAAAGTTTCATAGTATTTTTTGAGTCACTAGTGTAGACCAAGTTCAATACTACTTGAAAGTGATTAGTATGGACTAAGCTTCTATGTCTATCAAGTGCATGATGATGCTAAGCATTGATAGAGGATGCAAATATTAGAATCTCACTAAGTTAGTCCTTAGAATCTGAGTTTCTACACTTTTGACTAAATTTGTGATTCTTGTGTAAACTTTTACTATGGTCAACTTTTTAATTTGTAGTTGGATTGGTATATATGTAATGTATTGTGTCACATCCAAAGAAAAATATGATATGGAAGTAATGTAATAATCAAAGAAGAGTAGTAAAGCGAATTACAAAGGCTACAATAGTATAAGGAGAAATAAAGATTTGTCTATCATAGCAAGGTGATTTTTACACTTAGAGTAATCTCATTCAACAAACCAAGTTGTAAATTAGAGATCAACCACTACTTCATGCTAACAAGTGGATTAGTCAAATTCTTTAACAAGGTAGACATAACAATCTTGTGAAAATCTCTTTACCAAGTACATATTTCATTGTATTTTTGTAAATCTTTTTGCAAGGTGGACCTAGTAGTCCTTATTTCTCCTAATAGGGTAGATCATCAAAAGTGATCATTATAAGCCATAATAGGCCAACTTTATACTACATCACTAAACCTTGTGGATATCATTCCCACCATAGTTTTACTTTCTATTTGGAAGATTTTTGGGTTACCAAATTGTGTGTCAAAAGTGTTATGTATGCTTTAATGTTTTTAGTTTCTCATGCATACAATTAGATCAAAATTCACATGAAGGATTAATTGCTAATTAAGGATTAAATTTTATAAGTTATTGATTCACCCCTCCCCTCTCAGTAACTTAGCCTATCATAATATTTCCAACAATTGGTCTCAGATCTTTGTGGTTCTCAGAGAAAAAGTTTAACATCTTGAGCAAATATCAAAGGCAATGGAGGTATTCAGACTCAACAAGGCTATTGATAATGAGAAGCTAGATTTGGAATTGGCTATTGGACAACTTTAGAAAGAAAAAGAGCAACTCTCTCAATCCCTAAAAGGAAGAAAATATCTTGCATTCTAGATGAATGATCAACTCTACATTGGAGAAAGAATTGAAGACATCCATTCAAGAAATTCAGATGAAGTTGATGAAGCAATCAAATACCTATTTGAAAAGAATAGTACTCTTCAAGAAGTAAGAAAATTAAGAAGAGAGCAAGAAATCAATTAGTTAGATTGTGTGAAGTCATAAAGAGAAAAATAAGATAAGAGAAGAGATAGAAGGTAAGAACAATGAAAATTCAACACCTATCCCTTTAGCAACTAGACTTCATTGATCAGTTCACCAATGCAAATGAAGAAATCATGAATCTATGATTAGAGAATGAAAGATAATAGAATGATCTAAACACTAAAAGCCAAACCAATGAAAAGATAATGAAATCTTAGGTAGACATGAATTAGTTGAATGAGCAAAGTCATTACAGAAAAATAGGAAAAATAAGAATCAGATATATAGAAGAACGTGAATCATCCAAGCAAGGAGCTCGAAAGAATAAAAAACCTACTTTCAGTCACTATGGTAAGATAGGTCATACATCAAATAAATGTTAGAGCAATGGGAAATAAAAATTCAATGGAAAATACTACAATTGTAATCAACATGGTCATAGAGGAAATGAATGCAAAGAAAAACCAAAATTTGAAGGCAAATGTCATAAATGTAAGAAGCATGGGCACAAGTCATCGAGATGAAAAACTAAGATATTAAATCTAGTAGAATAGATTGTAAAAGTTACATTTGGTTGGGACTATAACAAGTGGTGTAGATATCATTACTGTGGAGAATTTGGACAAATTGGAATGAACTATGAGAAACATTACATGAGGAAAATAAATACTACCAGAAGATGTTTTATTTATATGGAACTTGGTCATCTTGCCAAGAATTGTATGAATAATGGAAGAATTGAAGATGAAAAGAAGGAAAAAGCTCATAACATCAAAAATTAGATGAGACAACAATGGGTTCCAAAATCTTCTAAAAATCCAAGTTTGAGCAATGATGATCAAGTCACTGAAGAATTGGGTGAATCGCCATTTCCACTTGATTTCTCGAAAGAGAAATGGAACTATGATACTAAAGAAGACATATAATATTAGTTCTAGTTGATAGGAAAAAATATGCATATCAACATTTAAGATGCAAAGGGATCACCAAGTAAGAGATAGGAGTCACTACCAAGTTACTATTCTTACCTAGCAAGGTCAGGTTGCAGAATCTACCAAGCAAGGTGAGGAGTTGTGTGCTAAAATGTTGCCACACTTCTATGAATCATTACATGTAAGAAAATTCAAGAATGAGCCCTCACAAATCGATCCATAGCTCTCTACTCATAGAGTGCAAGGGTTTGCAATGGAGGCCCTCAGTTTGACCTATTTTTGTGCCCATGCAAGTACACCATGAGATGAGAGATTCAAAGAGGAAAAAGCAAGAATGCTAGTCTCCATGATCTTCAAATATGCATGAAAGCAAGATCTAATCTATCAATGCAAAATCTAAGCTATGAAAATAAGATCTAATCTATGAAAGAAAAATATAATCTATAAATGCAAGATCTAAGCTAAAAGCCCATGATGGGTGCAAGAGAGAAAAAGACAAGAAAATAGAAGTTCTCCACAAAAAGCTTTTGTATTCAAACTCCTTCAAAAATTGGTCTTCAAACCTGCAACATAACGATAGCATAATCATGGGTGTCTAACATGAGGAGAGGGCTCTCCCTTATAAAAGAAATTATGGAGGTGAGAAGCTTCTCACAACCAATATGGGATAATAGAGCTTGATCCATGTGAGACAAAATTCCACCAATGAGAAAAGAGGAGTGGTTGAGGAGAAAGTGGAAAGATAAATCCCACTTAGATCACTTTTTTTAAGTGTAGAGAAATTAAATTAAAAAAATTTATTTTATTTCCTTTTTTCATCAAAAGAGATATTTAAGTGGGATTTTTATTTAATTAAAAGGAAGCAAGTTCTTTTTAATTAAATAGAAGATATTTAATTAAATTAAAAGAGAGGTTTTTCTCTTAATTAATTAAATGTGGATGAACTGTTTAATTAAAAGAGAGGTTTTCTTTTAATTAAATGGGGATTTTATTTTATTTAATTAAAAGAGAAGATTTTCTTTTAATTAAATAAGACTTGGAATAAGATGATCAATCTTAGAAATGAAATAAATCGAATTTGATCAAGGAAATTGATTTGAATTGATTTAATAAAATATTACAAACCATTGATTCAAAAAATTTGATAAATTGATAAATTGAATAATGGGGGCCCATAGTCTAGGCGACCATTTTTGGGTGCATACATTTGCCCCTCTTTGACTAATGTGTGATCGATTCGGGAACACATGTAGTCAAAGAAAGAAATTGAAGTGTGAAGTCAATTTGGGATCACAAAACAACCCAGATGTGTGGTCGACTCGGGAACACATCAAGACAAAGAATACAAATAAATTTTAACTTGAAAAAGTCGAGGATAAAATTGATAAAACTGAATCAAGGATTGAAATTGATAATTACTGCCCCCTCGTGATCGAAATCGAAATGAGATAGAGGAGAAACAACAAATTGATAAATTTGATCAAATCGAACAAAAGATAAGGTTCTTGATGTAAGATGAAAGATATAAGAATCATAGAACCAAGGTAGATCATCAAGCATGAAATATTATACCCCAAAGGTGATTTAGAAGAAAAGAAGTGGGGAAAAAAAAAATGGAAGATAGAAGTTTGAAAGATATGGAAAGAAAAAGAAATAAGAAAAGAAAATGCTCCAAAAATCAATCAACTGTTTAAGATAGAAATTTCGATTGAGATCACGAAAGAAAATAAGGAAATGAAGATCAAAATGTGACCACAATTGATTAAATGTCCACAATAAAGATGAAAGGAGAACCCTCTCAAACTCATAATGCAGCCTAAAAATGCAAACTAACATGAAGTCTAATAATGCAAGCTACATGAAATGCAATGGTGTACTTGCAAAAGAGCAATTGTAACATAGGATTTTGTGTTCATCATTCATTAGAGAATGTAAAAGAACTTATTTTCATCATTGGGCAATTATTAACGGACATCGAAAAATCACATAATCATCACTAGTTACAAATGCAACTATGAAGATATGAATGCGATTTATATTGGATTGAAATGTGGAAAGATTCTAACATAAGCATCAAAGACATAAAGTTCAAGATGACTTCGATGTTAGCTTACCCAATTTAATATAGAAAAACTATGCTCGCATCAAGGCATAGATGCCAAGATGACTATAAGAATGGTTGTGCAAAAACAATCAAGGATGATACCTCAAATCTCCTAAGTGTTTCAAGGGGACAACAAAAGACACTCTAGAGTTCAAGACCACACCCGCAAGCAAAAAAAAAACAAATAAAAACATGTCCCATGCCCCAAGTCCTCTAGCAATGCATCATGGAGAGACTTATCAGACAAAGACACTCAACAAAAATCAATAACAGTTAGTACACAGAGAAAAAAAATCATGACATAAGTCAAGCATTAAGTGTTGCATTTAAAAATTTAAGTGTGTTAACTAATACTGAGTTCTGAGGACAAGGATCAAATGCTTGTAGGAAGGTAAGATCACATGATGATACTGGGTAAGACCAAACCAATAAGTGTTGAAAAACACTCGATGTCAATGGGTGTTGAAAAACACCATTTGCGAGGTGTCCTAAAGACTCACACATCTAAGAAACCAAAGCTAACATAGTTATGCCCTCTAGACAAAGACCAATTCCAAACCAAGGTAACAAGGACAAGGCATGGTGGAGAAAGGCTAAGTGTCGAGGACATGTGCCAAGAAATAGGGGTGCAAAGGCCTCAAGTAGTGCCCATTTCCAAGTTTTCAGCACTTGGATTTTTTTTTTTTTTTTTTTTTTTTTTGTTGAATTTTTGATTTTTTTTTTTTTTTTTTTTTTTTTGTATTTTTGGAATATATAATTTTTTTGAAGATACATCAAAGTGCCTTTTGCTAGGTTGTCACTAAGATGATCATTTTTTCAGGACATTTTTCAATTTTTAAAATTTTTACAATATATCATTTTTTTGGATTTTTTAAGTATATCAATTTTTTTGAATTTTTTTTTTTTTCAGGATCAATAAATATGTACAAAGATACCCCTAGACAGAATGGGCATTAAACTCTTAAGCAAGATCACATCGTGCAGTCCCAATGTCTAACAAGGTGGAGGACATGATGAAGCAATAAGATAATAAATATGATGGACAAGGAAGGAGTGTATGAAGCAAGTGAAAGTGATCTTCAAGGACCGACTCCTCAAGAGTACCCAAGCTAGGGAAAAATTGTCATGTAAAGAACATTTGGACAAGAAATGAAAGGCCAGTATAGGATAATTCAAGAAAGCATAATGTAAAAGTGGGAAAGATGCAATCCAAAGAAGTAGACATGTCAAGAGACTTTATAGCATCATATTTTACTCTATTTGATTAGATCAAGACCAAAGGGATAAATGGGAAAAGGGTAGCAAAAGACTAGAATGAATGGAGGAAAATAGATATGAAAGCTAAACATGAAAGGAATGAAAACAAGATCATCATAAGATATCTCACAAGATAGCCAAATGTTTTTCTATAGGTTAACATTGTCAAGATCAAAGAGAGAAGATGAAATGAATGAAAGATGTAGAAGAACTACGCATGATGCCTATTTGTTAGGTTTTCATCATGGTACTTATCCAAGGCACCACAAGGGAGTGGTTTTCACCATAGGATGAATTTATTTCTCTTTACTTTTGCTACCAAGGTGCCTGATTACCAAGTTTTCACCAAGGCACATTTTCAAATTTTTCATTTTTTTTTCAATCTTTTTCAATTTTTTTTTTTTTTTTGGAAGAAGTCAAGCTTTTGAGATAATGCTCTTTGAATGTTTAAACCATGATATACAAAGGAATTCAAATGATATGCTCAAAGATGCTAATAGGGAAAGGAAGATGGGAGACAAAAATGGAGGATATGGCTTTATGCGAAGTGAGTGAGATTGAAAAATGGAAATGAAGGCAAGATCAACGTCAACACACACCTTGAAGGGTGGTGAGAGGATGCAAAAAATGTGAATGAAGGAATACATGAGCAGAAAGAAGAGGTTTTGGTTTAGGCACATGGAATGGAAGAATGATTTTGGAAGAAGATGAAGTGTAAGTCTTTGGAAGCTTGAATTTCAACTTCAATTGTTGTTCAACATTTGACTCTCTCAAGAGAGATTTTGGAATCCATATAGCCTTAGGCTTCTTTTCATTTCTTTTTGATGATTTAGAGATAATATCTTCAATGATGGATTTTGGGATAATATCTTCAATGATGGATTTTGGAACCCATACTTGTCTTGTAATTTTTTTTTTAGATATCTCTTTTGACTTAATGCCCCCATGTCGATTAGATGAGACATGGTGGTCTACCTTTTTATATGGCTTCTTGAATTGCTTCTTTTTCTTGTATTGAACATTCAAGTTACTTCCAAAAGACTTTGGACTTGTGGAAGAAGAAGGATGATATGAATGGTTTAGGTGAGTGGGTGGATGAAAAGGATTCAAGGATATGCATCTACGTTGATCTTGAGGAAAGATAGGAGAGGGAGGGACATAAGGACCCAAAATGGATGAAGAACTAGGAGAATTGGGAGGGGAAAGTGAAGGGACATAAGGACCCAAGATGGAAGGAAAATGTGAAGGATTTAGTATTGGTGGGGGAGGTCCAAGGATGGATGTAGAAGATGCAAAAGGGTAATCAATAAGTTCATCAATATCTATATCACAATCAAGGACATCAGCATCTTTAGAGTGAGCATCAAGATTTTCAATAGGAACATAAACATCTTTAATAGGAGTAACTTCTTTGATAGGAGAACTTATAGCTTGAGAAGACTTAGGAAGAGTGGAAAGTGGAAGGGAACATGGAGTGGTAGAACAAGAAGATGGAAGACTTTGATCTTGACAAGGATCTTTGGATAACATAAGCATAGAATTGTTCTCTTGATTTTCAATAGGCTCAACATTGGAAGTAATAGCATCATTTTTAATAACCTTAATGGAAGTATCATCTTTGGAAGGAGAAAGTGTACTAAGGCCATTTTTATTGTCAATAAGCTCAGTGCTGCAAGTAGTATCTTGATCTTGCGTAGGAGAAGGCTTAAGACATGGTGGAATGAATGAGGAAGGGTGTAAGGGATCAAAAGAACCATGAAATGTATCAGAAACATTGTGAAAAGGATTGGATGACATGGAATGTTCTTGATCTTGATCTTTTTTTATATTCTTTTCTTTATCATTTTTAGAGTCCTCTTGACATGAAGCCACTCCTAAGGAGAAGGAAGCATGTTGGAATTGTATGGAAGACTTTGGAGGAGATTGTGAAGGACTAGCTGAAGTAGGCATTATAGTGCATGAAGGCTTAGGCTCTTTAGGTTTAGCATTGTCAAAGGTATTTGTAGTCAAGTGAAGGTTAGCTTGAGTTTCTTTAAGAGGTAGCCCTTGAGGAAAACTATAGGGAACTGCATGAAAAGCATTAGGATCTTTGTTGGACGAATGATTGGTAGAAGATTTGAGAGTCTCAGAATCTTTAGGGAATGTATGGATAGTGGAGGAAGTAGAAGATGGAAGGGGAGCATCAGAAGACAAAGGTTCAACATTAACATGATCTTGCTCAAGAGTGTAATCTTTATTTTCAGCATGAGGGTTCTTAGAAGAGGAACTCTTATCCCATTGATGTTGTATTTCAGCACAAAAAAATGCTTTCTCTTCATCAAAAAATGCAGATTTATCATTTAGGTATTGTTCACAAAATTTATCAATGTTGCTTTCAAGATTTAATTCATGTGAATTACCATCAATATCTTTTCGTGACTCATCCCCTTTAAGCACAAGCATAGGACTAGGAGGACTTTTAGGAACTGTTGGAATGTAATAATCATCACCATCATAATCATTGTCACTAGAAGAATTATAGATAGGCATATCACAAGACTTTTCATGTTGTTCATTATCATATGTCTTAATAAGAGGAATAAGACTCTTGGTAGAAGTAGAAGAAGAATGATATCGTGAAAAAGAGGTAGGTGAAGACCTAGGTGGATGATATCTAGAAGAGTCATGGTAAGATTTAGAATATGAAGAATGTGAATGATATTTAGAAGAATTATCATAAGACTTAGAAGATGAAGAATATGAAGGATATTTAGAAGAATCATGATAAGACTTGGAAGATGGAAAATCTATATGATATTTAGAAGAATCATGATAAGACTTGGAAGATGGAAAATATTTGGAAGAAGGATATTGTGATTTGATCTTGCACATGATCCTAGCAAAGGTGTCTGATTTATCCATTTTTTTAATCATCTTTGTTGCAATGTTAGCATCCATGCATCTATTGGAGTGACAACACTTTTCAAATTCAAGAAGGAGGTGGATTTCATCTGAGCTCAAATGAGGATCCTTAAAAAGATATCCAAGATCCATGGTTCTAGAAGAAGAAGAATCAAGTATGGAAGAAGAGAAAGAATGAATAGAAGAAGGTAGACTATATGATAATAGGAGGAAAAGAATCAAGAAGACATGAAGAAGAGGAAGAGTGGAAATGACAGATTAGAAAGACATGGAAGATAAAGAAGAAAGAGGACCAAGAGTCATTTTTTGAAATTTGATACCATTTGAGTTCATTTGAATTTTGAGAAACATGTAATAGCACTTGTAATCAACATGAATGAAAAGGTACTAGTTGATAGGATAACCCTAAGAAATGTTGGTACCACACTAAGATAGTAAAAGCACTAACTTGTCCAAAAGAGATGTCATAAGATAAAATTTTGCAATAGGCATAAACCAACACTGCCACAGAGGTGCTCACAACTTTGGGTGAATACCCTAGCACATATGGACCAGGAGGATGATTTACCCAAATTATAAATAATAAAAATTGATTTTTTTTTTTATGAAAGTGAATGGACAAGAGATTACTAAGACTCTCCAAGTGTAATATCAAAGGATCCAAGTGTATATCTTTCTCAATAAGGACAATTTCTATCTTACCAACTCCAAACAAGGTCTCTTGTGAAATCAATGATTACTAATTCAAGAGGTCAAAGCACAATAACCCATGGTGCAAAAAGGCTTTTAACAATGAGAAAAGTAGCCTAATCCAAATAGGACCAACCTAGGGAGACTAGAAATAATGGGATAACAAAGTTATTTGATCATAAAGTCTCAACTCAAGAACTCAGATTTTGTTCATTTTAAATATCCAACTAGATGTATCAATAGATTCTTTATCATAAACCAAGCACGCAAGATAGAAAATAGGGATTTCAAGCAAACAGTCTTCAAACAATGAACAAGGGGCAAAGCAACCTTGCGCATGAGCAATCAAGTGACTTAGTTTATGCTAATCCCTAGGAGAGCTAATTGTGTATGTTCTCAAAGAGTTTCACAATCATTGCATACATCCCTAGAAAATAAAAATTGGCCTCTCTAAGGTTTTTAGTAATGGTTTGACTCTGCAACTTTTATGATTCACAGGAGTGACCTCCAATCTCGGCGCACCGAGGTTTTGACACAGTCTGAGAACTTAATCTTCAAGAGCTGCTAGGGAGATCTGACAACCCACAATGAACCATACCCCATGGAGATTTCTTCCACGAGGACATTTATATAGCGATTGTTGCAACCACGGCAGAAGTGGCTATTACCGCTTGAGGTTCTATCTGCAGTTTGCCCTGTATAGGGATTTTCTGCTATGGTTAACCCTCTCTAAAGATGACCGACTCACAATAGTGGACCACAAGGGGACTTAGCTTTTAGATCCAAGGTTTTGACACCTTTTCACTTTTAGCCTAATCAAAGCAACCAGATTAATCCGACACGCTAACTAAGATTATCTCAAGATCTATGAAATCAACCCCTAGTGATCTATCAACCTCTCCGGAGAAAGGATGCCTCAATCACCAAGTTGAAGATCCATCTATCTAAGAGATTCTCAAAGTATCCTCCCCACCTACAAGGAATCCGTCTTTGAGAGGAGTTTCACTAGGAACTCACTCCCTCAAGATCCACGAATAGTATTCATGGGGCCTAATTACTATGTGTGTATAGATGTTCATTCCCCAAAAGCAAATCTATCCAAGAATAATAAAAAAGCACAAGGTGGTACACTTAACACTTTAACCAATGTAAGGTGAGTCCAAAGATGTGGAACACTTAACCCCTCACACAAGCCAAAACGAGTCCACAACTTAAAGATTAGTGAGTTCTAGAAAGCACAAGAGGGTTTCCAAGTGGAGCACTTAACGCTTCTATCCTGTAGACCCATCCCCTTTAATGTGGCGCTGATCTTGCAACCACGGGGTGGAATGAGGGGTCGACGGATTCAGCGAGTCCAATAACCCAATATAGCTATCTAAATCTATCACTAATAATCAAGCTTGCTAAATAAAAATCAATGGAGATTACAACCTAGTATCAATTATGCATGTGTTTGAAAAATAAAAGCATAAGCAAAACACACAAGCTAGACACATGAGAGGTTCATTTTAAAGTTCCAAATCAAAGTGTTATCAGCCAAAGAAGAATACCTGAAGTCCTCGCAACGCGCTTAGTAGATCTTACCTATTTTTAACAACTTTAGCACTTTTTTCCAATGAAATCATAACTTGCTGCTATGCTGTTCCAAAAAAATCAGAAAATATAGAAAAACTCAAACAGTGAGCAGTTAACAGAAAAAAATCAGAAAAACACGAAAATCCCTGCAAAAAAAAAAAATACGAATAACCTAGTCAACATGATTAGACCTTTTTTTTTTGCTATGATTTTGAATCCAAAAATAGAAATGAAAAGAAGAGACCCTTGGTAAAAACTAAAGAGCTTTCCAAAAATGTAAGAAATTCAAAAAAATTTCTTCATTTGTGCCCTAGGGACCCAATTTTTCAAAATAGGCCAGATTCATCAAATCAAGTTTTTGATCTTTAATACGGCCTCAAAATTCAAAACACAAAGAAAGAACCCCCATTAGAATTCAAAAAGCTTTCTGAAAATGTAAATTTTTTCAAAAAATACGCTGATTTGCGATCAGAAACGACTTTTTATGAAAAATAGAGAAAAATTCATAACTCGCGCAAATCATGTCAAAATGATCTAAAAATCGAACTGGGATATGTTGGACACATAAGTAACTCACAAAAAAAATTTCAGAACTAAACTCTAAGTGGTTTAAAAGATATGATTGAATCTTTAAACCAACTAGATTTTTTGCCTGCAAACCAATCTATATATGGGTTGGCCTTAAAACCAAAGTGAAAAATTTACAAGAGCACTTGATTAGATCCAATATGCTGCTGTAAAAAAATCAGAGATGAAAAATAAAATTAAATGGAGCTAGAAACTTGATTCAAGCCCCACGGTGGGCGCCAAAAATGTGTGCTAAAATGTTGCCACACTTCTATGAATCATTACATGTAAGAAAACTCAAGAATGAGCCCTCACAAATCGATCCATAGCTCTCTACTCATAGAGTGCAAGGGTTTGCAATGGAGGCCCTCAGTTTGACCTATTTTTGTGCCCATGCAAGTACACCATGAGATGAGAGATTCAAAGAGGAAAAAGCAAGAATGCTAGTCTCCATGATCTTCAAATATGCATGAAAGCAAGATCTAATCTATCAATGCAAAATCTAAGCTATGAAAATAAGATCTAATCTATGAAAGAAAAATATAATCTATAAATGCAAGATCTAAGCTAAAAGCCCATGATGGGTGCAAGAGAGAAAAAGACAAGAAAATAGAAGTTCTCCACAAAAAGCTTTTGTATTCAAACTCTTTCAAAAATTGGTCTTCAAACCTGCAACATAACGATAGCATAATCATGGGTGTCTAACATGAGGAGAGGGCTCTCCCTTATAAAAGAAATTATGGAGGTGAGAGGCTTCTCACAACCAATATGGGATAATAGAGCTTGATCCATGTGAGACAAAATTCCACCAATGAGAAAAGAGAAGTGGTTGAGGAGAAAGTGGAAAGATAAATCCCACTTAGATCACTTTTTTTAAGTGTAGAGAAATTAAATAAAAAGAATTTATTTTATTTCTTTTTTTCATCAAAAGAGATATTTAAGTGGGATTTTTATTTAATTAAAAGGAAGCAAGTTCTTTTTAATTAAATAGAAGATATTTAATTAAATTAAAAGAGAGGTTTTTCTCTTAATTAATTAAATGTGGATGAACTGTTTAATTAAAAGAGAGGTTTTCTTTTAATTAAATGGGGATTTTATTTTATTTAATTAAAAGAGAAGATTTTCTTTTAATTAAATAAGACTTGGAATAAGATGATCAATCTTAGAAATGAAATAAATCGAATTTGATCAAGGAAATTGATTTGAATTGATTTAATAAAATATTACAAACCATTGATTCAAAAAATTTGATAAATTGATAAATTGAATGATTGGGGGCCCATAGTCTAGGCGACCATTTTTGGGTGCATACAGGAGTAACTAAGTTTTGTATGGTTACTCAGTCATTGAAGACTATACTAAGTATTCAATGTAAGTGAAGTGGATGATAGTCTGTCACTTGAGTGAACAATCATACTAGGTAGTTATGGTAATCAAAAGAAGAAATTTGATAAAAGGGTGAAATTGAAGTCATTTCTCACTATGAATTTTCAAGAGCTATTTGTGTAGAGCAATCTTTAGAGCATTCAAGTGATTTGAGAAAATTATTATGGAAAGTTTTCATATTCTCTCAATCCATACCAAGTGAAGATGACATCCAATAGAAACAAAAGAAAAGGAGGGTACCCATAATTTTTATTTGCTTTTCAGTTTTCTAGTAGCCTGTTATCTTCATATTTATTCTAATTTTTACATCTACAATATTGCAACCTTTTTCTTACTAAAATCATTCTAACTACTATTGTTCTCAAACTTTTCATGGTCATCTATATTAGTTTCCTATTTTGTAGCATTGGTAGCTATTCTAGGTTTTTTTTGGGTAGAGAAAAGCTCTTGGATCAATATGAGTTTTTAAAAATTCTTTTCTCTGTGGAATGGAAGGCACCAAATTTTAAGTTGACCTACCATTGTAGAAACCTTAGATCCAAGTGGAGCACAATCACAAATTCCACTGAAGGTATTGTTAATTAATGATATTTTTTTGCATTTCAAATACTCTAATCAAGATATCAAAACACTAGAGATGGATGAATCACTAAAGGAATTATGTGTTGATGATGTGTTGAAACTTGAGCATCAACATCTTGAAACAAAAGGTTTAACTCACATTTTTCATATGCCATAGGATTTCCAAGAAAATTGGATAAGATATATTATTAGTTATGTGCACAATGGTAAGCTATGGTTGGAATAAACAATATTGATAACTGAGAAGATGATCCATAGGATCAATGGAGACAAAAATAACTAAAACCCTAGGTTGGGTTGAACTAGAGAAGAAAACCCTTACGAGTTGGATGGAAGGGGAATGAAGATAAGCTATGTTACTAACATGGAATTGAAGTTTGGTATAAATTTCATCACTCAAAAAATCTATAGATCAAGAAGGTTGAATGGTGTATCTTGTGAAGTTGCTGATTTAGCATACAAGGTGGTCATGAATAACCTGTCACTTGACCTTGCCAGGTTACTGCTGAACCAGTTCAACAAGAAGATGGAGAGCATCAAAAATTCCAAAAATAATCCATGTAAGTTTGGTTCAGTCTTGATCTATTCATTTTTATATGTTTAGAAGTTCTTCCCATAAAAAGGTACAATAGTTTGGAGAAAAGATGTACCCATTCTTTATCAGATTAATGAATAAATTGCTGAAATGGGAGAGAATTATGCAAGTATTATGGAGTACTTTGATGCATTCAAAGAGAAGATTAATAATAGATATAGGATTCTAAAGAAGCTAGTTGAAGATTACAAAGATGATGTTGTTTTATGGTTTATAGTGACAAATTATACATTTAGGCAGTTAGGCCAAGAATAGCATGGGTAAAACCTCTAGGATATGAGGTGAACATTGATGAAACCAAAGACATAATTGAGGTATTGATAAATGAACTTGTTGATCCTAATGCTACTTAATTTAACACCTATGTTAAGGAAAAGGCCATAATAGTATTAGAAATCAAACTTCCTCATGCAGTCAACAAGAGCAAGAAGAGAATTGCTAAACTAAAAACTAGTTCCACTCTTCTATTGATTGAAGGAAAAGGACATGATGAAGAAGTAGAAGATGAAGAAAAGTAAGAGGAAGATGAGCCACTAAAGAAGAAAGGTAAGGTAATTATTACCAAGCCTGCTAAAACATCTATTGTTGTGTTCACTAGAAGATCATGTAGGAAGAAAGAAAATAAAGAAGGAGGAGATATAATCTTCAAGAGGTCTCCACCCACCTTTGAGAAAAGAATGAAAGAATTAGAATCAAGATCTAGTATAAAAAACTTGAAGGCACTAAAATATGAGACCAAGACTATAGATGAGCAAAGGAAAATAGAAGAAGTATTAATAATTAAAATGAGTAAGTGGAAATACTCCCTAGACTAGCTTGCTCAGCAGATTCCTAATGTTTTAATGGAGAAAGTCAAGGTAAGATGGGAGCATGCCATGGAAAATGTTGGTCTGAATTTTTGCATAGTAAGATTCCATTGTCCAGGTAAAGAAAAATTTAGATTTGAGATCCATTAATGGTGAGTAGGTTTCTAACTAAGTCATCTTTTTTGTTAGTCCCTGTGTTCCATTCAATTTAAATTTTTCCCTGGCATGAAAGTTATTTTAAAAAAAAAAGGGGGCTAATCGAATATTCTTTCCCCACCCATGTTAAAATCATTGGTTCAATCCTTGTGAAAGAAGTTTTACCCTACCATCAGATTTTCTTTGAATCTACAATCGTTGTTCACTCGCTATGGAAAAATGCTCAATTGTTACGTATAGCGAGTTAGAGAGTTGTTGGTACATGTTTGTGATGCTGAAAAGAGAAATTTGGTGCCAAGAATTGTGTTGACATAAGGTGAATTTTGGCACATGTTATTTCCTAGGCTTGTCAATTTTATAAATGAAAGCACGTGAAGAAAATTGTGAAGGATATCACCAATGTCCAAGTTTCTCCAGCAATTCGCTAAGTCGCTATCAAAAAATTCATGCAAGTTACCGGTGACGACATAGCGAATGCTCAGATTCTTGAAAAAGGAAGCATTCTTTTTAAAGGTGGATATGACCACGAAAGTTCCCATGTGGTATTATAAATGTGCACGACTACCTTCTCTGAAACCAGCATTAGTTGGCAAGTTTTTCAATCAAGGTGGATTTTGTTTTCTGTTACTGAAATTGAGAATCCATTGAAGGTCACTATATCGCTAGCCAAGATAACACTATTTTCCTAGTAGCGACATAGTGAGGGCCCAATCATTGCAAAAGATGACATTATTTTATGGCTAGAAGTGATTTGAAAATCCTAAAAAATCCTATGTAGATTTAGCCTTTACTTCTATGCAAGTTGTGCTACATTTCTTGGCGTCTGTTTACCGGGAGGTCATTGTATCGCTAGCTGGATATTTTGTGTTTTTCTAGTAGTGATGTAGCGACTGGCCTAAAAGTCAAGAACATGGTGAGGCCCAAGACATGCGATGATTAGAAAATATATATATGTGCTAGTGTATTGCGCCAGCTTAGCAAGAGCAGTACCATGGACCCACTTCCCATGTATAAAGTACAAAGATTTCTAATCGTGAGATTGAGCCAGGATCAAAGGCCATCATTAACTTGCTATGAAGAAGTGCTAAAAAGTTATGTATAGTGAGTTAGTGAGTGATGGCCCACCAATGTTGCAGTAAATTGTTGACCACAAGATCAAGTCTGGATCGACGATGCTCGTTAACTCACTATGAAGAGATGTGTGAGAGATAAGTATAGTGAGTTAGTGAGTGAGGGACCCATTGTTGATTCCTTGAAAAGTCATTTCAAATATTTGTCATACGATAGAAGAAAGATCAATGGTTATCGCTAGCTCGCTATGGAAAGATGTTCGTGGTCATTCGTGGGCCTAGTTTGAAGTGCCAACCTTGAAGGAAAGGTATAGATGGAGGTATTCTATTGGCTTGACTACCAATGTGTTAATAAGAAAACTGAGTCATCTTAGTTGTCATTCCTAGATTGTAGGATTTTCCAAGAATTGTCGATGCAAATTTAAAAGGAAGTGTGATGCTACTCTATTTTTTCTATTTTGTGCATTTATGATGAATGGAGGCTTCACATGTGAGAAAAAATAGAGTATAATTTAGAAGATTTTCATTCATTACAGTCCCACACCAACAAAGATTTCATTTTCTCTGAGCATAAGAACTCGTCGATCACATTGTGTTAGGCTTGGTGAAGATGTGAAACAATCCCATATCTGTTCGAAAGCAACTGCAGAAGTTCAAAGAAGGATAATTTTGGTAAATCAAGTAAGTACTCACATTTAACCTCTGCAACATTCCAATTCCCATTATTACAATCAAATGCCTCCTAAGAAAGCATTCTCTGGGTAAGTTAACTATATGGACAAGAATGTCCACAATGATTTGTTAGAATTACTCCCAGGATCCACTACAAAGTTTGCATAGGTTAAAAGGTTAATTTCATTAAACCCTACGCTTAAAATTGCTGATGGCTTATATGACAAGGGGAACTGGGTTAGGGATGTAGTAACTAATCAAACTAGCCTTATTTTGTTTAAGAAGTGGTTTTTAGAAAGGAATTTGTTTGCCCCTCACGCCAATGTATGGAATTTTGATTTAGGAAAGTTAATAGTTCCAAGTGTTTTCATGGACTATGACTTGCTAGAAGACATTGCCAAGAACTATGACCAAGCTATTAGGGTTGTGAGAAGAAATGATGGTGTGCCTCTAGTGTCAATTAGCCCTGAAGAAATTAGAGAGGTTTTTCACTTAGAACCATTATCAAATTACCATGTGCTAATCAATTTGCTAGAATTAGAAAAAGAATACAAAGCAAAGAGAGATGTAATTAGGGGAGGTGCACTAAGGGCACACATTGGTACTATAGGAACTCTGCCAGTAATTACTGCAGCCTCTAAAGAACCTTTTAAGAAGAGCCTTTTCACTTCCCAGGCTGTAGAGATATACAAGACCCTATGCCATGTTTTTGGTGAAGATGAGCAAGATTTCATGCCCATTGATCTTATGTATATGATGATTCAAATTTCTTCTTTCAGTGTAGATGTCATTTTTTATTTTGTCTCTTTCTTAGCTGAAGAAATTCACATTGGTTTGGTTGGAATTGCGAGAGACAAAGTGGAGAAAACTTTTGGCCACAACTCCCTATTAATGCATATGTTCTTGTTCAAGGGGGTCACATATTTTGGTAATGAGATAGAATTGAAGAGAGAGGAAAATGGGGACACACTGCCAGTCCACTTGTGGAGTGCAATTATGACCTGGGATGCAAATAAAGCTAGTTTTGTCAAATTTGATAGATATTTTGCTTCTAAATTGAGATGTCTCATATTGAGTGACAATCCCAGAATCCCTAAGGTACTGATGAATCTCATCAGGCCTATGGATAGCCCCCATAATTTGAAAGTTTCACACAATTGGGGAGATGTTATTCCTTATCCCATTTCTACAGTTTTTAGAATTTATGGTTTTAAAGGGAGTCCTCATGTCTTGCCTTACCAAGTGCCCCTAAAGGTAGGAATGGCAGAAATCTTATGGCAACTAGGAGTAGAAGAAATGTTCCTATCAAAAAGGCAACTAGGGTCAATTTTCCCTACCTGCACAGTGGCCCATCAGTTTGTGATTACCAAAGGAGGATGGCTCTTTTTGTGAAAAATTTTGGATCAGTATATGATGGCTATCTCCCACCCCCATTTTTGTGATTTTGAGGAATTTTTCAATTAGGCTTTGAGGCATAGGATTAAGCTAGGATAGGTCAAACATGATTTATATTACCCAGAGGACATTATAAGAAATGAATTCTCATTGCAGGAATAGGAAACTTAAAAAGAAAAATGGAGACTTTACTCCTGGGTCCTAGAATTCATTCATTATTTTGATCTAAATTATAGTTCTTTAGATAATGCTAATACAAAGGCTAACAGAATAAACAAGCTCATGAGTAAGTTCCCTGCAATAATGGAAGCCATGAATGAGAAGAAATAAATTTTTATTGATTCTTATCCTAATAAGGCCATAGAAGTCATGAAGAGGTTAGTTTTCACTGCTAATATAGGAGCTGGTCAAATAATTGTACAAAAAAAGCTTGGGTACACTATAATTCAAAATAAAAGGGCTTATGAAGATAAGGACAAACAAATAATTGGATCCACTAGTATAGCTCTAGAGGAGAGACCTTATGAGCCTAGCCCAAAAGGTTAGAAGGTAATAAGAGAAGGGAGACCTCAAGTTGAGGAATATTCACCCACCCAATCTCCTTTGAGAATTGGAGAAGAGCAGCTCACAAGTGAGCAAGTTGAAGAGATGGGATCACAGGGAGGTGTTTTTATTACTCAAGAAAAATTGGATGAAGGTAACCCTCCAGAACCTCCTCTCCCAAGTTTGGATCTAACAATAGATGATTATAGAGGTAGGGAATTGGACCCTATATTAGAACAAGCAAGTCATCAATTTTTGACTGATGATAGTTTTGTGAAATCAAGAGCTTTTCAGCAGTTTGCATGGAGGACAAACATGAACATTTTTGAGGAGAAATATAAAAAGATGAAAATAGAGCATCTAGAAATGGATGAAACTTCCATGCAAAACCAAATTAAAGAAGAAATGATGAAGGAATTCCAGAACATTACCCCTAAAGAGGGAAAGAAAATGGTAAAGACTTCTAACATACTATTGTTGCCAAATTGGGACATTGCAGATGCCTTAATTTTCAATTCTATTTCAAACAAATTGGAATTACAAAACCCAAATAAAAAGGATTTCCAAGGAATTGCATTTATTGAAGATCAAGCTGCATTCGGTAGTTGGTCATTGAAAAGAGGATCTAGAGCCACATCATTGCAACCAGATGAGTCTGGATTGATGGGCAATATACTTGTAAGAAGGGTTGTTGACACCTCCCATGTACAGGTAGCATATTGGAATGTGGATTCTTCCCAGTTTCTTTTGGCCACTGCTAAGAAGGAGGAATAGGTCATGTTTGAATTGTAGAGTAAGTATGAGACAGTGGTGGATGCATACAAAAAAGAGGTAAAAAAGAGAATTGAGCTTGAGAATAAGCTATTGGGACAATCCACCAGGCCTAGAATAACATACCCTCATCCCCTAGTTGAACCTTTCAAATATACCCCCCTCATTGAAATGCCAAATACACTTCAAGGGCCACACTACTACACTGCTAAGGATTTTTAAGAAGAGAAGGCTAAACTATGGGCCTTACATATAGAGCTGGAATCTAAGTATGAAGATAAACTAAGAAAAGCTCGTACATATCTAGGAGACAAAGTTGAATGGCCACTAATCCATGATCAATTGGTCAGGGTGATTAACATCTGAGAGGAGTTAAAAGCAAATGATGAGGCTCTAAATCCTATTGTGAAGAAATGGGTAAGAAGGGAGAAAGCAGTGACCTTTTTGTTTTTATCTATTATAAATAATTCTCATGATCACATTGAAAAAACCTTTGACATTGTTTCTAATCTTGCTAATTTTGATAGCAAAAGGATACATTTACAGAAGATAATAATAGGCTACTTAGAGAAATATAAGAGCCAAAAATTCAAATTATTTCCTCATGCCATAGATAAGAAAAATAGTTTGAAAAGCAAAGAGGAATGGGCAAAGGAACTTGATGATTTATTCTATTTAAGAATGAATCAAGTCATAAATGAAATAGGGCATGCACGGTGGGCCACCACAATAGAAGAAATGGTGAAAACACAAATATTCTTTAATTTTTTAAAACAAGAATTCATTGATATTGATAATGGGGCTGATTATATAATAAAAAAATAGAAGGATATTTTGCAATTCAATTGGCCAGATGACACATTATTTGATAGGTGGTTGGTAGAAATGGCTTCTAGTGAGTAGTTTGATGCAGATGAAACTGATAGTGATGAGGTGTAGGGTGAGGAAGTCCAAATCATTGATACCATCACTACTCAAACCCAATTAAAAGAAGAAGACAAGAAAAACCTGTCACTTTCAGTTGTAGGCCTGGGACCACAAGATGTCGATATAGCTAAAGAAAAGGAAAAGGTAGAAGTTGTTCCTACCATACAAGATAAAGATAGTGAAAGCCTACAGGTGGAAACTAATGTGCCATTGTTAGAACAAGCTTCATTGTTGGCTAATTTGGCAGTTGCTTATGAGGAGGAATCAGATCAATAGCCAACTCAGCAACACTAAAATGTGTAACAGAAGTTGACCCACCTAAAAGAATATTTTGATTTAGTTATCTTCTATTACCCATATTTTTGTCATTTTGTGATAGGTGTATGTAAATATTCCTTGTGAAGAACACCTGTCATTTTCTCTTAGCCTGAAGCTTGTTGTATCTCACAGTATATAAGTGAGATTCTAGGGCTAGAGAAAGGGTCCAAATTCTATTCTTTCTAAGTGATATACTTAGTTTGTCTTTGGTCCAATGTTTTTGAAAGAAAGTTTGTGATGTATTTTCTTTGTCATTTCTATGAGAATACATGAATATAGAATGAGTTGTGTTTCTTTCTGAAGGTCATTCTGAGTCTATTGTAAATTGTATACAATTTTCAAGGAAAATGAATACAAATTATGAATTGTCCCCATATCAGTTCTTTCTAAACTTTGTCTCCTTCTAATTACTTGGTTATATTGATGTTGTATAAGTCAAGGCTTGTGCAATTGAATGTTATCTAGTTAGATTGTATATGTATTTATCACTGTTGTTAATTCAATGGATTAAGTAAAAAGCTCTAATGAATTTGGTAAGGTTGTTGTAGTATTGAAAAGGATTTTGAATGATGAATTATAAAAAGAATTGCTGATAATATTTGTTGTAAGGCAACAAATTAGATCTAAGGATTTTTTGTAGACTCTGAACCCCAATGGATTAGGCATTGATCAAATTGAATCAGTTGAAGGAGAAATATGTCACAAATGGTTTTAAATATAGAATTATAATCAATTTTACTTTTATTTCCTGTAGATCTTCAAAGTTGGCTAGTACTTGTCTGTATGGAATATTTTAGCTTTAGTTAGCCACTTTTGCTGAGAGCACTTGTAGATCCATAGAAGAATTTTTGGCCATATCTGTTATATGGGATGTGTTTACCAAAGTTATCAAGAATTATGTATGTATTTGAGGATTTGAGATGAGAATCAAAATGCAACTAAAAATAATCCTCGTAAAGTCTTCCTAGTCTTGAATCATCCCTAGGTATACCCACCCTGGTTTTGCAAATCCAGAAGAGTAGAAAACCACCCTTGGTTTTGTTGAAGTTGGGCCCAAATGCTTTGCACATGCAATTGTTAACAAGAATTGGCTAGTCTTTAAATTGTATGAGAACTATCATCTTGGTATTAAGCATTTTGTTGCTTAGTAGTTTTAGTTCATTTTAAAACACCAACAAAAAATATAATAGATATATCTGAGTAGACCCTATGGCAACTCATGCCAAATTTAGATGACAAGGAGGTAAAAGAATCTTTGAAGAAAAATGAAGAAAAGCTAACTTTAAGATTCAACACTTGTCTAAAACTAATGAAAGACATTGAGCATGTTGTGAAGAATGCTAAAAACACATGGAAGAATGTTTATCTTCTTCACAAGTTGAGTGATTTTGTAGTTAGTGTAAGTGACAAGGATGATGATGATCATTAAGAGAAAGATAAAGGGATTGATAATGAAGAAGTCACTTATTTTGGTAATGTAGATGATGAAGAAAAATAGGGGTAGGAGGCTACCAAGGAAGACTTACTAGATGTGTGAAATACTAAGGAGACTGACTTAGTAAAGATTTCTATAGTGGTCATAGCCTCAATTCCTCATTCTTCAAGAAAAATATTGAAAACACCAAGCTTGGAGAAAGCTTCAATAGGATTGACTAGCACTGAAAGCATGAGCACTCAATCAATCCTTGCACCTATCCAATTTGGTACTTCATTGATAGAAGTTCCAAGCACTTCATCTATCGAGCAACCAGCTCTTCCCTCTACATCAATTTTGGCTACATTAGGTATTTCTACTACTGTTATTTCAATGAGTGAAATATCCACTTTTTTAACAAGTTCTACCATTTCAATAGTTGTTTCCATTCCTACCATGCAAGTATTAAGTGCAAGGATTGTTGAGACCAAACCTCAATCGAGCACAATTTTTTTGGGAAAAGGCAAAGAGAAGAAAGAAGATATAGATCTTGATGAGGAGATTGTCATTCCTAATTGGGACATCTCTAATCTCAATCCTGATTATATGCATGTTTTTGGAGAACTTCTTCAAAAGAAAGCTAAGAAGTAAAGTCTTAGAGAGGAAAGAAATAAGGAATTTAAGATAATTAAGGATGCTAAGAATATCCTAGTAGAGGCTCTAGGCATAGAGGTTGATACTTCTCAACCAATTTTGTAACAGTTAGTAGAGGCAATCCAAAGATATAATGAAGATTTGGATGGATAGGAAAAATTATTGCAAAAAGCTGAGAAAAAGTTAGAGAATAAAGTTTTAGAACTTATTGCTCAACAAATCGCTATTCATCAAGTAGAATTATCTACATTTCTAGGCTCACTAGAGACCTTCTGCATCAATGCATCTTTATTTTTTGGTAAACTTAATATTCACTATGGAAATAAAAGAAAAATTGTCAAAGATTGATGAGGATTTAAAGGTAAGTGCACAATAGTTGCAACTTGACTCGAGTTCAAGCTCTACCCACTTCAACAAGATCAGATTTCTGATAGATAAGAAGGTAGAATTGCTAAGAGAAGAGGCAAGAATACGATCAACATTGACAAACATTCAGAAAATGATTCTCCCAAACATGCATGTACTGCAAAAACACATTGCACATGTAAAAACATGCATCCATGACAACAACTTCTCCATTACAGACTATATGATAGAATTGTTAGTAGAAGTATAGATTTTATTTCACACATGCAAGGTGTTGCAAGAGAATTGGGACATGACTTTAGCACTTATCTTCAAGGTACATTTAGATTTCTTGTCACATTTTGGCATTATTGTGTAAATATATAACATAAATCTTTGGCATTAATGTCAAAAAGGGGGAGAAGAAGTAAGGAGAAAGGGGGAGAAGATTGAAAGAGAAAAGGGGAGAAGATTGAAAGATTGTAGAGAAAATGTATATATCAGATGTATAGTATACTATATATTACATATGGGGGAGCTTTACCATGTATATAAATATATCTCTTACAAAACCAAATTTGAAATATCCCAAAAAAAGTATACTCTAACAAGTCAGAGACATAAGTTGATAGATATAAGATGTTCATGAACATTATTAAATTCAATTTTGACTGATAAGTGTTTTTGTCACTAATGCCAAATGGGGAGATTGTTGACATTCCAATCATGTTTGTTATTAGTGACATACACTTATTCAAATTGTAAGTATCTACCAAGAATATTTTATAGTTAATATGTTAACCAATCATTTTAGTTGCTACCATGTTCTATAGTTGCTACTGAGTCCTTTGGATAGATTTTAGTTTGCGTTGAACAATTACTACTATGGTGATGATCAGTAGTGTAAACCAAGCATCTTAGTGTACGCCAAGTTTACTAATGCAAACCAAGTTGTGTAGTGCTTACCAAGTTCATAGTTGATGTGATGCAATTCTAGTGTTAATTGAGCTACTCAACGTTAACCAAGTGACTTAGTTTATACCCGGTTCATAGTGATAGAATTGATTGAGCTATGCAGTGTGAATCAAGTGATTTTGTTTATATGCCAAGTTTCACAGTATTTGTTGAGTCACCAGTGCAAACCAAGTTCAAGACTACTTGCAAGTGATTAGTATAGAAAAAGCTTCTATGTATATTGATTGCATGATGATGTTGAGCATTGATAGTGGATGCTGAGTATCAGAAACTCACCGAGTCATTCTTCAGAACTCGAGTTTCTACACTTTGGCTAACTTTGTGATTCTTGTGTAAACTTTTATTGTGGTTGACTTTGTAATTTGTAATTGGATTGGTATATATGTAATGTATTTTTTGACATCCAAAGAAGAATATGATATGGAAGTAATGTAATAATCAAATTAGAGTAGTAAAGTGAATTACAAAGGCTACAATAGTATAAGAAGTAGCAAAGATTTATCTATCATAGTAAGGTGATTTGTATAATTAGAGGGATCTCATTTATAAAACCATGTTGTAGATCAGAGATCAGCCACTGCTTCAGCCTAACATGTGGATTAGTCAAATCCTTTAACAAGGTGGACCTAATAGTCTTGTGAAAATCTCTTTATCAAGTGCATACTTCATTGTATGTTTGTAAATCCTTTTGCAAGGTGGACCTAGTTGTCCTAATTGCTCCTACCAAGGAAAATCATTAGAAGTGATCATTATAAGCCTTAATAGGCCAACTTTATACTACAATACTAAAGCTTATAGGTACCATCCCCACCCTAGTTTTAATTTCTATTTGGAAGGTTTTTGGGTTACCAAATTGTGTGTCAAAAGTGTTATGTATGCTTTAATGTTTTTAGTTTCTCATGCATGCAATTAGATTGGAATTCACATGAAGGATTAATTGCTAAGTAAGGATTAAATTTTATAAGTTACTGATTCACCCTCCCCTCTCAGTAACTTAGCCTATCATAATATTTCCAATAGTAGGTTTTTCAAATTAGGGAGCATTTGGTTACTTCTCAAGATAGTAGAAGAAGTATGCATATGCTCATAGGTTGGATCTTCACTTTTCTATTGGTGATTGGGTGTTTTTGAGAGTGCAACCAAGGAAGATCCCCATCTTTTATGGGAGAGGCTCTAAGTTAGAGCCACATTTTTTTAGACCATTTGAGATCCTTGAGAGGATTGGTCCTATTGCTCATCGACTAGTGTTTCTACCTAGCCTATCACACATCCATGATGTTTTTCATGTTTCTATTTTGAGGCAGTATAT
Organism: Cupressus sempervirens; assembly: GCA_028749045.1. Classification (NCBI taxonomy): domain Eukaryota; kingdom Viridiplantae; phylum Streptophyta; class Pinopsida; order Cupressales; family Cupressaceae; genus Cupressus; species Cupressus sempervirens. The sequence continues at coordinate 410,329,843 of CM053793.1, read as the reverse complement.
TCTGGATGTGACCCATGTTCTTGATTGGGATACTTTACAAGTAGTGGATGAGAAACTTACTATGGAGCCCATTTGTATCCTAAAGCTCTAGAGGTTGACCTTGCAAGGTTGAGACATCGAGCAGGTAAGGGTCCAATGGGACCCAAGCAATGATACTTTTGTGACTTGGAAAGATGCTACATGATTGAGAGGATTGTACCCCTATCTTTTTGCTAACTCCCAGGAGTAAGCTTATGCTAGTGGGGGAGGATGTAGTGCCTCTCATGTTTGTAGTCTATACCTTGTTGTATTTTGATTCGAGAGATACTTGTACTCTTGTTCTATTTCATTTTGAGATGACCTAAGGATCAGATGTTATACTTTGATTTCAGTACCATAGATGCTTTATTGCTAGGCTATTCATTTTATCATATTTGCATGTTGGTGCCATTTTGAGATGATAGTAGGTCTATGATGATATCTAGTTATTTGGTATTTTGGATATATCTCTGATTTGGTTATATCATGGATTTTATGCTATGATAATTTAATTTATTCTTATTTCATTATGCTTTGTGTGAACGTGAGTGATGTAAAAAGATTTATTAGGTATAATTGAATAAATGGTTAAATAAGTTAGTTAATGAATTTATTTTTTTGGCTATGATATTATATGTGATTGCACATGATTGTGTATTTTAGTGTGCATGATTTATATCCTTGGCAGTGGCACATGGAGTTAGTGATTCAACTATTCATATTTTACCAATGTTGTCCCTATATGGTCAAAATATCCTTATTTAATTGTTTAAATTAAACCTTTTGATGATTATTAAATCTAAACTCATTTACATTATGTGATTATACTAGTGAGTTTGTCTATGTATTTAGAGGTTCACATTCTCGTGAAAGTATTAAGAAGTTTTCAGTGGTTTTGGGTTTTCAAGCTTTAAATTTTATGGAATTTAATTTCTAATAGCTTTGCCTAAGGTGAATTTCTATTATGAGGGATAACCTATTTTTTTTTGGGTCAATTTGGAGTTTAGCTAGTCTAACTAGCTATTTTCCCTAATCAATTATTCACTCAAAAAGTGAATAAGTATTAAAAAAGGGATTTGTTTTCTCCCTTCTCACTTTTGCAAAATAAAAATTTGAGAGCTTTTTTGAGAAAATTCTTCTGGAGGTTCACGTTTTTGTTCATTGTGAGAGCTATGAGCATGGGATCTTTGTGAGGTTAGGCAGTTGAATCTGGCTTGGGTAGACCTTTCTTTGATATGATTTTTGGTAGTTTCAACATGTGATTTATTTTATTGTGTTGTTTTCAATTTTGGTCCCTTTTGTTTTGGATTATGATAAAAATAGGTTTTGAAGGGACCCCAAAATCCTTTTACATCCTCAAAAAAGGAAAAACACGCTAACCAAAAGGAAAGAGTCCATAAACCTACTAAAAAGTAGCATCAAAATTAGGTTTTACAGGGACCTAAAACCACTATTAAAGTCTAGATTATAAACTTAGGTTTTACAAGGACCTGGAACCAATAGTATATAAAAAAAAAACTAAAATCCAAAAACCAGGACCAAACATAGGAACTAGAAGAACCAACCAGCAAACAGTACCTGCATAAGAACCTGACCAGAAAAGAAGACCCAGGAAACTATTGCAATTCCATAATCATCTTCATAGCCTCCTAGAAATCTTAGCCATATCTTGGATGGATTTAGTAGACAAAGAAGCAGCATCAATCAAAGCTTTTTTTTCTTGAACTCTGTCTTGTCCTCTTGCTTGGGCCCTCCAAAGAAATGGTTCCTTCATTAACTCTTTTACCTAGAGTTGCCATAGCTGAACAGATGCTTGAGGTAACTTGCTCCATTTTTGTTCCACTTTCCTTGATGAGCAGTCTAAGATTTTTCTCGTAGTCCTTTAGTTTTTTTGGGATATCTCCCATTTGCACCTCCATGTGTTGAATAATAGCCTGGTCAGCCTCCTAATTATGTTGCAACGTATCCACTTTCTTCTTTAGCCCTATTATTTCATTATATAACTAGGAGTTGACCTGAAGGAAAGAGTCAGCTTTTTTTTTAGTAGAGTGGAGGAAGGAAAGATTGGTTTCCCTCTCCAGGGAGTCACCTGCATCATCAACAATGGTGTGTGGAACAGGGACATCTTTATCAATATGAATCCCCCCATCCAATGGTTCCATCTCACCAGGCTCCTCTTGAGTATGGTGGCTTTGTCCCACCTTATCATGTCCCTTAGTCTTCTTCAAAGGAGTGGAAACTTTCCCCATGTTTTCCTCCTCACTAAAAATGGCTAAATCATTATTTTGTTTCTCTTTGTCACCTCCCCCAGACTCAAGATGAGTGTCCTCATTTTCAAACTTGCTCTGTTCTGAATTCACCTCTGTAGTATCTTCCTCTCTCCCCTCCTCATTATTATCTTTTGAGTTTGGGTAACCATCCAAGTTAGAGCTAAACTCCCTAGCATTTGTCCCCTCCTCTTTCTCAAGGGCCTCCTTATCAGAGCCATCAGTGCTCTCCACCTCAATGTCCTCTTCCTTGATATGTCTTTGAGAATTTGAGGGTTTTAGTTTAACCTTTGTTATCTTTTTAACACTCTTATCCATTTTTCCTGTAATGAGATTAGGACTCTTATGCTTGGTAGTGGATGGAGATGAAGCAATGGACTTATTTTTTCAAAAACCCTCAATGAGTAAAGTCAGATCTTCATGTAAAATCGGTTAAGATTGTTTCTTTTTATGGGCATTCAAACTTTGGAGCAAAGAAAATTGCAAATAGAAAGGGAAGGAGATTCTATCCTTGTACCTAAAATGGTTAAGGAAAACAAGGTGGAATTTGTGCACCCTTTTACTTCTACCATCAAGGATGAAATATTTGCAAATACAACCAAGCACATCACGCCAAATACCTTTTATCTGTTGCACATCAAAGAAATTGCCGCTCTTTTCCATTTGCAGTTCTTCTTCTTCTGTCTTCAAGAATTTTTTGTAGGCCAAGTTGGAAATACTGGTCTTCTTCAAAAACTTGATACCTTTCATGGGAAGACCAGTGACTTCGACGATGAAATCTTTAGTTAGCTTAATAGACACTCCAAGTAGGGTTACTTGTCGTTCGCCCAATTTTTAAAGAAGGCAATGGTGAAATGGGGTTTGAATCCATGCAACCACTCTAGGTAGTTGGCCACCTTCCCTTTCTGGAGAATCTTCCAAACATCTTGCCTAGCCTTCCAATCATCACATTTTTTGGGTTCCTGCTTCCTCGATTCACCTCCCATATTGTAGAGCAGAAAAAAAACCAAAGACACCCAGATATCAAAAGTAGAGAGAAAGAAGTGAGACTATTTTTTTGTGACACGATATTGAGAATACCTTTTTGAGGATATGTGCAAAGAGCATATAGCCTTCACATGAATGTACCTCCTTGGGAATGCTAAATTGACAATCGTAAGGCCACTCCCACAAATCATTAAATTTCTAATCCAAGAAAATCTTTCCCACTCTGGAATGAATAACATCATAATTAATGATCTCTTTAAGATCCACTTGTTTGTGCAAGTCATCGAGCCACATCATCTTTTGCCCCATTTTAACTACATGAGCTATCCAATCAGCAACCCCATTGGCTTCTCTATAAGTATGGGAGATGACCACCTTTTCAAAATTTTGAAAAAGAGTTTTGATTTTCATAATCATTGCCTCTATAGACCAAGAGGTAGTATTTTTTTTATTAAGGATATTTATAATATTCAGAGAATCACCTTCCAACCATAATTTGGAGTACCCCAACTCAATAGCTAAAATGGTAGTATAAAGGGCATTAGTAGCTTCAGCAATATGACTATTTGAGTGACCAATAGGGGTTGCAACAACATCAATAACATTTCCCATATGATCTCTAAGAACACCTCCACATCCTACTCTTCCCAAGTTGCCCTTGGCTGCTTTGTCAAAATTTTCTTTTATCCATCCATTAGGAGGAACAAGCCATTTTATAATCGATCTAGGATTATCAATTTTCAACTTAGGATCTTGAGATCTTAAAGGGTGATCAAGTTGGAAGGTCTGAGCAGGCTCCCTTTGGGACAAAAAATTCTCCTTGCATGCTCTAATAATATTTTGACCCAGCACCCAACCTAGAAGATCTTTGTTTCTAAATATCCAGTTATTTCTTTCTTTCCATAAACCCCACCAAAGATGGGGGAGTGTTAGTTTCCAAAGAAATTGAGTGTCAGGATCCTTTGAGGGGCATCTCCAACTCTTGAAAGCAAGCTCCACATTATTTTGATGAACCCATGGCATGCCCCAAAAGTTCAAAATTTCAGTCCAGACTTCTTAAGAAAAAGAACAACTCAAAAACATATGATCTCTATCTTCATAACCCTTTCTACATAAAGAACACCTATTAACCAAATTTATACCTCTTTTTTGCAAATTATCTAGAGTCAAAATTTTGTTTTGGAGAAGAGTCTAATAGAAAATGTTAATTTTGGGAGTGAGTCCCTTAATCCAAGCTAGAGTCCAAAGAGGTTGATTGTTCTTATTCTTAGGAGCAAAGATAGAAGAGACTTTGAAATTCCCACTAGGTTCAGCAAACTAGATAATCTCATCCTCCAGACAAGGGTAAAGAGAGACAATATTAAGGGATAATTGGATATTATTGAATAATTGGCTAACATCAGTTAAATTCACCCATGAGTCATTCTGCCAATAATGAAAAAAAAGAAGGCCAAATCTCTACTTGCAATGATCAATAAAGGTCTTGTCAGTAAAATCTTCAGTCAAAGGGTGATCCAAAAGCCAAATATCTTCCCAAAAATTCACTTTAAATCCATTGCCAATTTTCCAAGCACAACCTTTTTTTAAAGTATTCTTGGTCCCTTGAACAACTGCCCATATGGAGGAAGAGTGAATAACCATCAGGAGAATAAAGGAAATCAGGAAGGGAGTAAGCATTGGATAGATACTTATGTTTCCATATGGAACTCCACTCTCTATTTTCATGATACACTCTCCACCCCTGTTTGGCAAGAAGGGCTTTATTCAAACTACTGGTTTTCCTAATTCCTAATCCCCCTTCACTGTGAGGTTTAGAAACTTGGTCCCAAGAAATTAAAGACATTCTCCTTTTATCCTTTGAGCCAGACCATAAGAAATTTCTTTGAATTTTATCAATTAACTCAACAAATTTAGAAGGAATTCTAAAAAGACTTAAAGCATAAGTAGGAATGCTCTAGAGACAAGCTTTGAGAAGAGTTAACTTACCAGCTTGGCTTAAAAGATCACCTTTCCATCCCACCAATTTTTTGCTGAATTTGTTAATAAGATCTTCCCAGAAAGCATCAGGGACCTTCAGACCAAGGGGGAGCCCCAAGTAAGAGGAAGGGAGAGAACCTATAGAACAACCCAAGATTTTAGCAATTTTAATTTCTCTATGGATAGGGGTGTTCATGAAGAACACAATGCTTTTTCTCCAATTAACCCCTTGACCAGAAGCAACAGAATATAAGTTAATAGCCTGTTTTAAAATTCTAGCTTCCTTCACTTCAACCTTTCCCATAAAGATAGTATCATCAACAAATTGACCATGGGAGCAAGTTAACGGTTGAGAAGAAGGTTGTAAGCCCTTGAGCAGACCTTTTTGGACCAAATCCCCAATAAATCTCCCCAAAAAATCAGCCATAATAACAAAAAGGATGGGGGATAAGGATCTCCTTGTCTCAGCCCATGAGAAGGAAAAAAGAAGGGAGAGGAACTACCATTAACGAAGACCACTATAGAGACAATAGAAACCAACTGGTGAATCAGATCCACAACCTTATGATCAAAGCCAAAAGCAAGAAAAATATTACAAAGGAAAGTCCAATCCACTCTATCATATGCCTTGGCAATGTCCACTTTCATAAAGAAACCCTGATTGTTAGAACAAGACAAGGGATGAATATTCTCATGAGCAGAGATGATAGAATTAAGGATTTCAGTCCTTCTTGTTGTTGGGTAGGGCTTTCCTATTTTCTTTTTTCTACTTCATTTTAGCTTCTATTTTTGGTAGTAGTTTGTTAGGAGGTTGAGAACTAGTATTCCCCTTCATTTTTGTTTAGTGGTTCTACCCAGTTGGTTGGTTATGAACATTTTCCCTATTTTCAGGATGCAGGTTTGGGGTTTTACACCATTATGCTGGTTATTTTTGCATATGGTGTCTAAACCCATATTTTATTTTATTTTTTGGGGTTTTTGTTCCAAAAGACCAAGTGGGTTTTAATTTTGAAGTTTTCTAATTTTTGGGGTTTTTTACTTCAATTTGCCCGCTGCCCTATTTTCTTGGGTTTTCTTGGCATGAGTTTGATCATGGACCTAGATAATCTTTTTGGATGTCAGACAAACCATTTTTGCACTTTTATATTGCATTAGGATGCACATTGCATCTTTCCTCCTAAGTCTATTTTTGATTGAGTGTGTTTCTGCATTATGTTCTCATCTAGTCCTTCTGTTATGATCTTCATAATGGTGGTGCACCACAAATGAGTACATGCACATACACTTGTCAGGTGACTTGTGAGGCTTGATCTTCCATGGTACTTCTGATAGTTATGATCATTAGGTTGGGTTGGGAATATGCATTCCCATGAGTACTCATTATTGGATGAGCATGGGTAGGGTAGCACATGGAGGGGCTTCTATCTCACAACCTAGTGACTATTTCCCATTGGCTAGAAAAGGAAGTTTTATATAAGTGATAACTAAATTAAAGTATTGTGTGGTAATAATTATAAGATAATAAAATGTTTGGGTTGCACGCCTTTTGTGGAGAAGGGTTATTGCCTAGGTTGTGTGACTTCTATTGAGAAGAGTAGTTTCCAATACTAGCTTTGGCATTTGGATACCAAGTGACTCTCCATGATGTTAGCCCCTACTTAGTAGCCCATTAAGTGTCTGACTAGGACCTATAGTACTTTTATTGTCTCATGATCTTGGTTTCAGTCTTCATTAATGTCTAGCATGAGTGTTAGCCATGGGCATTTGTTTTATGTGTGTTTGTGGTTGAATCATTATCTCCATTAGCATGGCAAGAGTGGACCTATGGATTCCACATGGTTAGGAGGCATAGCTACCTTCACCACTATTAGGGACCAATGTATAGAGACAATTCTTTAGCCCAGTGTGATGATTGCTTGATGTTTTCTTGGAGTATGCTTTCTTGTGATTTATGCTTTCATTAGAATGCTTGTATATTGTGTTTAGATGATGTTAATATTGATGCATTTCCTTATTGTGATAGTTAGCATATGCTAGATGATGAGTTTGATTTGTAGGATTATTTTATGCTTTACTTCTAGCATGTTAGATTTCCTAATTCTTATGTTGTAGCACATTTTAGTAGTGACATCCTCATATGATAGCTTTGATGATCTAGTTAGTGGTTTGGGATGTTACACACAGGGGATGGCTAGGACCCACGATGGTCTTATGATGCTATTATGGTTGGGAGGAAACACATAATTAGTTCATTGTTTCAGTTCATTGCAATGTTACTTCTATACATTACAATGTTGCTTTCAATTATTTCCCTTTACTACTATGTTGGATGGTTAGATGCAAATTTCCATCTTGTAGTTTTGATCGGGTGCCTTTCCTTGATATATGGATCCAGTAATCCCTAGTGTGGAGGAACTTATTTCCTTATCTTTTTCTCTTTTTGGTTCTCAGTGTGTTGTCTTGGGTTCTTGCACAAAATTGTACTTTCTTATGCAAGAATGCAAGATCTCATGTGGTGTGTTGGGTTTTCTAGAGTGGCCTTTGGCACTTTCTTGTGTGAAAGCCCACACTAGTTTTGGGGTGCCTTTGCTACTATGCCAAGCACTTCCTTGTGCCATTTGGTTCACTTACTCATGTGGAGGGTAGTTTCTTGCATGGCTTGTTGCACATCCTCACATGAGAATCTGTTAGTTTGTTGTCCTCACACAAAAAATAAGAGGTATCTCCTTTGGTTTTTGGGGATCAAATTTTGGTGTTTCTAGTACCCTTTAGATTTTCTAGTATTTCCTTGCTTCTATAGTACAAATACTTTAGCTTCTACCTTTGTAGTGGTTTTTGTCCTTTATTTGGTTGTATCAGTTTAGGTAGTGGCATTTGGAGATTTTTTGGTTGTAGGGATGGTGGTTAAGACTTTCGTTGTGATCTTTGTGATCCATGTATGATGTTATCTTGTGCACTCATACTTGTTCAATTTTTTTTATATCTTGGCTTGTATTTCATTCTTGTTCCAAGGATCTCTAGGTAGGGAACTATATAAATCCTCTAACTAGGTCACATTGACAATGTGTATGTAAAATTTTAACAGGGTTATCTCCAAGTAGAGCTCACTTTAGAAGAGTGAAAATTTTTGGGTTGCTGATTCTAGGAGGTTTCTCACTTTATAGGGTTGCCACATTAAAAATCATGGTGTCAGCTATATGCTTTTTGTTCTATTCCAAGTATATATATTTTTAATGAAAATCGACAATAACTAGATAAAAACAAAGTTATAATTTTGATATTCATAATAATAGGAATAATGAATGAATAGTTTTGTGAAAATTGATTATAATAGTTAATTGTGATTTTAAATGAAATCACTGAGTAAATGCTTTTGATGTTTACAATTTTTTTTTAGTACCAAAGTATTTGAAGGGACTGTAGGATAACTGAACATAACTAATTCACTCCTCCTTTGAGGTATGTAACAAGGATGTGAATGAGTAATTGCCAACCCAATCAAACTTATAAGCCCAAAAAAATTTACTAAATAAATTAACCTTTTAAACTTCTTTAACCTATTAGTAGCACTATTAGTAAAGTAAACTTAAGGTAATATACAATGCATAAAAATATATCAACAAACATACTACTAGATACATATTGTGGAAACCTGATTAGGATGAAAGTCATGGTTAGAGAATGATTCTCACAAATTTTTTGCTCTTTTGGAATATGCTCTGTTAGGAGCCTACTCAATTAAGGGTTACAAAAGCATTGTTAGGTGCTACCTAGCTAAGGGATTTCCTTGCAAAATTGTTAAATTCTTATACCCCATTAGGAGTAAGCTTGCCACGGGATTTTAAACAATCTTTTGAAAATATCACTTGGTTAGACAATTTTAGAAAGACCTATTAGGATCACCTAACTAAGGAATTTTTTTCTATAATTATTAGGGAGTAACAAATAAGAAATGATATGTAATCTACACTATCTCTTCTGAACCAGATCCAATAAATCTCCTTAACGCATCAACATTCCATATTTGATTCTCTATTCTAATTGCACTTAACTTTGTGTCTTCATCTATGAATACAACATTTACCAATGATCTTCTTTTCATTTTTTGTAATATTCAACTATGATGTAACGATAACAAGCTTCTTATTTTTTCCTTCCTTAATTAGAATCAATTCAATCAAAAACCTTAAACCTAAAAGTAATGATCCAGATTAACAATAACAAATCCAACAATTCATAATAAATTTCTCTCTAACCATGTTGTCCTTCTATTCAATATTTTCCATAATCCATTTTGACCTTGTAGAAAACCTCTTTAAGAATATTTCTCAAATATATTACCTCAATCTTTGTTTCATCACATTTTTCCTTAAATCACACTTTAGTATTCTAGATAATGAAGAGTGCTCTCCTTATTACTAAAAACACATAATAGAAATGCAAAAATCATAACTATTTGTGAGAACAAAATATGGGCCTTTTACTATCTCCATAAATGTGGAATTAGATAATTTTGAATTACCATATGAAAACCCACATGGGTGCCTTCCTTATAATAATTTGCAAGATAGATTTACAAACTACCACCCCAAGTTATCCTATCAAATCTACAGGGTTTTCTTACATAGGCAATGTTACACAACCTAAGAAGGTTCTAGACATTAAACCCTAATCCTTGAGGCTAACCAACCCTAAAATTACATATAGAGCTAGTTCAAAATAATTATGAATCTTATTTTAGAATTTTTAGGTAGCCCAACTTTGGAAGACCATAACATGCAAACCCTTGATTTGATGGACTATTATGATTCCATTCCATAATCCTCAATTTCTGATCTACAACTCCTACCTTGTTCAAGTTACATTTGACCAAGTTTCAAAGCCCATATGGAGCCTCGTAGGTCTTTAAAATTGAGCCTAAAGTTTTCTTGTGAAAAATTTACACCAAAACTCTATAATAAATTCACAAATACTCAACATATGATAGTGAACCTTAACTAGAAGGCTAATGTATCCAAGATGAACCTCTTTCTTTGAAATTAGGATATTCTAAGTTCATATGACCAAATTACTATGTAGAAATTTTCCAAAAAATTGCAACTATACAATAAGAGAACCCTTATTGAAGAGACATAAATAATATGTTTTTGGGTGATACAAGATTTCTCTTACCCCCAGGATGCTCTTGCATCAAACACCTAGGGTAATTTGAGAAGTGACCATGTAATGTATTAGGTGTTCAAAGGAAAACCAATATGGTTAACCTCTCCCCTTGTTAGACATGATGAATCTTCTACTTGTCTCCCTTTTCATTTAACTATATATTTTTTATAGATGCTATTCCTTGTATTTCTACTAGCACAACTATCGAGTATCTCCTTAATCTCCTTTGTAGTTGAAGTAGTTTCTGAAATAGTCCACCGCACTTCTTTGACATCATCTCCATCACCTCCTTTATGATACTTTGTTATATTTGAAATTTTAAATAATATTGAAATATTTAGTTCAACAAGAAACTCTACTTCACAAGCATTTCTAGAATCATGCTTTTTTTAGTATCTTGTATGGTCAAAACTTCATTTTCACCTTGTTATATGTTCCAATTAGAAAATTCTCCTTCCTAAAATGAACCATGAATTCATCCCCAACCTAAAATTCCTTGTACCTCCTTTTATCATCTTCCTTATGCTTGAACTATGTATTCATCCTTGTAATGTGCTTTGTCACCTCCTCAAAGATGTTCTTTAAATGTTTAAAAAAATTCTTAGTCTCAACACAACTTATCTCCTTTATCCAACTTGCTCAATTTAGATGCATTTGTGGGACTTCTCCCATATACAATCTATAATGGAAATTTATCAATATTTATATTGAAGTAATCATTAAATGCACATCATTCTTGTGGTAAACTCAAATCCCATCCTTTTAGCTTACCTCCAACCAAACATCTCAACTAGTTCCTCAAACTCTGATTCACCACTTCTTTTTGTCCATCAATATGTAGATGATGCGATGAGATGAATTTCAATCTTTTATTCAATTTCTTCCATAATTTATGTAAGAAATACCCAACAAACTTAATAAATCAATTTGAAAACTCATCAACCACAACAAAAATTGAATCATGCCCTTGATGAGTCCTTGGTAATCCAAAAATTAAGTCCATGTTGACATCCTCTCATGGCTTCTCTTGTAAAGGTAATGGATGATACAACCCTATATTCTACTTCACTCCTTTTCCTATCTAACATACTCTACAACTTTGTACAAAATTCTTGACATCTTGTTATAACTGTGGCTAGTAGTATATCTCATTAACCAAAGAAATGGTTTTATCTCTACCAAAATATGTAGCCAATCCTCAATTGTTCTTCTCCTTAATGAGGTTATCCCTCATAAAATTTATTGAAATGCACAACTACATCCTTTGAATGATATTTCATCCTAGATTATGAAATCCAACCACTTTGTGCTATCAAGTATAATAGGTTTTGTATAAGGTTTCTAAGCTGCACCAAAATTTGGAACCTCTAGATACAACTACATGAATTCTTTGAACCCAACAACCTCAATCTACATCTTTGTCAGAAAAATCTATCTCATACTAAGATCATTTAAAAACTTGTTAGATGTTCCATTCATGTGTTTCAAAATAAATGTGTAACTATAAAAAAATGTAACCCATTTGAAAACCCTCTAGTTCAATTTTCCTTGACTATTCAAATATTGCAAAGCACGATGACCAATATACAAAATAATCTCCTCAGGAAGAAGTTAGTGTCTCCACTTCTTCAATTCCTAAACTATAGAACAAAAATCTTGATCATAAACAATATTATTTCTTTTGGTATCATTCAACTTATCACTGAAATAAGAAATAGGTCTACCTTCTTGGCTCAAAACAACTCCTATTGTAGTAGCACTAGTATCATAGTCTAATTTAAATACCTTGTTAAAATTTGAAAGTACTAAAACAAGATGTTCTATAAGTTTTTGTTTCAATAAATTGAAACTCTTATCTACTTCTGTAGTCCACTTGAACTCTTTTTCATCCCTCATTATTTTAGTTAAGGACCTACAAATGCTACTAAAGCCTTTGGTAAATTTTTTATAAAAGTTATTTGAACTATGAAATGATCTTACCTCCATATCACTCCTTGGAGTAGGCCATTCAAGAATAGCCTTTGCTTTCTCAAGGTCCATTTTTATACCTTCTCTTGAAACTAAAAATATCATATATTTCAAATTCTTCACAAAATTACACTTCTTCAACTTAATCAACAAATTTTTTTCCCTTAACATCTCAAACACATTGGAAATATGCATTATATTATCATCCAATGCCTTACTAAAGATCAAACTATCATCTAGGTAAAAAATTAAAAACCTACACAAAAATTCCTTCATTACCTCATGTATGAGCCACATAAAAGTGGTTGGAGCATTGGTTGGCCCAAAAGACATGACTAACCACTCATACAATCCTTCCCTTGTCTTTAAGGAAGTATTTCATTTATCTCCTTCTATGATTGTATCCACTCTTCAAATCTATATTTGTGAAATATATGGCTCCACTCAAATAGTCCATAATTTCATCCATCCTTGGAAATGGAAATATGTACTTGATTGTGATCTTGTTGATAGCTCGAGAGTTTGTACACATCCTCCATTCTCCATTCTTCTTTGGTGCTAATACTGCTAGTACAACACATAGACTCAAACTCTCTTGAATCAACCCCCTTTCAACAACTTATGTACTTGTCTACTTAATTATTTTTTTCTAATAGTATCATTATTTACACTACCTTACTTGGAATAGTATCTCCTAGAATCAAGTCTACTTAGTGACTGGTCTTCCTCACCGATGGTAATACACCAAACACATTATTGAACACAATATCTCAAAATTTGTCCAAAAAATTTGCAACTTTTGTAGGTACCTCTTCTACTTCATTACTGTCTTTTTAAATTATCTAGAAAAATACATATGGTCATGCCTTATACCCACTAGGATCTTATTTCCATCAAAAAAACATAGTTTTGCAATATTACATACCTTCTCTTCTTTGTCCTTCAATGGATTTAGTTTATGTTTCACTCTATCCTTTATGAGAGTGTAGGTATTCACATGACCATTATGTACAACATTCCTTCCAAACTACCAAAGTCTACCCAACAATATATGACATATGTCTATAGGTATGACATTTTAAAGTACCTCACCCTAGTAGCTTCTAATCTTTAACTTCACTATGAACTTTTTAATGGCCATGACCTTGTGGTCATCCTACATCCAAGAAACACAATATAGAAGAGAGTGTTTCTACCTCTTGAGATTTAACTTCATGACCATCTATTCTGAAACTAAATTTTTAGTGCTTCCACCATTAATTATCACATCATAACACTTATCTTCACACTTGAATCTGGTGCAAAAAAAACTCCTCCTTTGATCAAGTTCATTCTCACCATTCAAAAAGACTCTTCTATTAACCATGACTTCTCCATTTTCAACATCTTTATAATGAGATGATTTTGCATCTTTATCAGCATGTGCAACTCTATCTTGGCCTTTAGTTCTCCTATATTTCCTTCCCTAGCAATAAGGATATTCAAATGCTTTATGACCCTCTTCCCCATAGTGAAAACATGTTCCATAGAAGCCTCCTCTTCCTCATCCTTTCCCTCTTCCTTTTCATCTTTGATCTCTATTATTTTTATCATGAAGAAAATGAAAATTATTTCTCCTTTGATTTTTACTTCTATTATTAGGCTTATCCTTCTTATTTTGACCTTAATTTTTTCCTCCATAAGACTATTTGTTCAATATTTCACTGTGATCTCTTCCACTTTTCTTGTTCTCAAAATCCTTGTTCAAATTTTCCTCAACTCTCATGGAAAATTGGTATGCCTCTTCAATATTGTTCATTTGGACTAGACTCAATGCCTCCTAAATTCTTGGCCTCAACCCATAAAGGTAATGGAAAACTTTCTCCTTAGTAGCATCTACATGGCCTATTTAGATGAGAACATAGTAGAACTCTTCTATATACTCCTGAATAGATCTTCCTACTTACTTTGGCTCTTGTATTTTCTTTAGTAGATCAAGATTATAATCTAGGGGAATGGATTATTGCTCCAGTTTAGCTATCATCCAATCCCATCTTGCAATTTTATCATGCCCTCTAATATTTTGTTTCAATTGAATCTCTTGTCACCAAAGCTTTGCATGATCCTTTAGTTTGGCCTTCACAAACTTGATCCTATTAGGATCCTCAATATCTTCATACTTAAAATGTTTTTCTGATTCATTGATCCAATCAATCAATTCCTGTGGATTAAGATTTTTCAAAAAAGTGGGAACCTCAAATTTAGGTTTTTTTCCAATCTTAAAGATGACCATAAAAATCCTTTCCTATTTTGGGTTCAAAGATTCATCTTCTCCTTCTTGATCAATGTTTCCTTCTTGTTCTCTTTCATTATCACTTTCATCTCTTATGAAAAGGTTCATCCCTTTGCAAACTTGTTCTTAATTTTTTTATAGTTATATCTAGAGGGCTCTAAAAACCTTAGGTGTAATACCTCCAACTCTTCCACCATTTTCCCTTTGTGGAGGCATTCTAAAATTTCATTAAAACACTAGTTAAAATGCCTCATAATCAATGATCTATCTACATGCCTAGCCTAAACGATGGTCTTGGTGCAAACTGCCTCATAGTAAACAATATATCTACACACTCAAGAAATAATTTGATAGCACTTGATGAAGGGTTATCCCCTTAATACAAAAAGCACATAATAGAAATGTAAAAATAACAACAATTTGCAACAATAACTTATGGGCTCTTTACTATCTCCAAAAATGCATAATTACATAATTTTAAAATACAATATGCAAACACACATGGGTACCTTTCTTACAATAATTTTCAAGATAGAGTTGCAAAATATCACCTTGAGCTATCTTAGACAACCTATGAGCTTCCTTGTATAGGAAATTTTACACCACCTGAGATGGTTCTAAACATCAAACTCTTAGACTTAAGGTCGAATGACCCTAAAATTATATATAGAGTCAACTCAAAATAATTATGAATTTTATTTTGGAATTTTTGGGCAGCCCAAATTTGGAATACCATAACCTATGAATCATTGAGCTGATTGGTTATTATGACCCCATTCTAGAATCCTTAGTTTTTGATCTACAATAATTTCTTTTCTCAAGCTCTAGTCAACTGAGTTTCAAAGCCCATCCAGAGCCTTTAAGGCCTTCACAACTAACCCTAAAGTTTTTGTGCTAAAATCTTACACCAAAAATCTACAATAACTTCATGAATACTTGTGATATGGAAATGAACCTCAACTGGTAGGGTGATATATCTAGGATGAACCTCAACCTCTGAAATTAGGACATTCTGATCTTATATGACTGACTTTCTAAGTAGCAAGATTCCACAAATAGAAACTCCACACTAAGACAACTCTTATTCAAAAGACAAAAATGAAATATTTTGGGTGATAAAATATTTCTCTTACAATGAGAATTCTCCTCCATCACTAGTTATATAATACAATTCACATTTTTCAATAATAATTAAAACTTTTAAACCATGCCTCAAATCTTCACTAACTAGTTTTTGTCCTCTGATATGATTACACTATATTTGAAAAGCTTTTATTGATTACCTATCATTACTATGTACCAATAATATTTCACCTTTTATTTTACCAATAAGATATCACTTTATCCTTCATACCTATTTATCTCCAATTTACTGATAAGACCTTATTTTACCTATCTATTTTTCTAGTTTACCTATTCAAATTTTCACGTCTCTATCACTTATAACTAATCAAATCACCTTTATCTTTACTCTTAATAGATTTTTATCCTAACCATGTCTTCTTAACATATTCATGAATCATATTGAATAATAAAATCAACTTTTTTCTTTATATTTTGACAAACCATTCAAACCATTCAACTATTCATCATTGGTTGTCTCAACTAATACTTAGTTCTCTTCATGTTTCTATAATTTTTTAAAATATTTACATAAATGGGTTCTATCATAGGATTAGCATCTATACTCTATTGGAAATATAAG
This sequence comes from Cupressus sempervirens, assembly GCA_028749045.1. NCBI lineage: Eukaryota > Viridiplantae > Streptophyta > Pinopsida > Cupressales > Cupressaceae > Cupressus > Cupressus sempervirens. Next base: position 410,313,486 of record CM053793.1, on the reverse strand, counting down.
AGAAGTAACTAAGAGGGGAGGGGTGAATTAGTTTCTACAAAAATAAATCCCAGGTCCCTTAGATGTCAATGCAAACAGATAGCTATACTGTTGAAGCTTGACAAACACACATAATGCTATAACTTGGTAATAACTGGATTAGCTCAATAAATGATTAACATATAAATCTTTAGATGTTATCTATGATTACAATTACTTTAACTTAGTTGTAAATATATAAAGAAAATAACATGAACACATTTGACACTAGGATTTGATGTGGAAACCCAATTTTGGAAAAATCACCAATAGCAACTAGTTACTGATTTTCATTCTTCTGAAGTGAGCTCAATTAGGAGCCAAATCCGTTAAAGGTTACAAAACACATTGTTAGGTGTGACCCTATTAAAGGATTTAATCACCCTATTAGGAGTGTCTTGGTTAGAGATCTTGATAACAATTCAATGGAATTACCACTTTGTTAGAGGATTTGTAAATAGCTATTAAGCCAACTCTGTTAAGAGATTTAGATCACCGCTATAATGGTTAGAGAGTAGCAATGAGATGACCTAATTTGACTACAACCAATTTGCTAATTTTAGATCTTTGTTCTAGCTTGTACTTGATCCTTCCTGATCGAATATGACTTTGCTACATCACAAGGATATTCTACTTTTCCTTCAAATTCACTTCCTTTGCTCAGCAATAGATCTTCAATCGCATCATCACAATTCACACACTTTCTTTCACTTTCTACACTTTTAAATCACAACTTGACCTTATACTTATATCTTCCATTTTGTCAAGTTGGCTCAAATATAACATAGAATAATTAATATTCATCACCTTAGTTAGCTAGAATCAATAGGTAAATCAATTAAGCTTAATACAAAAAAAAATAAAAAATCCTTCATTAGTCAACCCTGCTTGTTAGAAACTAACTTTGAAACAAGTTCCTTCATTAACTAACAAAAGCTATGTTAACACTACAAACTTACAAAAATCCTTTGGCAACTGAGTGAGCTCAGTTAGCACTGGTTCCATCCAACTTTCCTTCATTACCCGAGTGAGCTTGGTTAACACTCACTTTCTGCAACTTTTCCTTTGACACCTAAGTGAACTCAGTAGACACTGCCTTCTAAACTAGGCAAACATAGGAATGCTTGGTAGACACTGAGAATTTCCTTCACTACTTGAGTGAGCTTGGCATATGTTGATTGATAATCATTATGACATTTGTGTAACATCAAAGACATCACACAATTAATCAATTGTATTCAACAATCTCCCTCTTTGGCATTGATGGAAACACAACATGTCATAGCATAATGAAACTTTGAATTTGAAAAAATCCCTCTATCAATATGAGCTCTTCCTTTCATTGAATTTGTTTGCAATAGCTAATACCAAGTTCACTCAATACATCCTCTCTTTTTCAGCATACTTCATCTTTAGAAGACTTCTCCCTCTCTGGTTTCTAACTTTATTTTGGTTCCAAAAATTTCTCAGAGATATGACACTAAAATTCTCCCTCTTTGACAACACATGCCAAAGACAATAACTTTGTAAATACTAAGGTACCTTAGGTGCTCATTCATCTGCAATATGCTCTTGCAAATTTTGCATCAACTAATTGATCTTCAACAGGTTCTAGTTGATGCATTCACTAAATTTTATTTAGTGAATTTTAGATAGGGTAATGACCCCTAACTTACCTCTTAGATCTATAGAAATGCATCCTTAGGTAATGGCTTGGTGAATATGTCTACAATTTGTTCCTTTGTATTCACATATTCCAATATAACTTCTTTATCTTGCACTCACTCTCTTAAGAAGTGATACTTTATAGCAATGTGCTTTGTTTTGGAATGCATTACTAGGCTCTTTGATATGTTGATATCATTGGTGTTATCACAGTGTATGATAAAAGGATCTTTTATTTCTACCTTCATTCCTTTTAATAGTTATTTGAACCAAACAATGTTGGAAAAATTGACTGTTGCTGCTACATATTCTACCTTTGTTGTGGATTGAGATGCACAATTTTGCTTCTTTCTTGTCCAAGATGCTAGTCTTTTACCAAGAAAGAATGCTCTAGCACTAGTGCTTTTTATGTCATCAAGATTGCCTGCCCAATCAACATCAGTAAATGCTTTCAAGTTCATATTGCCTCCAAGTTTGTACCATAAGCCATAGTCTTTAGTACCTTTTAGATACCTCATGATTCTCTTGATTGTCATCATATGATTTTATTTGGGATTCACTAAGAATCTTTCCACTATTCCAACTACTAGAGCAATATCAGGCCTTGTGTGTACAATATACTACAATTTTCTAATCATTGATTTATAAGTAGTCTTATCTACTTCTTTGGAATCATCATTTTTGGAAAGCTTATGTCTATTATATATAGGTGTTCCAACTAGTCTTGAGTCTTCCATTCCAAATTTCTTTAGTATCTCCTTGATATACTTAGATTGAGTGATGTAGATACCATTCTTGTTCTGTTGTATTTGTAATCCAACAAAGAATTTTATTTCACCAAACATGGACATCTCAATTTCTTTACTCATTTCTTCTGAGAATGCTTTGCACAAATCATCATTTCCTATAAATAATGTATCACCAACAAATATTTCTACCAATACAATCTTCTTATCTAATCCTTCCTTGATATATAGACTACTATTATAATTAGTCCTTTGAAAACCAATCTGTACCAAGTAATTATGGAGTCTTTCACACCAAGCTCTGGGAGCTTGCTTGAGACCATATAATTCTTTGTGTAGTTTGCAAACCATGTCTCCTTTGCAAGGTTCTACAAAACTTTCTAGTTGTTCAATATAGACTTCCTCATCAAGAATGTAGATTTAACATCCCTTTGATATACTTTAAATCCTCTATGTGTTGTATATGCTAGTAAAGTTCTAACACCTTTAATTCTTGCTATAGGAGCAAGAGTCTCACCATAGTTAATACCTTCTCCTTGAGAGTAACCTTTGCATACCAATATTGCTTTGTTCCTTTATATTTTTCCATCTTCATTCAGCTTATTTTTAAATACCCATTTTGTACTAATTACATTTTAATCCTTGGGTCTAGGAACAAGAATCCAATTTTTTTTCTTTTCTATCTATTCTATTTCTTCATTCATTGCCTCAATCCAACTTTCATTTTCTAGAGCATCTTTAACATTTCTAGGTTCAAATTCAACAAGTAAACATGTATCTTTTAATTTTCTTCTTGTCATTGTTCCATTTGATTTGTCTCTAATGATCTAATTAGGTGCATGATGTCTTTTGACATATCTTGCTAATATAGGTTCCTTAGTTTTTGAATGAGTTCCACCATCTTCTTCTTGAATTTTAGTTTCAATTTTAGTTCCTTCTGTCTATGACTCAGGTCCATCAGGCTCGATTTGAACTAGCTCAGTAGCCTCTGATTGTGACTTAGGTCCTTGTATCTTAGGTTGCACTATCTGTAAATCGATAGATATTGGAGTGTTTGGGGACTTGGGAGTTAAAGCTTCTTTTATTTTAGATAGATTAGGAAGGGTATTAGGTTCATAGTAAATGAATCTTCTGTAGTCTTTAGGTACCTTGCTACTTTTTTTTTCACTCTTTTCTGCAAATTCATTAATTCTAACATGTGCACTTTCTATGATTTTGTGAGTAGATAAATTCAAACATCTATATGCTTTGCTTCTGGAGGAGTTTCCTAGAAATATACCTTCATCACCTTTTACATCAAATTTTCCTTTTCTAGATTCTTTCAATATGTAAAATTTGTTGCAAAATACCTTCAAGTAACTTATATTAGGTTTGTAGCCATACCATAGTTGATAAGGTGCCTTGTTTGAATCTTTCTTCAATTGAACTCTATTCAAGGTGTGAACTGTAGTGCTGATAGCTTCCTTCCAGTATTTGAGAGCAACGTTCTTTTCAATCATTAAGTTTCTTGCATAATCCATGATAGATCTATTTCTTCTTTTTGCTATACCATTCTACTGTGGTGTACCAAGTGTAGATACTTGTCTTTTGATTCCTTTTTCAATGCAAAAATTGTTGAATTCATGGGAGATGAATTCACCACCTTTGTCTAATCTTAAGAATTTCAACTTCTTTCTAGTTTCTTTTTCTACTCTTGCCAAATACCACTTGAATTTTTGAAAGGCTTCTAATTTTTCTTTTAGATACATTATTGTCATCATTCTAGACTAGTCATTAAAAAAAAGAATGAAAAACTTTTCTCTACTACAACTTTCTATTCCAATAGGTCCACATAAGATTGTATGTTCCAATACTTCTTCTAACTGATACTCTTTGCTTTTGAATCTTGTCTTTCCTATTTTACCAATTTGGAAATTCTTGCATAGACCCATGTTAGGCTTCTTCAAACTAGGAATACCTCTTACTCTTTTATGTTTTCTTATCTTAACTAGATTATTAAAGTTCACATGACATAGCCTTTTGTGCAATAAACAAATTTCCTCTACTTGAGCAATAAAACATGAACAATCATTGAGATCAAGATAAAATAGATTACCTTTTGTTTGCTTTCTAGAACCAACTAGATTTCCTTTTTCGTCCAGTAGCTTGGCCTATCCATTCATGAATTTTACATTGAATCCAATGTTATTCAACTATGCCACACTCAATAGATTATGCTTAAATCCTTCAAACCAATAGGCATTGTTACATATAATTTCTTTAGTCAACAAGATACATCATTTTCCTTTTATGTTACAAGGTTAATTGTTCCCAAATCTTACACTACCTCCATCATAATATTCCATATGTTCAAATTTTGTTTTGTTGCCAATCATATGATGTAAGCAGCCACTATCAATAATCCATATATCATTTTTTCTAACATGAGAGATAAGTTCCATTTTATCTCCTTCATCATCAGATTCATCTTTCACTGCTATATATACCATTTCATCTTCACTATTATCATAATTTTTAGCTATGAAACAAGATTTCTTACCTTTTTCCTTGAAGCTCTTGTAGTTCTTGGAGTTCTTTCCTTTATGGTTATTGCTTTTCTTCTCATCCTTTATTTCTTTATTTAGACACCTAGTAGTAATGTGACCAGTTTCTTCACAAGAAAAATAGATTAGAGGAAATTTATCCTTGTACTTTCCTCTTCCTTTTGGAATACTTCCTTGCAAGTAGGGCTTCAACAACTTCAAGATCACTGTCTAAAATTTGTTCTAATGATCCATCTTATTCAATTCCTAATTGATTGGATTTTAAATTTTTACCCTTTTCTTTGAGTGAAAACTTAGCTTTAAATGTAGACTCAACATTCATTGAAGCAGGAACATAGTTATCATAATTGTCTAACTAAAAAGTTGTTAATCTTCTAGCTAGAGAATCCAACCTTATCTTATTAGTTGGATCACATCTGATTTCTTGAATAACAAATACTCTAATTACATAGATAGGAAGAAGAGTTTTGAGCACTTTACTTACAACAATTTCCTCCTTGATGTCTCCTCCAGATGCTTTGATTGCACTTACACTAGCCTTGATTCTTTCCACATATTTTTTAATGTTTTCATCTTCTTTCATTCTCATTTGATCAAATTGTCCTCTAAGGCTTTCTACTTTGGCTCTTCTTAAATTTTCATCTCCTCCCTAGATATCTTTTAGTTTGTTCCACATTTCAAAACCAGTTTTGCAATCTTTTACCTCATTAAATTCATCATAACAAAGAGCAGATGCAATATCAATCATCATGATATTATGATTCTTCTTTTCAACAATGTCTTCAACTAATAATGTTCCAGTGGGAGTCTTATATTCAACATCAAGATACTTGCAACCTAAATCACTAATGGTAGCTAGATGTAATCTCATAAGTCCTTTCCATGCTGCAAAATTGTCTCTGTTCAGCTTGGGAATCTCTCTTTTGTAAGACATCTTGATCTTTAGCTTAGATCCTTGAAACCTTCTCTATAAGCACCAATAAATTTTTTTGGAAATATAAGAGGATTAATTGAGAGGGGAAGGGTGAATTAGTTACTACAAAAATAAATCTCAAATCCCTTAGATGTCAATGCAAACAAATAATTGAATACTAGTGAAGTTCAGTAAACACACAGAATGTTGTAACTTGGTAATAACTAGATTAGCTCAGTAAATGATTAACATATAAACCTTTAGATGTTATCTATGACTACCATTATTTTAACTTAGTTGTAAACACATAAAGAAAATAGCATGAACACATTTGACACTAGGATTTGATGTGGAAACCCAATTTGGGAAAAAATTCCAATAGCAACTAGTTACTAATTTTCACTCTTTTGAAGTGAGCTTTGTTAGGAACCAACCCTATTAAAGGTTACAAAACATATTATTAGGTGTTACCCTATTAAAGGATTTAATCACCCTATTAGGAGTGGCTTGGTTAGAGGTCTTGAGAATAATTCAATGGAATTGCCACCTTGTTAGAGGATTTGCAAATAGCTATTAAGAAAACTCTGTTAGGAGATTTAGATCACTGCTACAATGGTTAGAGAGTAACAATGAGATGACCTGATTTGACTATGACCAATTTTTTGATTTTAGATCTCTATTCTAGCTTGTACTTGATCCTTCCTAATTGAATATGACTTTGTTGCACTATAAGGATATCCTACTTATCCTTCAAATTTTCTTCCTCTTCTCATCAATAGATCTTTAATCACATCATCACAATTCCCACACTTTCTTGCACTTTCTACACTTTTAATCACAATTTGACCTTATACTTATATCTTTCACTTTGTAAAGTTGGCTCAAATATAACTTAGAATAATCAATATTCATCACCTTAGTTGGTTGGAATCAATAGATAAAAATTAATTAAGCTTAATACAAAAAAATAAGAAAATCCTTCATTAGTAAACCATACTTGATAGAAACTAACTCTAAAATGATTTCCTTTGTTAACCAATAGAAGCTGTGTTAACACTACAAACTTACAAAAATCCTTTGGCAACTGAGTGAGCCTAGTTAGCACTAGTTCCATCACAACTTTCCTTCATTACCTTAGTGAGCTTGGTTAACACTTGCTTTCTACAAATTTTCCTTCAATTCCCAAGTGAACTTGGTAGAAATTGCCTTCTAAACTAGGAAAATATAGGAACACTCGATAGACACTGAGAACTATCTTCACTGCCTGAGTGAGCTTGGCATATGCTGACTGATAATAATTATAACATTTTTTCAACATCAAAGACAACACACAATAACCAATTGTATCCAACATACTCATCACTTAACATCTCTATATGATAGAAACACTTAATTCATTCTACAACCCACTATTTCTTCTCATGCATAAGTGGTAACAAGTTAAAACAATCAGTCAAATAGGTTGACATTAATGACAACATTATAACTAATTATTCAATTATGTAATCATGTTCCAATTTGTACCAAATCATCATCAACATTATACCAAAAATTTCCATCATCATCAACATTATTCCAAAAATCTCCATCATCCAAACAACAAGAAGCAGGTTAGAAGACCCAAAATAGACTTGAATCAAGGTACTAGATAGAGTATGAGAAATGTAATAAAATGGGGATGTGTGATTGAAACTATTCTTTGAGAACTAAAATATTAGTTTATATATTACCATACAATAAAAATCATGCAAAATCAAGAATTCTAGGAGGTTGTCCATCCCAATATTGCCTAGCTTGAGTGCATTTAACTATAATAGAATCTAATGCATTAATTCTAGTTTTATTATACCCAACATCAAATACTCCCATACTGAGCTCAACATGTGCTTTAGAATTAACCTTATCTAGCACTCAAAATGTACTTTATACAACACAATTAATAGTGTGGGGGAAGTAAAATGAGCTTCATAATTAGGAACGTGTCTTATCTAGCTATTAGAAGGAACCATTCTAAAGACAAATATAGTATCTATCCAATAGTCAAAGTAAACCATTGACATTTTTATATTGTGAGGATGAGACACCATTTTCTAACAACTAAAAAATCTAAAATAGGCCCAAAGAATCCAAAACAAACTTGATGACCAAATTGGGCTTTGGGATAGAAAGTGGGGAATGAGACCAAAAGGAGGAATGTATGATTGGAAATGGGTTCTAAGAAGAAAAATAGTAGTACAATTATTATAATATCTATATAAAAGACTAAAAAAGGTACAACTTGAGACTTGATAAGAGGGTCACTGATTCCAATTCTACTCTCACGCTAGTTTACTTAACTATCAAGTTTTGATACGATCAATGTATTAAATTTTGTATACCCACACCCAACATCAAATTCTAGTACCTTGACTTTATAAAGTGCATTAGGATTCACCTTATCTAGCACTCAAAAAATCTTATCGAGTTCTCAAAACACATGAGTAAGTTAAATCACTTCCATATTAAGAATCTCAAGAAACAAAAAAGACATCAATAAGAAGACATACATGAGTGTATATAAAAACAACTCTTTCTAATGAAGCCACCCATCAAATTTCAACAAAAATAGACATGTGAGTCAAAATATATGACCCTCAAAAGTCCCTGCATCAATTTCCCAATCTTATAAGCTTTTCCTAATTATAAGAATCAATTCTTATATCAACTACTTTAGTTATAACAATACTAATTTGTTGAGGAACATTATTTTTACTATTGGAAATACAATAGGGAAAGTAAAATCTAAGACAAGGGGGGGTGAATCAGTCCTTTAAAACCTTAACCACAAATTCATTCACCACATATCCATCTCACAATTTGCTTGTAAACTAACTAGCTAGCTAAACATATTCATCCATAGCATGAAAGCGAATAACATTCAACACATATATGCCACAAGTTATTTGGTGATCTAGAAACCCTACAATGAGAAGGTAAAATGGGAGTGGGGAAGACACCCACAAATTTCTACTAATAAATTATATCCAATGAAGGCTACAATGTTTGATCATAAACTATGATCTACCCTATGAAAGGTTTGTCATGTTAAAGGCTTACAAGATTGTTAGATCTTACCTTGTTAAAGAATTTCAACACCTTGTTAGAAGTTCACCTAATTAAAGGACTTAAACCTCACAATGAATTTAGCACCCCGTCAAAGGATTTATGATAGCCTATTAAGACTAGTTTGTTAAGAGATTTATCTAATTCACCTTCTAGAATGTACCAACTATGATCCTGCAGTTAGCACTCTACTGCTAGATAGAAGATCATCTCTTTCCTAATGTGTACTTAATCCTCTCTAATCAGATGTATTACTTCCATCCTCTAACTCCTTTCCTCTGTTATCCTCTAATTGATTCTACAATATATCTCAATTCACAACTCCTTAGCCACCATGAATTCTTTGTTTGTGCATTCAAAATTCTCTTTTCTCTCCTTTCACACACATATAATGTTTAGGGTTTGTCCTCCTTATGAAGACCTAGGTGACTTAGGGTTAGGTACAAATCAAGAAATGTGATTTACCCATTTTTCCACTTAAAACATCCCTTCAACTGATTGGTTGCATGTACGACATAGGGTTCCTCAATAAATATTTGTCCTTATCATCTAGAATTGCAAAAAATTCCTTAAGTTAGCTAAAAAATGGTTTATGTAGAAGTTTGTTCCATTACAAACAACTATGTCCAAAACTATTTACTTGACACTTGAAGTGTTTGATGCTCGACATCTATTGTCTCTTCAATGATGTAACTTGACCTCTAAATGACTTGTCATCCATTGATCACTTGACATCTAAATTACTTGACATCTACTATATACTTGACACTTGAGTGACTTGGCACTTAATAGTTAACATATACTGTATAAGTTCACTCAACATATGCTCTGACATCTTATGCTCGACATACATTACTTGTTCAGCATGAACTAAGAAAATGGCTTAAGTACATTGTCACTCATATGTCAAAACCAATATGAGGTTAACAATATCCCACTTTGACATGAGTGGCAAAAATACTTAGTCATGTATGAATATCCTTAACACTTGAGCATAACTCAGATAATATCCATTTACTAATTGGCTTACATAAAAAATTTCAAAACTTTAAAATCTTGCAAAACTTATGACTCATCAGTTGTATCTCAAAATTATTTAACTCCCCCTAAGTTGATTGTTCTATTATGATACTCTATTTTGATTTTGAAACTGAATACTTCTACTGAGTAGATCTATTGTGCTAGCTCTATTTTTGTAGACTCTATTTCTATTTGGTCTCCCCCAAAACTTATCTTTTCCTTTCATGCATTCTCTCCCCCTTCATTCATTCTCCCCCTTTTGACACTTATGTCATGGGTCGTACATGAATTGTGTGTTTTTCTAAGAAATATTTATGGACCTCCATCATTATCTTTAATGATGCATCCCAATTGTCACATGCTACTTCTAGAGATTTGATCTGAATGTCTTACTTGATAAAAAGTGTGACTAAGTCTTTGTGTGTAGAAATATGGAGATCTTTCTTCATTAATGTCTCTGCATAGGCTAGTTCCTTGTGTGACACCTCCATGTGAGGGTTTAAAATGGACTAGATGTTGATCAATGTAGCTAGGATATTTGCATCTTAAGCATGTAAAGATGCTAACTGACCATATGCTGATAGTAAATTCATAAAATGAGATTGATCTTCACTAGGAGATTGTTGGAGGATGTTACCTATTTTCTTTGAATCTCCCTCCAGATGGTCAATGTGTCTCTACACTTCTTATGTGAATAGGGGAACATCACATAGTTTGGTGTAAAGAGAGAAAAGTTTCTCCAACATCTTCTTCACATCATCAATCTTGGTTGCTATCTCAAACTAGTGTAGTGCAATGACACTAGATATCTGTTCATTCACCTTAGTTTGAAATTTCTTTTTAGACCATTCTAGTAATTTGATATTGGAGTCTAGGTCTTCATCATTAATTTTCTCTACAATATTTTCCAACTGCTCAATGATTGGCTTGGCTTCATTAGGCACAGGTATGCTAAATGCATCAAGAAATATGTCCTTGATGTCATGAAGTGCTTGTTTCTACCTATGCTCCCTTCTAAGTAGTTCTTGGTGTTTCTTCCTTGCCAAAGCATCTTGCAATATGCTCATTTTCTCTATTCTGATTATTGTAAGATCACATCTTGGCAACTTAATCAACTCATCTAAGTTGGTGTCACTATAGGATGTCACCTCATCAACCTTAAATTTTCTAGGACTTGGCCTTGATGCTTGCAATGGTGTAGCTTCAGTACTTGGTCTATGAAGTGTTTGACTAGGAGTAGGAATAGCACTATCCAGTAAGGTAGTTAGTGTCTATATTGCTATCACTTCTTCTTATTACATTATCAAGACTAATTCTTTAGTTCTATCCTTTTTCTTTTCTTTGATTTTTTCCCCACCTTGTGCTTATGGTGTAGGTGCAGGATTGGCTTACTGACCTATTTGGACTGGTGTCCCTTCTTTCTTAATTATTATAATTACTGGTATTAAAAAAATGTGTACCTTAGTGCTAATATATTAAGGCATTCTATCCTTCCTTTAATATATTATAATATACATTGTAGGTTTCACTTTTATAGACTGAGAGGTGGCAATGCATAATGCTTATGTTTTCTCCCCTGCAGATGCCAATTTTGCCTTCTCAATCTCATCCACACTCACCAAAATAGGATGACTACACAGTTGTGCTATGGTGGTGGACTCAATCAATATCTTCTACATATCATCCTCTATTAGAGGATCGATGTTCTAAATAGTGGTGTTAGACATATCCTTAATGTTTACTATATCTTCTTGAGGACTAGGACTCAACATGTGTACTTCTAGTACATTTTGGTCTTGTTGTTGCTCTTCTTCAACTATTGCCTTTGTAGTGCCTTCCCCATGTACTTCCATTATAGATTCATTAATTTGTATTACAAAAAAATTGTTAGTCTTCCAAGATACCTTCCCAAATGAGGAAAAAGTTTTCTAAACATAGAAAAATATACAAAAAAGTATTGAAAAAAATTTGCATTGTGCACTTTTATTCTTTCTTATGACTCCCAAGATTTTTGATAAATGCTAGAGTTGTAACTCAACAAGGTCATAAAAATGGTCTTTCTTTACTATCTTGTAACCCAAATCCACAACCATGAATGGTACACTATTCAACCTATTGGATTGAATGAACTTATGTGGAATAATTCTCACTAAAAATGCAATTAGGGGATCAACAATTATGTATATGGTCATCCCTCTATTATTCTATAGTGCCCCTATATTCTTCTTAATTGCCTCTTTTGCATCACTCCTCATAGTCTTAGGTCTATCTAGGGTTGGATACCCTATCACTTTATGAATGACCCTCTTTGTGATTTTGATAGGTCCATCTTTCAACCATATAGAATTGTCATGTATTCTACTAAGAAAAATATTAATCCACTCTATATTGAACACATTTGGAAAATCTAGGGCACATGTTAACCCTTTTCTCTCTACAACCTTGTATTATTCTTTTAATACTCCATTTTCACACAATTTTCCATATAAATATCTTATTTCCATGTATCCAACACTTCCAACCTTACAAGTGTAGCAACACCTTATATTTTGTAACATCAAAACTTGTGGTGGTATCATAGATAATATACTTGACAGTCTCCTTTATATGCAATGCCAAGAATTGCCTAGAAATGTGAATGTTTTATCTCATTAGTGATCAATTGAACATTTAAAACTTCTTTTCCTTAAACATAACAATAGAAGAGCTAGATGCCATAACAACTAATTAGGGTTCACAAAAATTCAAATAGCATAGCTCAACACATGATAAATACCTTGAAAAATTTGATGTTGGGTATCAAATAGAAGTTGAATTTAGTTTGCATATGATTGAATCAATTTCTCCAATTCACCTTAAGCTCTTCATGCTCTCTTCAATCTCAAATACTTGCAAATGAGAAATTAACCATATAACCATTAAAACTTCACAATAAAAGCTCAATGCTTACATAGCTATAAGCTCAGCTCCAATAGCAATTTTGTCTCACTTAGCTTCCATATAATTCCTCCATTCTTGGCAACCACAATGAGCTTAGTCACCACTATCACCTTTGATAGCTTGGAAATGCCTAAATTTTCACTCAAGAACCATAATGAAACATTTCATGCTTGGCAGTAACATGAAAACTTATTGATTTCTTCTAAGTTCTAACTAATACTTTTCATCTTACTTTATCCATATATGATATTTTTAGAAATGACTCCTTGGAACTAATGTATAATTGAATTTTGAAATATCAATCCCATACATACCTCTTAATTGCCTAGTTGGGGGTGGTGTGATCACCTGATCCATTAGATGAAGTGATCCCATGTGAACTTGATGTACTAAAATCTTCCTATTTCTTCCATGTCTTGTTCATCTGCACTTTGACTTCTTCAACATCAACCTTTCTCTTTCCTGCATTGAATTCATTGCTAGGTGCTTTTGAACTTGTTAGACTTTTTTTGTTAATGTGACTAGTCTTCAAACAACTAAAACATGTAATTTGACTCAACCAACTTTTGTAGTCACTTCTAAAATGTGTTCTAATGCAATTTTCAACAACATGTCCATACTCTTGACAATAGTGATAAGTATACCTTGTATTCTAATCCCAATTATAGGATTTGTTAGTATGATTTACCTTGGCTTGCTCGCTTGATGAATAGTTAGGCTTTGATCTACACTCATATGATCTATCTTCATACTTCTTATAGTTGTAGCAATAACCTTCAAATCTTTGTGTGTTTAATATCTTGGTTTTTCATTCATGTGCATGCTGTCCTTTTTTGTTGCACTTATGATAGTTACCTATGAATTTCTTCTTAGGGTTTTGATTTGCATTGTTTCTCCTGTAAACATTTGATGTATGACCTATCTTACCACAATTATGACAAGTAGGTTATTTGTTCTTACAATTTTTGCTTCTTCTTTCACCACTTTTAGATGATTCTCCTTTTTCAGTGCTAGTGTAACCCAATCTAGTAGTATCACTTTTAGATCTAGGAGATCTCATCAATTGCTCAAAATACTTGATGACTTCACTGGGTCTATTAAAACTTATAGAAATTTCTTTTTGTCTTTTCTGATTATTTCTCAATTTTTCACTATGCAACTTCAATGTTGTGATCTCAATCAATATCTTTTCCATTTAATTCATGATTGGAAATCATCATTTGATTCAATGTTCCTAGTCGCACATGAGAAATTCTATTCACCTCTAATGTCTTCTCTTCTAGTTTATATGACAATATTATTTTGTCATCTTCAATCATAACTTTTTCTTCTTCAACTTTCTTTTTCTACTTATTAACCTCACATAGCAATATTGATTGGACTTATTGTTCTATTTTAAAATTTCTAACCTCTTTAGTCTACTACATCAAATTCACTTGAATTTTTATCTATAAACAATTTAGTAGTGTTAATCTCTTGGTAATATGTGTCATTCTCTTCAATGAGCTCTTTAACTCATCTCTTGCTTTATTCAACTAATGTAGGGAAAGCTGGATTTCAATCTTCTAATTATCAATAACCTTTCTCAACTTGTAGACTTCCATCTTCAAGATCTTTCCTTAAAGATGAAAATTTTTCCTTTCTATTGAACCAATTCTCTAATACAAGTTGTTGGAAATACAATAGGGAAAGTAAACTCTAGGGGGTGGGGGGGTGACTTAGTCCTTTAAAACCTTAACCATAAATTCATTCACCATACATCCATCTCACAATTTGCATGTAAACTAAAATAGCCAGCTAAACATATTCATCCATAGCATGAAAGAAAATAACATTCAACACATGTATGGCTCAAGATATTTGGTTACCCAAAAACCCTCTAATGTGAAGGTAAAACTAGGGTGAGGATGACACCCACAAATCTCCACTACTATAGTAATAAAGTGTATCTAATGAATGTTACAATGTTTGATCATAAACTATGACCTACCCTATGAAAGGTCTACCCTATTAAAGGCTTACACAATTTTTAGATCTTACCCTATTAAATGATTTCAACACCCAGTTAGAAGTGTGTCTGATTAAGGACTTAAAAATCATAATGAAGTAAGCACCTTGTTAAAGGATTTACAATAGCCTATTAAGACTACTCTATTAAGAGATTTAATTGATTCACCTACTAGAATGTATAAAAAATGATCATGTGGCTAACACTCTACTTCCAGATAATAGATCACCTCTTTCATGATGTGTACTTGATCCTCTTTGATCAGATGTATCACTTCTATCCTCTAACTCCTTTCCTCTATTCTACTTAAACTAATTCTACAATGTATCTCAATTTAAAACTCCTTAGCCACCATGAATTCTTTTTTTGCACATGCAAACACCTCTCTTCACTCCTTTCACACACATACAATGTTTAGGGTTTGTCCTCAAGAATACCTAGGCAACTTAGGGTTAGGTATGAATCAAAAATTGTGAATCACCCATTTTTCCACTTAAAATATCCGTTCAACTAATTGGTTGCATGTACTACATAAGGATCCTCAATAAAGGTTCATCCTTATCATCTGAAATTGCAAAAAAATCCTTAAGTTTTGTCAAAAATGGTTTACATAGAAGTTTATGCCATTACAAACAACTATGTCCAAAACTATTTACTTGACACCTGAAGTGTTTGATGGTCAACATCTACTATCTCTTCAATGCTATAACATAGCCTCTAAATGACTCAGCATCCACTGATCACATGACATTTTAATTAATTGGCATCTACTATCTACTCGAAACTTGGGAGACTCAACACTTACTAGTTATTCAACATATATTGTATAACTTTTCTTGACATACATTACTTGTTCAGGATGAACTAAGAAAATGACTTATGTATATTGTCAGTCATATGTCAAAATCAATATGAGATTAACATTTACATCATCTTTAATATCTATAATTCATCTTCTTAAGCACTTAGAACATACCTTATGGAGCACTCTAAATGAATGAACAAGTAAAAAACATTCCAACATTAATAATGCACCTTATCTAGCACTTGAAAGGTTCCAATAGAATCAAAGACACAAGTCCCTATTCAAAATTCAAAATAATTCATTGATTTTTTCTTATTGCAAGGTTGGGACATCTAGGAGATAAGAATTTGGCATGGGGACCCAAAATGAACTTTAATTGGTGCACAAGATAGAGTACTGGGAACATGATCAAAAGAGGAGATGTAATTGAAAATGGTCTTTGAGAATGGAATTGGTAGTGTGAATATAAAAATGCCACAAAAAAAGTATTTAAGAATAAAAATGGTGCAACATTAAGACTTCCCAAAAGGTCACCTATCTGAGTAGTAATCCAACCTATGTATTCTAATTTATAGTTATCTGATGATATATGATGCACTAACACCTATATAATTGAACCCATCACCAAATCCTCTCACCTTGAGATTATCATGTGTACTAGAATGAACCTTATATAGGTTGCATCTTATCTAGTACTCAAAACATACCTTATACAACACTATTAATGGATGTAGAAGCAAAAAGAGCTTGAGAATTAGCAATGTATGTTATCCAACACTTATAATGTACTATTAGGAAGAAAAACACAAGTTTCCATCCAATACTCAGAGTGTGCCACAAATTTATAGCAATTGAAAGACTTATAGACCATTTTATAACAACTATTATATGAGAAATAGGTCTAATGGGCCCAAAATATACTTAAGGATTAGATAAAGTTTTGGGATAAAAAATGGGGAATGAGACCAAAAGGGGGGATAGATGATTGGAAATGTGTTCCCATAAGTAAAATAGTAATTTAAGTATTACACTTCCTAATAAAAAGATTTGAAAAGGGTGCAATGCTAGGAATTCCCAGGAGGTCACCCATCCCAGTACTATTTTGACACAAACATGCTTAACTACATATTTTTCATGGGATCTTATGAACTAATGTTGATATGATTGCACCCAATGTCAAATTGTTGCACCTTGACCTTAGAAAATGTATTATATTTCACCTTATCTTGCTCTTTGAACATACGTAATCAAGCATTTGGAATGCATGAGCAAGTAAAAAACACTCCAATATTTAGAATACACCTTATCTAACACTTAGAAGGCACAAATAGGAACAAATACACAAGTGCCTGTATAAATAACTTCTCCAAATGAATATACCTATCAAATTTCAACAAAAATGACCATCCAAGTCAAAACTTATGACCCTCAAAAGTTACTAAATCAATTTCCCAAGCTTATAAGATTTTTCTCACTATAAGAATTGTTGGAAATGCAATAGGAAAAGTGAACTCTAAGAGGACAGGTGGGAGGGTGAATCAACACTTCAAAAATTTAACCACAAAATCATTTACCACACATCCATCTCACAATTTGCATGTAAACTAACATACCAAATTAAACATACTTTTCCATACCATGAAAAAAAATAAAGATTCTACATATATGACACAAGATATTTTGGTTACCCAGAAACCCTCTAATGAGAATGTAAAAATAGGGTGGGGATAACACCCACAAATATTCACTACTACAGTTGTAAAGTGTATCCAATGAAGGTTACAATATTTGATCATAAACTATGATCTACCCTATGAAAGGTTTGCCCTATTAAAGGCTTACAAGATTGTTAGATATTACCTATTAAAGGATTTCAACACCCTATTAGAAGTGTGCCTAATTAAAGGACTTAAACTCACAATGAAGTAAGCACCTGTTAAAAGACTTACAACAGCTTGTTAGGACAATTCTATTAAGAGATTTAATTGATTCACCTATTAGAATGTTGCAACAATGGTCCTACAATTAGCACTCTACTGCTAGATAAAAAATCACCTCTTTGCATGTATCTTTGATCCCCTCTTATCAAACGTATCACTTCTGTCCTCTAACTTCTTTCCATATTTCTCCTCTAATTAACTCTATAATTCATAACATTGATCACAACTCCTTAGTCACCATGAATGTTTTGTTTGTGCATGCAAACTTCTCTCTTTTCTCATACAATGTTTTAGGGTTTGTCTTTCTTAAAAAGACCTAGGTGACTCAGGATTAGGTATGAATCAATGAGTGTGATTCACCCATGTTTCCACTTAATCCATCCCTTTAATTGATTGGTTGCATGTACTACATAGGGATCCTTAATATATATTCATTCTTATCATCTAGAATTGCAAAATAATCCTTATGTTAGCTTAAAAAGGTTTGTATAGAAGTTTGTGCCATTACAAGCATCTATGTCAAAAACTATTTTACTTTGCACTTAAAGTATCTGATGCTCGACATCCACTATATCTTCAATGTTGTAACTCAATCTCTAAATGACTTGACATCCATTGTTCACTTAGCATCTGAATCACTCAACATCAACTGTTTGCTCAATACTTCACTGACTTGGCACTAACTATTTACTCGACACATACTATATATCTTGCTTGGCATACACTATTCGACAACTTATGCTCAACATACATTACTTGTTTGGCATGAACTAAGTTCTGTCTAGTAAATGACTTGAGTGTATTGTCACTCATATTTCAAAACCAACTGAGATCAACAATCTATCATGAGCCTAATTAATGTCTAAATATATTTCTTTAATAAATATATAATGTCTTATCCTTAGTAATATTTTAATTATAATGATAATTAATTTCATTTGAATACATAGATAATTCTAATTTATTTCTAAATAAATAATGTTATAATTTCTTCTAATCATATTGTTGAGCTGTCATTATGCACAATGCTAAATGATAGGAATTCTTGTGAACTCCTCTCTTGAAAAGCTGATTTTATGAATCAACTCCAAGGTTTTAGGTTGATCTTGTGACCTACTAGAATCCATTAAGTTGAAGATAAATATGATTGTTCACAAGGAGGCCTTTGCTGGTTCATTTTGATTTCAGATGAGATGAAGAATCTACATGCTGCTTCAAAATAACACACAAAAGAACTATGTTTTTGTATTTTTATTTATTTTTATGAATGTAATCTAACAATGCAACTGAAATGAAGTCCTATTCTAACAAAGGGGGTTAGCAAAGGAAATAAAAAAAACTTTAAAGAAAATAACATGAAATTGAAATCCCTCATGGTGATAAGCTATGGAAAATGGCATGTTCACGAGTTAAGCTTTCAAAGAAACGGGTGGGTAACCAATGAAAGAAGGATCAATGATTCCTTGATTCCACTGATGCAATCATTAGTGAGAAACTTAGTGATCATATGATGTTTCACCCTTCATCAAATTGCAAGGCCACAAAGAGAGCACTCATGCGAGACAAAAAGTTATGCAGAAAAAATTTGATGATTTCTTCTCAAGCTAGTTACATCAGCAAAATTTGTCAAAACCATAACAAACACCAGAAATAATGAATCACACAACCAAAAACAAAGCAATAAATCTTTCGCTGAATCACAATTCCATGAACATAAATTCACGAAACAATGACACATTTAGGCAAGAATTACTACACTCCAAATGCGAGCATCAAAAGAATAATTTTATTTCAAAATAATGGTAGCCCCAATTACATATTACAATGGAGTATTTATAAGAAATAATCTCCTCAATTTGTGTTGAGAGTGAGAGATATCTTCATGCAATAAAATGCTTTTAATTTAATAAAAAAAACTAATTATATACAAACTAACAATCTAACTAGTGCTAAGCAGGACTTCATCCATTTTATTCATTAATTAGATGCATGAGCCTTTACATGTTAAAAAAAAAAGAAATTATGAGAGGACAAAGAATGAGAAAGCCTTCAGTAGAAGTGGAAGTGCTAAAAATAGAAGCTAATCCTTCACTAGGCATTTGTTAGAGTTAAACTACCATTAGAATGAGTTTTTGATGTATGGAAAGCTCTATTTTTAGAACTAGCAATTAATTATCAGTGAATCTCTAGAAAAGAAGACCTATAGACCTACAAACCTGCTCACCTATGGACTTGTGCACCTCAAAATGGTCAAAAATCTCAAAATTTTATTGAGTGTCAAAATTGAAATTCTGGCATCTGGGTTTTGTTCCCCTTCATCCCAAAGCTATGTCTAGATATTTGTCTTTCAATTTCTCTATAATATTAGTAATTTTTTCCACATCTAATAAATATAGAGCCTCATATTTATCCTTGACCCTTTGTCTATAATTTTCTACCTCAATTTGGTTCACAACAAAATCCCCAAGTTTGGTATCCAATTCTAACAAGGCTTCTTTTGTTTTAAAAGCTTGCCAGATATCTTCATCATTAGCAACTTCCTAAAAAATATTCTTAAAAGTCTCCACTACTATCTCTATAAGTAACAACTTCTCCTATTCCTCATCTTGAAAAATATCTAAGCATGCATCACTATAATGTCTCTCTATTTCCAAAATCTGCTCTTGGGCTTGATTCTTCAGCCGGTGGATCTCCACATATAATGTTTCTATTACTTTATTTCTATCTACAATTTTCTCTATCCAATCATCAATTAAATCTAATTCCTCTATTGTATAAACATCTATCAAAATCCTATACCTTTACCCAATTATTTCCTGCAAAACTTGTAAGTACTTACTTCAGGTGCTTACTTCATCAAGTATATTGAAATCCTACTTCAAAATCACCACCATTTTATTTACATTTTCCTACATATCATGTAGTAACTTCAGATTCCCTTAGATGATCAAAATGTCCTTATCTTCAAAATTTTCCCACCACTATTGACAGGCTTTCAAAAATGGATCTAAATGTATATTTTTCCCATCTTTGAGTATAGTGTTCAATGTCTCCTTGAGGTGCTCAAGACCTAGAGGACCAACAACTTTGGCTAAATATCCTTTGAAGATCTAATTTTTCCTTGAATGTGTTTGGAGTTTGACCTCTTTGTGTTCCATATTCTTGAAGATTTCCTTAATCCCCATGGTTACCATCAATATGGTTGTATCTCATGTGGGCCTCCCAAGCATGACCTCTTTGACTTGATAATCTTGAGGACCAAGGCTTTCTATATTTGTATCATCAGGAGGGATGACCACTTGAGCAAATAAATCCTAATCCTAGGTATTGTTGACAAATACCAATGATCTTGCCTCATGTAATGGAGACTCAGGTTTGTTCAAAATCTCAGCCAACTCAAAAATGTCCTCCTCATTAGCACAAAAATTTGGCTTCATGCTCCTCATTATTTCTTTCCTAGCCACCTTAGAATATGCTTAGCTAAAGACCTACCTCTTGAGGATGAAGGAGTATGTTTTGCTACCTCCTTTCCCTTATCACTCATCCTCAGAGTTGTTTCCCTTTGGAAAGGATCTTCTTCTATGGCCTCTATCTCTATAGACCCTCAAGTTTGCACCTCAGTGTCTTGGGAAGCTAGTTGAGAATATTCTACCATTTGTCCCTCATTTGAAACTTCATTGGTCACCATTTTTTGTGGCTCCTCCTCTTGCAAAGGTTCCTTCTAAACCTATTCTTCTTTGAAAATTTAGGTAGAGGAGTTACTAAGCCTTTATCTACCACTGTGACTTGTGGTGGTGGTGATGGGGGAGTAATATTGGGACCTTGTGACTCTGATGACATCTACATCCAGTCCTCCTCTTGGGGTTCACTTATAGGGATATCCATAATCTTGTCCCCAACCAATTCTATCCGCATGGGCATGAAGTCAAAATTTGACATTTTGAATATGTCATCACCTTCTTCACTTTTCTCGTCCACCCATTTTTTTACCTTGTCTTCTGAAGAAGAGACTTCCTAGGGTTCCTCTGGGGTGGATGGTAGTGTTATTATGGAAGTTCTTCTCCTTTTTTGTTTTGTAGCTCTAGCTAGTTGGGTTCTTCCCTATAAAGGTACATGTTCCTCTTCATCATCATCATCATCTTCTTCTTCTTTAGGAATGGTTTTAGGAATAGATGGGCAAGAAACTATTCTTTTAGTCACCCTTTGCCTCTTCTTCATATAAATCTTAATCCTTTTCTATTCCATGGAGGTAGAAAGGGATGTTGGTTCTACTTGTGTAGGAGGGATAGATGCCTACTAAATTTCTCCCTCTTTTGATTGGATGTGCAGAAAGGGAGACAATTGAGGATCAACCTAGACTTGAGAAACTCTAGTGTCCTCTAACCCTTGTACATTTTCTTCTTGCTACTAGGGAGGTGCTTGCACTTGACCCTCTTCTATTTCAGCCCTTTGAGGAGAGCTCCTCTTTCTATTTCCCTTTCCTTTCCTCTCTAGAGGGTGATAACATCCAACTGGGTGGTCAAGTTCGTACGTTGTTTTTTTCCTGATGGGAGAATGGGCTACAAAGGTAGGAATGGTAACTTTCTTTCCTCTACCTTTCTTTAGGTGGGCTTGTGCGTGAAATATCATGGTGTTAGGTATTGGATCAAGTTGAAAGGTTTCTTGATCCAATCCTTTGTCATCCTAATGTCATGCCTCACTCGATGATTTATGTCATCACCCTCCTCCCTATCAACCTTGGAATTCATTATGCATCTCTCTCCAATTTTGTCCAAGTTGAATAGGGGGTCTAGCAGCTCCCCAAAATATTGCTCCTATATTTCCTCTGGAATGATTATCTTGATAGCCTTCTCTACCAAATGCAAAGTCATCCTACAATAGTCCCTAATGTAGACATTTTAGTCATTTGTTGCATTCATCCAATGGTCTTCAATGGCCTCTTCATGGTGGAATTCTCTGCCAGCCATACTCTCAACTTTGCCAATGTTATCAAAATATGGTCAAGGATATTTGTACTCCTCAAGGGGATAATGTTCCCACTCCAATTTGAGAGACAAAATATCTTGCTTTCACTTCACCTGATACTATCCTATGACTAGGGGCCATGTCCAACATGGTCTTCACTATCTTCTTACCCTAGCATATGCAAACTTAATCTATCATGCAATCTCCAATAACACCAATTTATCACTTGGATATCTAGAGAGCTTCTTTGGGTTGATAGTAGCACTAGCTACTCGTAGATATGTGAATGTTTTGAACTAGATGTAGTAGGCCTTGAGAGCTATTATCTGTGCTATTGTATCATCAAATAACCTCTTCACATAGTCTCCCTCTATGAATTTGATGATTGCAAAAATGAATGCATCATTCACGATCCTGTATTCCTTGCTCTGTGCCAAGAGCTTCTTCCTCACTAGTTGAGGCTAGAAAATGTAAGGCCAAGAATTGGGATCTCACATGTTGCTTCTTTTGTACAATTTGAGGTAGTTTCTTGCCCTTACTACTAGTAGATATACCATGTATGAAGTCATATAGAACTTCTTCTTGTCTTTGACCACCCCCAATTATTCACACAAGTTCTCACTCAAGGTTGTGGCCCATTCAAGTGGCATCTTTTCTGTCTTGATAGTCTCAATAAAATTTACCATGAAAACATCCAGGCGTCCAGCTATCAGTAGACCCATGATCCTACTCAGAAGAATAATATAGTAGCCAATATTCTTCTTCATGTATCCCCTTTTCATGTCCACCTTTCCTATTATCCTCCCTAGAGGGGTCTTCTCAATGAGGTAAGATGATTGAATCATTTTTGTTGCCTCTTTTAGGTGTTCCCTATACCACCTTTCCATTTTCTCATAAGAGAGTCTTATGAATTGATCTACCCTTGAGAGATGAAAGACCCTCTCAATGTTGTTAGGTTAGAGGTCTAGTACAACTTCTCCTTTCACAATCTTAACCACCCTTTCTTTAGGAACAAAGTGTTATGCCAGCATCATGATGAGCTCAGATGACTGCACTAATGTTGGGTGCAAAGTTGCAATTACTAACCTTGATCAATAAGTGTTGATACCAAAGTTGATCTTGTTGTAGGCTTGTTGCAGATTCTGAGGAACTCTTCCAAGTCTGTGTGTCCCAAATTACTGTCTTCAATTTCTACATAGTCATCTTGGAATCTTGACTTGGATGGGACCCCTTGGAACTTGAAAACCATAGGCTTGGGTGCCATTTTCTCACCAGATGAAGATGCTATTATATCTACATAATTAAAGAAAGAGGCCTATTAGTTCAATGTTAATAATAACAAGACAACAATAATACTAAATCTTAAAACTAAATGCATGAAAAAACCCTTCTATCCTTTTATTTATTTAAGAGAAAAAATAAGGTGCTCATTTGCACACTAGATTAGGTTCATAGGTGTGCACCTCATTTTTGGTGTCTTCATGATGTGTTTTTAGGGGGGTTCTAGTTTATGTTTGGGCATAGACTAGTGTGGTGCACAACGATGGGTGCACAATAGCAGGGTGCATGGAGGTGGGTGTGTGGTAGCATGGTGTATGACAGTGGGTGTATTATGATGTGGTGCATGATGGTGGGTGCATGATAGCAGGGTGTGTAGTGGAAAGTATGCGGTAGCATGGTACGTGATGATAGGTCCGTGATAGTAAGGTACATGATTGTGGGTGTGTGGTGATGGGTTTATAGTAGTGGGGTGCATGATGGTAGGTGTACATTTTTTGTGTTTATGTGATATGTTTTTTGCACACCTATTGGTGTAGATACACGAAGTTTAGAGTGCAAACCTAGAGGAAAGGAGCTATAATGTTCTATGGGCACACAGAGAGTAAATGATAAATGAAGTAAGGAAAGAAGGGGTTGGGGGGTTTATATAAACCCCACCCACCTTTTATGGTGCACACATGTGCATGTGCACAACTACACAAGTGTGCATCCATGCATCATTGAAGGTGAGTGCACTTGCACTCCTTCCAAGTTGCACAGGCGAGCAATTTTTTTCTCAATTTTTCATTTTTTTGTTTTTTTACTTTTTAACTCATTTTTCAACTTTTGGACCTTTCCAAAAAGACATGTCCTTTTGAAAGTTTGAATCCTTACAAAGGATGTGGGATGTAAATTTGGGGACCAGGTAAGACCCCACTAATCTTCCCAGATCTCAGATTAGGAACCTTAGATTCAAAAGAACTCAGTAGGGGGTCCCCATTCCTACTAGCGAATGGGGTGTACATTGTGGAACCACAAAATATAGCCCTAACAAAAGGAAGAAATGATCACATCATTTCTTCATCAGCAAACATTCGTTCAATGTGTGTCAAACACCAACCATACTCTGAATGCATCAAACGTACTTCGAATGATCTCATAGTCAAAACTTCAGAATCCAAAACATTTGAGCTCAGTGTGTGGTTCGTGTATTCATTCCCTTTGACATCCCAAGATGTTTTCTATCAAAGTTTTCCAACAACATAGAAAAAATCTCCTACCCTTACTAGTTCATCCATTTGGAATCTTTATGAAGGTTGTTTACCGATTACTTGCTTGACAAGATGAGAGAATCAGTTTGAGGGCTCTTATCAAGTTGTCACTTTCTTTTAATTTTCTAGCAATTTTTGAAGAATTTCTCCATGTAGCTCATAATTTCACTACTTGATGAAGCAATTTTTTAGTATAAGATAGTTCATTTTGAAATTATATCTTTTTTCCATTTGAGATCTTTAGAATCCTTTAGTCTTAACATCATCCTTTTCCTTTTATTTTCCTTTTTTCCTTTATTTTGTATCTTGACTATGCTTAGATTGTATAGCCAAGACATCAGTGTCATTTCTTGGATTTGATCTATGGTGAACATCCCTTGCATTCCTCTTTTATAACTTTTAGAAACTCTCATGCAAAACAATGATCTTAGCAACCCTTCGAGAAGACCCCTACTATTTGAACCAACTGGGGTTTAGATCATCCCTTGCTATCTTCAACCTTAATTTGAAAAAAACTAAGATGATCAATTCTTAAGTTCATAAAGTGTTGAAAGCTCATTAGTTTAGAGCCCTAAATTTAAGATTGAAAGTCTCCCTATTTCTGTAAGCAATGTTCATTTCTCTGTTGGTATAAGACACAAAATCATCCAAATGTTTTGACAAAGAAATACCTCTTCCTAAAATCAGAATCAAAGAGTTTCCAGTGAAATATCTTGAGATAAAATCTCAAGTGCACCTTACCCCTAGAACTGACATAGCTTTGGAAACAAAGACATGACTGAAAGAAAACACACAATTGAAAACAAACAAACTTGCAAAAAATAAACACACTTGCAGAAAATAAAACCTAACTAATCATAGAAATAAAATCTAACTAGTTATAGAAATAAAACCTGACTAATCTCTTTTTTTGGGTTCTTTTAGGCCTCAAAATAATGTTTCAAAAATTGCCCATTTACTAGTAAGGGAAGAAATTCCCCTTGTAAGGAACTAAGCATAAAATTGTTTTCTCCGACGATTTCTATGATCTGATAGGGACCAGTCCACAATCGTTGAAACTTGGTATGGATGCCCAATTTTTCTTTCACCTTATCCCAAAGTAGAACAAGGTTGGAAATCTTGAAGGATTTTATCATGGCCCTCTTGTCGAACCATCTCTTGATGATAGCTTGATGTTTGGGCATATGCTCCAATGAAGCTATCCATATCTTATCCATCTCTAGAAGATTCATCAATCTAATTTTTACTTTGTCAATATCTTTATCGTATCCACTCATGAACTTCAAAATCAGGATTTTGAGGTTGAGTAGGAATACTAGTTCTTGTCCATAAACAAGAAAATATGAAGAAGTCCCCAAAGCATTTTTGACCCTTACTCAACCTATCCATAGGGCATATTTCAGTTGTGTATGCCAATCTCTAGGGTTTTCCTTCAATAATTGCCTTATTATTTTGAGAAAGTTCTTGTTCATAGATTTTTCTACCCCATTTCCTTTTGGGTAGTAATTTGAAGAGAACTTGATAATAACCTTATTCTCAAATTCTCATTGAGTCAAAAATATTGATGTGAAAGTGAATCCATTATCGCACACAAGGATGAATGGCACTCTGAATCTAGTAACAATGAGTTCCTCCTAGATATCCATCACCACCTTGGTAGTGCAATTTCTATATATTTCTACTTCTATCCATCTTGTACAATAATAAATGGCCATAAGAATATAGGTGTGTCTAGTTGATGATGGTGGGTTAATTGGACCAATGAAATCCAACCCCCACTTTGTGAAAGGGCATACCTCATTTACGGGTTGTAGTGGCATTGTCGAGTGTCTTTCTCTATTAGCACTAGTTTGGTAAACATGACTCATATAAGACTCACAACATATAAGACTTGCACTTCATTCTAAGTCCTTTGCATTATGAACTATTCATCCAACTAGGGCATCGATTCTATAGGAAGTAATACACAATATCCTAGTACCATACATCTATTACCACACCTTGGCCAATGTCAACTTGAGATACTATCATTTTCTTCTAATCTTTAGTATCTATTTCTTTCTCAAACTCAAATTTCTTTTCATCATGAATCTAGTTATCAACTATCATTCTTGAAAATCCTTGACTTCTCACTAATTTCATAGGTTGGATCTTTAGGTCAAACTCTTGAAGTATTGCCATCCATTTACCTTACCTTTCACCAAGCTCATTTTGCATCGACAATGTTTTTACTACTGGCTTAGGTATGATAGCATACACCTTACTCCTTAAAATGTAATGGTAGAACTTCTTTACCACTTTAACCAAGACAAAAGACTATTTTTCAAGGTCAGAATAATTCAACTTATCATTTCTCAATGGGTAAATCATAAAAGCAATGGATCTTTCATCTTCCTTCTCCTTCTTTTGGGTCAAGACCCCTACGCATGAATGCTTTGAAGAAAAGGAATATATCTTGAAGGGAAGGTTGTAATTGGGACTTGCCAATATCAAAACCATGGAAATGGCTACCTTAATATCTTTAAATGATTTCTTTACCTCTAGAACCCATTCCGTTTTAGCTCCCTTCTTGAGCCAATTATTGAGAGGATGCACAATCTCTGTGAATCCACTTATGACTTTTCAAACAAAATTAATCTTCCCAAAGAAGGATTTGAGTTCCTTCTAACTGTTTGGGGATGATAACTTCAAAATGGCTTCAACTCTATCAAGATCAATGGAGATGCCAGCTTTAAAAATGACATGACCAAGAAGTTTTCCTTTAGTAACCCCAAATGAACACTTCTTGGGATTGAGAGATATGTCATATTTATGACACTTGTTGAACACCTATCTTAGGTCAGTAATGTGAGTAGTTCAATCCTTTGAAAAGATAGTCAGGTCATCCATATATATAACTATACATCTATTAATCAATCCCTTAAATTCTTCATCCATGGCTCATTTAAATGTAGCCCTTGCATTAATCAATCCAAATGGCATCCTCCTGTAGGTGAAGGTTCCCCATTTGGTTGTAAAGGAAGTATTTAGTCTCTCTTCCTTTTTTGCCATTACCTAGTTGTAACCTGAGTATCCATCTAAGAATGACATCATTTTCAAAGTATTCACAATTTGTAAGACTTCATCTAGCAAGGGAAATGGGTAATTGTCCTTCTGAGATGCCAAGTTCAAATTGCAAAAATCTACACAAAGTTGAATCCCTCTGATCTTTTTTCGTATAGGAACTAAATTAGCCACCCATGTAGAGTGACACATAGGGAATATAATTTTTGCATCCAATAATTTTTTGACTTCTTTCATTATTAGAGGCTCAAGGATGGGATTGACAGGTCTTTGCCTTTGTTAGAAAGGTTTGGCATCAAGTTTGAGTGGAATATCATGCATAATGATCCAGGATCATATGTCTTCAGATCCTCATAGCTCTAGGTGATGACATCCTTATATTCTGTGAGAAATTTGAGCATGTCTTCCCTTTCCTGTATACTACATGCTTTCGAAATCCTTACCATCTTGGAATCATCTTCCATTCCTAAATTCTATGAATCACATTCATTGGTCTTCTTTTCTTTAGCAATTCTTTTGTTAAGTGCTGATTCATCATGATCAAATATGTATTCTAATTTAATCATTCCCTTTGGAATAGTATTGGTTTTTATATTAAGAACCCCATCTTCATCTTCAAGCTCATCACCCTTGGGTCTATTCTCTAGGGTGTCATCTATTTCTTGTCCCTTAAACTAATCACTACACATAATAAACTCTAGTATATGTTGATCATCTTGAAAAACTTGGAAGTTTATGATATTGTTAGGAATAGATGGAGCAACAACTAATTCAACTAAAAATCATTTCAACTTTTTTCCTTCAACTAGCTATAATGCCCTTGCTGAAATAGCAAGGGCATTGGCTACCATGTTTCTCCTTCTTGGAATAGATTTTATGTTCAAGGCTTCAAAATCATCTAATAGATCCCATACCCTTTTCCTATAAGCAAGCAATCTCTTATAGTTACAATAGTATAGTGATTTTACTTGTCAAATAACCAATTGAGAATCTCCTTCAATGATGAGAATTGTAACTCCTTTCTCAAGTGCAAAGAGAAGTCCTTGAATCAATGCTCTGTATTCTGCAACATTATTAGTGCATCTAAATTAAAATCAATATGTTGTGTAGTAAGACTTACCTTTTGGTCCAACTAGCTCAATACCTACA
Source organism: Cupressus sempervirens (assembly GCA_028749045.1). NCBI lineage: Eukaryota > Viridiplantae > Streptophyta > Pinopsida > Cupressales > Cupressaceae > Cupressus > Cupressus sempervirens. The sequence goes on along the minus strand of CM053793.1, from coordinate 410,284,078 downwards.
CCGGCTCTTGATTTGCACTTGGAACTATGAAGTGAAGCATCCAAATTGAGCTTTCCTTGGGTTTTCTAACCTTATGCTTATTTGTCCTCAATTTCTCTTTTACCTAAGCTTTAAAGGATTGTTTCTTAGGAACCCATTATAATTTTCCATGAGGCAGACTTGATGATTCTTCATTGTGAATTCCTAATAGAGGAGGTGTGTGTTTTTGTTATTTTTCTTGAATTTCCCCTATCAGTTCTTTAATTTTTTCCACTTTAGGCAGAGGAAAAATGACCACTAAAGTCCATCCCTAACCTTTTATGTACCATCTTCTTCTTTATACTTTGATCATTCTGGGTGGAGGAGAAGAAAAACCTCCACCATCTAAAGAGGTATCACTATATGACACATTGAGGTCTTCAGTTTCTCCTTCAATCTCTTCAACAACATTAGATATGTTTGTAGGACTTTGGTTTTTTGTGGGTCCATTTTGTGGGTTGCTAACTTTCTTTACTTCGACCATTTGTGTCAATACCTTAGCAACTGCTTATTGACATGATGAACATTTAAACTTTGAATGGCTAACTTATGCAATTGACAAAATCCCAAAAAGAGGAGAATAATGGGATCAACTTCTTCTCCTAGAAATTTTAGATTAGCCATCATATGGTCTATAAATTGCATCACAACCTCATCCTTCATGGTTGAAATCATGGAGTCCATATCTTGATCATCTAGTTTTCTAGTCAACATTGTATCAAAAACTATCACCTTGTAGGAGCCTAAATTTTTTTGTAAGAAGGATAGCTCATTAGGAGAATTGTAATCCATGATCATCTTTGCTAACTTGGGCTCTACATCTATTTTTATTTTATTGTTGAGACCTTTCCATGGTAACCAAAGCTGAGTGAAATCCATGGAAAACCATCCCCTTAGACACTTCATCCATTCTCTATTGAGGAGTAATCCATACATCCCTGGGATATCAACCACATGTATATCGATGATGTATTGGATTTGTGGGTCAATTGTTAATTGTATTTGCACATCCTTCAGTACACCTATGAATTTCACCTTTTTTTTGTTCAACTGTATTACTATCTAGTTGGTAGGTTGAGGGGTGACCTCTAGCTTTTGTGCTATGGATAACAACATGATGTTGCATGAGGATCTTGAATCAATAAGGAAATTTTAACGATTCTTCCCATATATTCAAATACTAAGTAAAAATGGGGGTACCTCAACCTTGTCTTTAAACATAGTGGGAAATGCCTCTGCAATATTAACTTGTTGCAACACCATCTTTTGAGAGGTAGTATTCATATTGTGGGAAGTCTTTGTATGGTCTAGAGTCTTCATGAGTGCCTCTCATTGTTGTGGATAGTTTTGCAACATGTCAAACATAAACATATTGGATTTTGTTCATTTCAAGTCCTCCACTGCACTATATCTTTCGGTAGACCAAGTAGGATTTTTCAATATTGTTGGTACATTCAGTTGGTTTTGATTTTGTTTTCCTCTAGATGGTGGTTTAACTGGCACTAGATTATTACTTGCCCTTGGATCAAGAGGAGTTGGTTGTAGTGCTAGAGGAATTTCATCTGTCAAAGGTTCCTTTCTACTTCTCAAGTTGTACATATTCTAATTGTCACTACGAAAGGCAAACATCTCTTCATGTTGAAGGTCAGGTTCTTCATTGAGTGGGAGTGAGAATTATTCATCAACTAACTTCTCTACCTATGGCTTTTACATGGGGTCGTAGGATTTTAACAACATAGCATTAAATTGCATAGGGTTTGTACTATCATTTACCTGAGAGCTTTGAACCATCTCATGGTTTCTATTATAGTATGAATCGTCACTATTAGGTGTATTTTGGCCATTTTCATATTGATTAATATTTGCATACTAAATGTTGTTATTGTTATTATCTACAGGAATATTTCCATTATTCAGATGGGTGTTCCATTGTCAATTTTTTTCTCTAGAAGTCATTATTTTGATCAGGAGGATTGAAGTTGTTTCCCCCATTCATCTCTTCATGTTGAAGGTCAGGTTCTTCATTGAGTGGGAGTGAGAATTATTCATCAACTAACCTCTCTACCTATGGCTTTTACACAGGGTCATAGGATTTTAACAACATAGCATTAAATTGCATAGGGTTTGTACTATCATTTACTTGAGAGCTTTGAGCCATCTCTTGGTTTCTATTATAGTATGAACCGTCACTATTAGGTGCATTCTGGCCATTGTTGTATTGATTAATATCTGCATACTAAATGTTGTTATTGTTATTATCTACAGGAATATTTCCATTATTCAGATGGGTGTTCCATTATCAATTTTTTTCTCTAGAAGTCATTATTTTGATTAGGAGGATTGAAGTTGTTTCCCCATTATTATTTCCTACATTGTTGTTGTTTCCATTGAAGTTTTTTTTGTAATTTTGGCCATAATTGTTGTTTTAAGGACTAGTCTTGTTTCCTTGGAAGTTGTTGTTTTGTCCTTGTGATAACATAAGATGAGTCAATTCATTGTCCATTTGTGACATAGTCTTTTTCATCTGACTAAATTCAGAGATAAAGTTATTTTCTGCTTTAGTGGGGACTACTTCCTTTTGCTCGAAGAAGGAAAATTTTGGAGTTGTATACCCTAGATATGTCAAAGCATAGTTTTTTAGAGTAGGTACCTATTGTAATGGAACTAGATTCATAGGTATGAATTGACTAGGCATGGTGGGTACTTTGACTATATATGTTGGTGTTGCTATGACAGCTTGAGTTGGAAGCATCAATCCTCCTCCTTTAGGATTGGCTTGTGTAGTAAAAGTTATTGCTTCTGCAAAGACCTTTCCAATGTATTGATATCTATTGTAGGAAGCCTTCTTAGAAAGATAGTAGTAAGAGGGTCCATAGCATTCAAATAAATCTAAATACTACTTCAACTGGTATAGTATATGGTGTTTCCAACCTACGATACGCCATGGAAAAGTGATGATTAAAGCATGAAACTATCTCAGCTAGATCCCTTTTAATTGATATGAATTGTTGATGTATCACTATTGGGTTGACAAATGTTTTAAATTGTTCTAGGAATAATTTTTCAAAGGTGTCCCAATCTCTGATACACCCAGGTGGCAAATTGACATACCAGTTGTAGGCAACTTCCCCCAAAGGGTAGGGGAATAAACAAAGGACCACATCCTCATTGGCAATCTCCTTTTAGTTACAAGTTTCTTTGAATACTTTAATGTGGTCTTCAATAGTTCGTGTTTCTCCTTAAATGAACCTTGGGCAATTTTTTTTGGGATTCTTAGGGAGGTCATTTAGTGCACCTCTCAAGTTTATTGGTGAGTCTACAATGTTTGTGAAAAAGGCCATCAAAGGATTTGGTGGACCTAAGGGTTGTTGAGGTGGAGCTATTGGAGTATGAGATTGTCCACTAGGTGGTTGGAGTGGAGGTGGAGTTGAAGAAGGTGATGAAAAATTGAATGAGATTGGTTGAATTTGGGTATTCCTTTATCACTGTGTGGTTTGCAAAAGTGAGTAAGCTTAAGAAACTCGTGTCTCCTTGGTGAAGATCTTAATGCTCACTGAAATAGGGATTCTAGATCAAAACCCTCCAGTTTGCACCAATTCTAGAAAAAGTGCACCTCTGTATAAGTACACTTTCTCACAAATTAGGTGCACCATAGAGTTTTGTGCAACTGTGCACCTACAAATTTGCAGACCTGTGCACCTAAATTTCTTAAAAACTTTGAAAATTTCCTAAACTTGTGGTAAATGCAAATTTTTGCAAAAGTGAAAAATTTTGAAACTAGAAAATTTTCCACTTTTTTTTGGGAATAAAAAGTGTAGCCCTCCTTCTAGCACCATTTCTATTGAGTTTTCATTATGCACGATGCTAAATGGCAAGAATTCTTGTGAACTCCTCTCTTGAAAAGATAATTTTATGAATCAAATCCAAGGTTATGGGTTGATCTTGTGACCTACTAGAATCCATTCAGTTGAAGATAAATGTGATTGTTCATAAGGAGGCCTTTTGCTGGTTCATTTTGATTTTGGTTGAGATGAAGAATCTGTACATTACTCTAGAATAACACACAAAAGAACTATGTTTTTGTATTTTTATGTATTTTTATGAATGAAATCTAAAAATGCAACTAAAATGAAGTCCTATTCTAACAAAGAGGGTTAGCAAAGAAAATAACAAAACTTTAAAGAAAATAACATGAAATTGAAATTTGTAAGGGACATAAGCTATGGAAAATGACATGTCTACAAGTTTAGCTTTGAAAGAAATGGGTGGGTAACCAATAAAAGAAGGAGCAATGCTTCATTGATTCCACTAATGCAACCATCAATGAGAAACTTAGTGATCATATGATGTTTCACCCTTCATCAAATTGCAAGGCCATGGAAAGTGTGCTCGTGTAAGATGAAAAGTTATGCAAGCATAATTCGACGATCTCTTGTCAAGCTAGTTACGTTAGCAGAATTTGTCAAAACCATAACAAACACCAGAACTAATGAATCACACAACTAAAAAAAAAGAAATAAACCTTTGGCTCAATCACAATTCCATGAATTTAAATTCATGAAACAATGACACATTTAGGCAAGAATTAAAACACTCCAAATGCAAGCACCAAAAGCATAATTTTATTGCAAAATAATGGCAGCCCCAATTACATATTACAATGGAGTATTTATAAAAAATTATCTTCTCAATTTGTGTTGAGAGTGAGAGATATCTTCATGCAATAAAATACTTTTAATTTAATAAAAAAAAACAAATTATATACACACTAACAATCTAATTGGTGCTAAGTAGGAATCCATCCATTTTTATTCATTAATTAGATGCATGAGCCTTTACATGTTGAAAAATAAATAATTATGAGAGGAGAAAGAATGAGAAAGATTTCATTCAAAGCTAAAGTGCTTGGAAGTGCTAAAAATGGAAGTTGATCCTTCACTGGGCATTTTTTAGAGTTAAACTACCATCAGAATGCATTTCTAATGCATAGAAAGCTCTATTTTTAGAACTGGCAATTAACTATTGATGCACCTCTGGAAAAGCGGACCTGTGCACCTCAAAATGGTCCAAAATCTAAAAAATTTATAAAGTGTCAAAATTAAAATTCTGGCATTAGGTTTTGTTCCCCTTCATCCCAAAGCTATGTCTGGATGTTTTCCCTTAAATTTCTCTATAATCTCAGCAATTTTTGCTGCATCTGGTAAATCTAGAGCCTCATATTTATCCTTGACATTCCATCTATAATTTTCTACCTCAATTCAGGTCTTAGTAAAATCTCTCAACTTGGTATCCAATTTTAACAAGGCTTCTTCTTTTTTGAAAGCTTGCTAGATATCTTCATCATTAGTATCTTCCTCAATAATCTTCTTAAAACTCTCCACTACTACCTCTATAGGAAACAATGTCTCCCTTTCCTCATCTTCAAAAATCTCTAAGCATGTGTTGTTATAATGTCTCTCTACTTCCAAAATCCACTCTTGGGCTTCGTCCTTGAACTGATGGATCTCCTTGTGTAATGTTTCCATTAATTCATTGCTATCCATAATTTTTTCTATCCAATGATCAATCAAATCTAATTCCTCTGCTATATAAACATCTACATAAATCCTATACTTTTTCCCCTTTATTGCTTGCAAAAATTTTAAGTCCTTACTCTAGGCCCTTACTTCATCGAGTGTACTAAAATTGTGGTTCAAAACTACCACCAGTTTACTCACATTTTCCTATGTAGCATATAGTAACTTCAAGTTTCCTCAGATGATCAAAATGCCCTTATCTTCAAAAATTTCCTACCACTATTGATAAGCTTTTAAAAATGGATCTAAATGTACAGTTCCCCCATCTCTAAGTATAGTGTTCAATGTCTCCTTGGGGTGCTTAGGATCTAGAGGACCAACAACTTTGGCTAAATGTCCTTTCAGGATCTCATTTTTCCTTTGAAGTGTTCATAGTTTTACCTCTTCCTATTCCATATTCCCAAAGATTTCCTTAATCCCCATGGTTACAATCAATCTAGCTATATCTCATGTGGGCCTCCCAAGCATGACCTCTTTGATTTGAAATCTTGAGGACCAAGGCTTTCTATATCTCTATCATCATGAATTGAGCAAACAAATCCTAATCTTGGGTATTGTTGACAAATGCCAATGGTCTTGCCTCATGTAATGGAGACTCAGGTTTGTTCAAAATCTTGGCCAACTCAAAAATGTCTTCCTTGTCAGCACAAAATTGTGACTTTGTGCTACTCATTTTTCTTTCCTAAGCCAGCTTGGAATATGCTTAGTTGAAGACCTACCTCTCAACAATGAAGGAATATGTTTTGCTACCTCCTTTCCCTTATCACTCCTCCTTAGATTTTTTTCCATTTGTGAAGGCTCTTCTTTTATGGCCTCTTTCTCTATAATCCCTATAGTTTGCACCTTAGTGTCTTGGAAATTTGGTTGAGAATATTCTACCATTTGTCCCTCCTTTGACACTTCATCAATCACCATTTTTTGTGGCTCCTCCTTGTGTGAAGGTTCCTTCTAAACCTATTTTTCTTCAAAAATTTGGCGTGGAGGACTGACTGAGCCTTTATCTACCATTGTCACTTATGGTGGAGATGGGGGAGTAAGATTGGGACCCTATGACTCTGGTGGTATCTATGTCCAGTCCTCTTGTTGGGGTTCACCTATAGGGTTATCCCTAATCTTGTCCCCAACCAATTCTATCCCCATGGGCATGAAGTCAAAATTTGACATTTTGAATATGTCATCATCCTCTTCACTCTGCTCATCCACCCATTATTGTACCTCATCTTCTAAAGAAGAGACTTCCAAGGGTTCCTCTAGGGTGGATGGCAATGTTATTGTGAAAATTCTTCTCCTTTGTTGTTCCATGACTCTAGCTAGCCAAAATCTTCCCCATAAAGGCACATGTTCCTCTTCATCCTCCTCTTCTTCTTCTTCTTCTTCTTCTTCGGGAATGGTTTCATGAATAGATGGAAAGGGAATAATTCTTTTAGTCACCCTTTGCCTCTTCTTTACATGGATCTTAATCCTTTTCTATATCATGGAGGTAGAAGGGTATGTTGGTTCTACTCATGGACAAGGGATAGAGACCTGCTAAATTTCTTTCTCTTCTAACTGGTTGGGCATCAACGGAGGCAATTGAGGATCAACCTAGACTTTAGTAGCTCTAGTATTCTCTGACCCTTGTACATTTTCTTTCTACTAGTGGGGAGGTTCTTGCACTTGACCCTCTTCTATTTTAGCCCTTTGAGGAGAGCTCCTCTTTCTCTTTCCCTTTCATTTCCTCTCCGAAGGGTGATAGTATCCAACTGGGCAGTCAAGTTGGTATATTATTTCTAGCCTGATGGGATAGTGGAATGCAAAGTTAGGAATGGCAACTTTCTTTCCTCTACCTTTCATTGGGTAGGCTTGCATGTGAAATATCACAGTGTTAAGTATTGGATCAAGTTGAAAGGGTTTCTTGATCCAATCATTTTTCATCCTAATGACATGCCTTACCTGATGATTTATGTTAGCACCCTCCTCCCTATCAACCTTGACATTCATTATGGGTCTCTCTCCAATTTTGTCTAAGTTGAATAGGGGGTCGAATAGCTCCTTGGAATCTTGATGTGTTATTTCCTGAGGAATGCTTATCTTGAGAGCCTTCTATGCCAAATAAAATTCATCCTACAATAGTCCCTAATATAGTCATCATAGTCATTTGCTACATTCATCCAATTGTCTTCAATGGGCTCTTCATGGTGGAATTATCTACTAGCCATACTCTCAACTTTGCCAATGTTGTCAAAATATGGTTGGGGAGAGTTGTAATCCTCAAGGGGATAATGTTCCCACTCCTATTTGAAAGACAAAATATCTTGCTTCTACTTCACCTGATATAGTCCTATGTCCAGGGGCCATGTCCAACATGGTCTTCACTATCTTCTTACCCTATCTTATGCAGACTCAATTTTCCATGTAATATCCAATAACACCAGTTTATCACTTAGATATCTCGAGAGATTCTTTAGGTTGATAGTGGCACCAACTACTTGTAGATACGTGAATATTTTAAAATAGATGTAGTAGGCCCCAAGAGCTGTTATTTGCACTATTGCATCATCAGATAACCTCTTCACATAGTCTTCCTCTATGAATTAGATGATTGCAAAAATGAATGCATCATTCACAATCTTGTATTCCTTTCTTTGTGCCAAGAGCTTCTTCCTCAAAAGTTGAGGGTAGATAATGTAAGGCCAAGCATTAGGATCCTACATGTTGCCTCTTTTGTACAATTCGGGGTAGCTTGTTGCCTTTATTGCTAGTAGATATACCATGTATGAAGTCATATAGAACTTCTTCTTGTCTTTGACCATCCCCAATTATTCACACAAGTTCTCACTCAAGGTTGTGGCCTAGTCAAGTGGCATCTTTGCCATCTTGATAGTGTCAATAAAATTCACCATGAAAACATTCAGGTGTCTAGCTTTCAGTAGACCCATGACCCTACTCACAAGAATAATAGAATAGCCAATATCCTCCTTCATGTATCCCCTTGTCATGTCCACATTTCCTATTATCCTCCCTAGAGGATTCTTCTCAATGAGATAAGATGATTGAATGATTTCTGTTGCCTCTTTTAGGTGTTCTCTATACCACCTTTTTGCTATCTTATAAGAGAGTCTTATGAATTGATATGCCCTTGGGAGATGAAAGACCCTATCAATGTTGTTGGGTTGGAGGTCTAGTACAACTTCTCCTATCATAGTATTAACTACCCTTTCTTTAGGAACAAAGTGTTGTGCTAGCATCATGATGAGCTTGGATGACTGGACTAATGTTGGGTAAGCTGTGCTCACTAACCTTGACTAGATAAATGTCGATACCAAAGCTAATCTTTTTGTAGGCTTGTTTTAGATTCTGAGGAACTCTCCCAAGTCTATGCATCCCAAATCAATCTCTTTAATTTTTACATAGTTATCTTGGAATCTTGACTTGGATAGGACCCTTTGGAACTTGAAAACCATGGGCTCGGGTGCCATTTTCTTGCCAAATGAAGATGCCATTATATCTACATAATTAAAGAAAGAGGCCTATTAGTTCAAAATCAATAATAAAAAGGCAATAATGATACTGAATCTTAAAGCTAAATGCATGAAAATGCCCTGCTATTCTTTTATTTCTTTAAGAGAAAATAATTAGGAAAAAAAAGGTGCACACTTGTGCACTAGATTAGGTGCACATGTGTGCACCTCATTTTTGGTATTTTTGTGTTGTGTTTTTAGGGGGGTTTTGGTTTATGTATGGGCACACGACAACATGGTGTGCAATAGTAGGTGCATGAAAGTGGGGTGGATGATGGTGTGGTACACAACAACATGCTGCATGGTGGCAGGTGTGTAGCAACATGGTGCATGATGGTAGTGGGGTGCACGGTAGCAGGGTGCATGGTGGTGAGTGCATGAAAGTGGGCTATATGATGACATGTATGTGACAATGTGGTACGTGATGGTGGGTGCACAATAGTAGGGTGTGTAGTGGCAAGTGCATGGAAATGGGATGTGTGGTGGCAGGTGTATGATAGTGGGGTGTGCAATGATAGGTGCACATTTTTTGTTTTCATGCATTTTATGTGTTTTGTACACCTATTGGTGTAGATACATAGAGTTTGGAATGTGGACTGAGAGCAAAGGAGTTGCAAGGTTCTATGGGCATGTGAAGAGAAAATGATAAATGAAGTAAGGAAAGAAGGGGGTGGGGGGGGGTTATTCAACCCCCACCCACCTTCGGTGGTGTGCGGGTGCATGCATGCATAGCTGCATAGGTGCACATCCTCACATCACCGAAGGTGAGTCCACTTGCGCTCCTTCCAAGTAGCATAGGCACACAATTTTTTATTTTTATTTTTTTCAAATTTTCAATTTTTTAACTTTTTAACTCTTTTATCAACTTTTGGACCTTTTTAAAAAGACATGTCCTTTTAAAAGTTCAACTATTTGCAAACGACATGGGACACAAATTTGAAGACCAAGTAAGACCCCACTAATCTTCCCAGATCCTAGATTAGGAACCTTAGATTCAAAAGGACTCATGTAGGGGGTCCCCATTCCTACTAGGGAATGGGGTGTGCATTGTGGAACCACAAAAGATATCTCTAGCCTAAATAATTATTAATGATAATGATGTAGGAGCATCTTGGGTTTTCTTGTTCACAATTTTGGAGTTCATGGAAGGAGGCTCAGTAGTTCCTTTGGAGGGTGCTTGGACTGGTACTTAGTCAAAGAAGGACTAGTGCTCAGCATGGTCTTGGAGCTCATCATGGCCTATGGAGCTTGGCATGCTCTTGGAGGTCAACATGGTCTATGGAGCTCAACATGGTCTTTGGAGGTCGGCATGGTCTTGGAGCTTAGCATGGTCTTGGTTGCTTGGCATGGTCTTTGGTTTCTTAGCATGATCTGTGGAGCTCAGTCTTGCTTAGGACTTTGGTGCCTATTGTAGTCTATGTAACTAATTTTACTCAATGCATTAGAGGATGAAAATTTTAGGGATTGAAGAGGACCTAAATTTCTACCTATGGTTTGAAGCACGAGTTCTAACTCCATCAAAGATAGGAGATATCATGATTTTACTTAGACATCAATCTTGGGCACTTAATTATTTTTTTGGCTTTTATTTATGTATTTGAATTTAATTTGTGTTATGGGCTGACTTGTGAATTAGATTGGTATAAGTAGGGGTTTGGGGGGAAGTCTTTAGTCATTATTCATCCATCGTAGAGAAGAGGAGGTAGTTGAAGAGTGAGTTTTTCCTAAGTCTATGGACAAAGTGCTGAATGTGAGGCAATTTATAGTAGGATTGTGATGGAGTTGTGAATGTGTGGATAGAGCACCAAATATGAGGTAGTTTACACTTGGATCTTGGATGAAGTTAGAGTAGAGCTAGTAGCTATGGCTTGGAAAAAAAGGAGATTTCTTGGTGGGATTGCAAGCACAAGTTGAGACCTTCCTTGGAGGTTTCTACAGAGTGTGGATCTAGACTAGCTAGTGTATGGATTGGATCTTGAGGGATCTTGCAAAACTATTACTTTCTTTTTATTTGGCCGTAACTAGGAAGACCTTACAACCTAGAAATTGCATGTAATTAGTTATATTTTATGAATATATTATTGTACTTTGGTATTAGATCTTTCATTATTGCTTCTTGCTATTGTATTTTCACTGTGGTTATTTGCTAGGGGCTAAGACATCTCCTTTGGGTATACTCCTGCCTTGCATTACATCAAGTGGTATCAGAGTGAAGGTTGTTCCTGAGTTTGTAGATAGATCATTGAAACTAAGGTAATTTTCACTAGGACTTAGGTAGGAGATGTTGATATGAGTAGATCTTGATCTGGTGGTGTATTATTCTTTCTAGAGTCCTAGATCTCTTGGTTGTGAGGTGGTAGATCATGGTTTTGACTTGCAATTGTAGAGGCCTTACAGATGGATCGATGGATGCAAAGATGGAAGGCAGAACTTGATGAGGCATGATCATAGAGAGTTGTGGATTATAGATCTATGGTCCTAGACTTGTGATTTGGTTCTTGATTGTTCATGCCAGGTGGTAAGTTGCTATTTGACTTGCAAAAAAATTAAGGTTGTCACAAGGAGCATGGGAATGATTTGTTGTAGAGGGTTTACAAAGATCTTGGGAGATTGCTCCAAGATATTTGGACCCTAAGATGATTGTGAATCTATGTGATGTGGTGGAGAGAAGGTTTTCTGGGATGACTACTCAATTTGAAGCTAGCTTGGATGATCGAGTTAAGGATGGAGTGAGGAAGGAATTCCATAGCTATTTGTGGAGTTGGAGTCTATTGATCCAGTAGAGAGTTGTTTGGCTAGTTAAGAGACTTGTTCGTGAGACAAGATGGCATGAAAAGGTCAAGGTGAAAGAGGTTGGTTTTGTTGATTAGATTGTGGAGTCTGATATAGATGTTCTAGAGCAGATAGAAGTTGTTGCTAAAGATATTCCTAACCTTTTTGATGCTAGGATAGAGGTTGGTTTTCATGATCAATTGGTTGGGTCGGACATGGAAATTGTAGAGCGCTTGGTCATGAATGATCTAGTTGTTGTTGGTGATGAGTTGTGTGTTGTAGAGCATCTTTTTGTGAGCAATGAGGTTGTTGGGGTTGTGTGTTTTGCATGTGTTTATGGAGATCTATATGTTTCTATTGATGTGGAGTTTGTTGCTACTAATGTGAGGTTTTTTGTTGGTGTGGATTCACTAGTTGCTGATGTGGATGGGGGTTTATTGATGAAGCATTATGTATAGTTTTTTCCTAGGAGTGAGCATTTTGATTGGTTGGTTGAGATTCTAGTGTTTGATAAAATGATGTGGATGTGGATGATGTGCAGATTGGTTTTCTTGTCCCTATTGGAGTGGAAACCATTCATGAAGATGAAGGTGGTAGTTACTCTTTTTTTTCACATCAAAGTGTGGGATGTAATTTTCTATTTACCTAGGGAGTCTAATGTAGGAGCATCTTGGATTTTCTTGGTAACTACTTTTGAGTTCATGGGAGGAGGCTTAGTAGTTGCTTTAGCAGGTGCTTGGACTGGTACTCAGTTGAAGAAGGACTAGTGCTCGGCATGGTCTTAGAGCTTGACATGATCTATGGAGTTTGACATGGTCTTGGAGCTTGACATGGTCTTGGAGGTTGGCATGGTCTTTGAAGGTTGGCATGGTCTTGGAGCTTGGCATGGTCTTGGTTTCTCGGCATGGTCTTTGGTTTCTTAGCATGATCTATGAAGCTTTGTCTTGCTTAGGAATTTGGTGTCTATTGTTGGCTGTGTAACTAATTTTCCTCAATGAGTTAGAGGATGAAAACTTTAGAGATTGAAGAGGACCTAGATTTGTACCTATGGTATTAGAGCTTGTGGCTTAAATTGGTTGGGTTGGGAGAGAAGTATTTAGTCATTATTCATCCATCACAAAGAAGAGAAGGTAGATGAAGAGAAAGTTTTTCTTGAGTCTATGGACAGAGCACCGAATGTGAGGTAGTTTATAGTAGGATTGTGATGGAGTTGTGAATGTGTGGATAGAGCATTAAACATGAGGTAGTTTACACTTGGATCTTGGATGAAGTTGGAGTAGAGCTAGTAGCTATGGCTTGGAAAACAAAGAGATTTCTTGGTGGGCTTGCGAGCACAAGTTGAGATCTTCCTTGGAGGTTTCTACTAGAGTGTGGATCTAGACTAGCTAGTGTTTGAATTGGATCTTGAGGGACCTTGTAGAACTATTACTTGCTTTGTATTTGGCCATAATTAGGAAGGCCTTACAACTTAGACATTACATATAATCAATTATATTTTATGAATATATTATTATACTTTGGTATCAGATCTCGCACTATTACTTCTTGCTATTGTATTTTTGCTGTGTGGTTATTTGTTGGGGGCTAGGAAATCTCCTCTAGGGATACTCCTACATTACACTATATTAGATAATAATAAATTACTTTTGATAAACATCCATTTTCATTATAATAATTATATTTAATAAAAAATAAAAATTCTTAATTAATAAGGTGGGTTGAATAGTCATGACCCATGATTTTCATATAAATTAGTGGAATGTACAAAGAGAATGGGATGGGGGGTGAGCAGAGATTAAAATATATAGGCATGTGGATAGATACCATGGTTACAAACAAGACACTAGAAGGATAAAGATTCAAAGAAAAAAAAGTGTAATATGCATTGGAGGCTAAGAAGGATAATCAAACAAATCCTTCCAACATACACTTCATGTGTCCAGTCAAGGTATAGTTAGGGGCAGAATACTATTGCAATAGATACATGAAGGAAAGCATCAAGATTTGGAAGAAGGTACAAAGGATTTCCAATCATGTAAATTAAGAATTCCAAATAATGAATATGAAATTGTTGATATGAAAAGGAATTTAAGGTATGTGGGCTAAGGTAAATTAGATTATAAGTCAGATGCAAAGGACATCATTCACAAGTGTAGGATGAATTAAAGGAGCATGAGATTGGGAGTTGTGGATACTTCCAAGCACAGAGTTAAGGTACCACTGGAAAAAGAAAAGGATGCCACCTCATACCCTCCAAACCTAGGATATTAAAGTAAAGTGTCTTGTAGCACATGAAAAAGGAGTTATTTCAGTAAAGAGTCCCTAATAGGTGGTCACATAGGTACAAAAACCACTCACAAGGTATATGACATCGAACCTCACAAAGGTAAAGTAAGTTCTCTTAATAATATTAAGAAATATTTACACATATATAAATCACACTAGAATAATAAATTTATTAACCCAATATAATAAGAATGTATAATGATAATAAATATGCCACAAAAATATATATAATTTATGATTCAAGTATAAACCTTAGTGGAGGACATTGGTTCTAAACATCATATAAGATCCAAGTATAATTCTTGGTGGAGGATGTTCATTTGAATGCCATAAAATGATCCAAGTGCACTTGGTGGAGGGCACTCATAAGAATTCCATTGAACAATCCAAGTATAACTTGGTCAAGAATGATCTAAGTATAACTTGGTGGAGGGCATTCATAGGGATGTTATGGAATGATCCAAGTATAACTTAGTGGAGAATATATGTTATGAATGTTAGATAACTTAGTAAAGAGATTTCATATTTAATTGAAAATTATTATGAAAAAACCAATTTTTGTAGTTGTTATGGTGTCCCAAACTAACCTTGATAGTGGGGACATTATAGTGGTATTAGAGCATAATCTTGTCATCCAATGGAACTGGTTAGCTCACACACCATCATACCTAAAGAATGATCTCAAGGGAACTAGCCCAAGAAGTAAGGAACTTTATAGAATAGATTAATAAGAGATTTGAAAGGTCTAAAAACTTCAATAAGGTACTACTAGAATCTATACAAAGATTAAGTAGTAATAATAACAAAAATGAGAGACTTAACTCATGGAGGGACCATCATTCCACTCATGAGGAAAATGAACCCTCGTCACAAAGTTTATTCCCACAAGAAACATCCACCTCACTCACTCCAAGGGAAGAACCTATTGTGGATAATGGAATGACCATTAATATTGTGGAAGAAATTGTACAAATGTATGCTAGCTTGGATCCTAATCTTCAACAACTTATTCCTTTTAAATAATATTTTGAATCTAAAATCATGAAAATTTAAAGAAACATCATGTAGATGAAGACTTTCATAAGAAGGTAAATAAGGTAAAATTATTGTGTTTTAATGGGTCAGGAGAAGAAACTACTCAATCATGGGTCCAAAAGTTAGATACATATCTATCCTATAGTCCTATGACAAAAAAAGGTGCTATTAAGTTCATGATACTTCATTTAAGAGGATCACTCACAAGTGGTGGCACTATGGCCAAAATTCCTTAGGGCTCAAAAAGATTACCACCTATAATGAATTTACACAAAAATTGATGAATAGATTTGATCAAAAAGACCTTGAATGGTACTTCCAAGAGCTATCTCATCTTAGACAATTAGGGATAGTGGAAGAATTCATCATTCAATTCCAAGACCTATCTGTAATGGTTCCAAACCTATCTTAGAGTCAACTCACTCATTTATTTATAGAAGTACTTAAGGATACCATTAAATCTTATGTAAAACCCCTTGAACCCCAAAGCTTAGAAAAATCCATTCGAAAGGCAAAGAAGATAGAATCTAATTGGCCCAAGAATCCAAAAACATCTTTTGAAAAACAAGGACTTAAGGAAGGATAGTTAAGAAAAGAAATTTTGATTGTGCCATGAACCATGGGATGTCTACCTTCAATGCCCAAAAAGAGATGATCTACTAAAGAAAGGATTATGTTTCAAATGCAAAGAGCCTTGGGAGCATAATCATCAATGTAAAAGAGGACAACTGAATAAAATAACATTTGATGAAGAAAATCCAAACAAAAGGACAAGATTTGATAAGCAAGGGTAGGTGACATTAGCAGTTATCACTCAAGAAGATGGAGACAACCCCTTTCAAATCAAGAGTTCACCATAAAGTTATTAGGACCTTCATTGGAAGAATATATATTTCTTGAGGACAAGAAAATTTGAGAAGGGTGAACTATCATGAGCCTAATTAAAATATAAATATATTTCTTAAATACATATATAATGTCTTACCCTTAGCAATAATTTAATTATAATGATAAGTAATCTCATTTCAATACATAGATAAGTCTAATGTATTTCTAAATAAACAATGTTATAATTTCTTCTAATCATATATCTAGCCTAAATACTTGTAAATGATAATAATAAGACATTACCTTTGATAAACATCCATATTATTCTAATAATTAAATAATATAATAATTAAATTTTATAAATAATAAAAATTCTTAATTAATAAGGTGGGTTGAATAGTCATCACCCATGATTTTCATATAAATTAGTGAAATATACAAAGATAATAAGGTGTGTGGTGGGGAGGGGTGAGCAGAGATTAAAATGTACATGCACGTGGATAGACACTGTGGTTATAGGCAATACATTGGAAGGATAAAGATTCAAAGAACAAGTGTAACAAGTGTTGGAGGCTAAGAAGGACAATCAAAAAAATCCTTCCAACATACACTTCATGCATCTAGTCAAGGTACAGTCAGGGGTAGAATAATATCACAACATATATGTGAAGGAAGGCATCAAGATTTGGAAGAAGGTATGAAGGATTTCCAATAATGTAAATCAAGAATTCTAAATAATGAATATGCCATTGCTAATATAAAAGGGAATTTAAGGCATGTGGACTGAGGTAAATCAAACCAAAAGTCAAATGTAAAGGACATCATTCAGAGGTGTAGGATGAATTAAAGGAGCACAAGATTGGAAGGGGTGAATACTCCCAAGCACAAAGTTAAGGTATTGCTAGCAGAAGATAAGGATGCAACCTCATACCCTCCACATCTAGGAAATTAAAGTGAAGTGCCTCATAGCATAAGAAAAGGGAGTTATTTTAGTGAAGAGTCCCCAACAGTGGTCATGTAGGTACAAAGACCACTCACAACATATATGACATCAAACCCCACAAAGGTAAATTATGTTCTCTTAATAATATTAAGAAATGTTTACACATATATAAATCACAATAGAATAATAAATTTATTAACTCAATATAATAAGAATATATAATAATAATAAAGATTCCATAGAAATATATAGAATTTATGGTCCAAGTATAGACCTTGGTGGAGGACATTCATTTGAATGTCATAAAATGATCTAAGTGCACTTGGTGGATGGAATTCATAAGAATGTCATGGAATGATCCAAGTATAACTTGGTGGAGGGCATTCATAGGGATGTCATGGAATGATCCATGTATAACTTGGTGGAGAGCATTCCTTATGAATGTTAACTTATTAAAGATATGTCATATTCAATTGAAAATTATTATGAACAAACCAATTTTTGTAGTTGTTATGGTGTCCCAAACTGACCTTGATAGAGGAGACATTACACAATCTCCCCCTTTAACATGAGTGGCAAAAACACTTGGTCATTCATATATAACCTTAACTTATGAGCATAACTTAGATAATCTATATCCTTTACTTGGGTTACATACAAAATTTCAAAGCTTCAAAATTTTGTAAAATTACTTATTTGTCATACCTCAAAACTTTATAACTCCCCCTGATTTGATTGTTCTTTTCTAAATTTGAATACTCCTACTGAGTAAATCTATTGTACTATTGTCTATTATGTAGAATTTTTTTCTGTATTGACTCCTACTTTACTAGATCTCCCTCAAAACTTATTCACTCTCCCCCTTTATTCTTTTCAATATCATTCTCCCCCTTTTTACACTTATTTCATGGATGGTACACATATAGTGTGTTTTTCCAAGAATGATTTATGGACCTCCATTATAATATTTAATGTTGCATCCCAGTTGTCACGCGCTATATCTAAAGATTTGATTGGAATATCTAACTCAAAAACAAGATTAACTAGGCCTTCATGAGTATAAAGATGGGGATCTTTCTTCATCAATTTTTTTGCAAAGGATAGTTCATTGTGTAACACCTCCATGTAAGGGGTCAACATGGACTGGATGCTAATTAGTATAGCCTGAATTTTTTCATCTCGAGCATGTAATGCTACTAACTGACCTTGTGTCGACATGAAATCCCAGAAATGAGATTGACTTTGACCAGGAGATTATTGTAGGATTTTTCTTGTTGATTTTAGATCTCCCTCCAGATGGTTGATGTGTCTCTACACTTCTTTTGTGAACATAGTTACATTACACAACTTGGTGAAAAGAGAGAAAATGTTCTCTAGCACCTTCTTCAGACTACAATTTTGGTTGCTAACTCAACCTAACTTAGTGTAATGGAACTAGATATCTTTTCATTTACCTTGGCTTCAAATTTCTTCTCAGACCATTCTAGTAATTTTACATTTGTGTCCAGGTCTTCATCATTTATCTTCTCCACAATTTTTTCCAACTGCTCAATAATTGGCTTTTCTTCATTAGGTATAGGTAGGCTAAATGCATCAAGCAATATGTCTTTGATGTCATGTAATGTTTTTTTCTACCTATGCTCCCTTTTGAGTAATTCTTGGTGTTTCTTTTTGGCTAGAGTATTCTATAATATGCTCAGTTTCTCTATGGTGATTGATGCAAGATCAAACTTTGGGAGTTCAATCACTTCATCTAAGTTGACATCACCATAAGATGTAACCTCATCAACCTTAGATATATTAGAACTAGGCCTTGATGACTAAAATGGTTTAGCTTATACACTTGGCCTATGAAGTACTTGACTAGAAATAGTAGTAGTATTGGGTAGGATAACTAGTGTGTGAATTGCTATTTTTTCCTCTAGTTTTGTAGTCAAGAATAAATCTTCAGTCCTATCTTTCTCCTTTTATTTTATTTTAGCTTCATCTTGTTCTTGTGATGTAGGTGCAAGATTGGCTTCCCTTCTTTCTCAATTATTAAAATTTCTTGTACTAAAGCATTTTGAACCAATGTGCTGACATTTGATGTCATTGTATCCTTTCTTTGGTATACTGCAATAGGTATTGTAGGTTGCAATTCTATAGATTTAGGCGGTGCTTTGGATAGTTCTTGAGTTTTCTCCCCTACATATGCCAATTCTACCTTCTCAATCTCATCCACACTCACCAATATAGGATGGCTACATAGTTTGTACTTGGTGGTGGAATAAATCAATATCTTATTCATATCCTCCTTTGTTAAGGGATTGATGTTCTAAGTGGTATTGTCATAGAAATCCTTGATCTTTACTGTTTCTTCTTGTTGATCCATTTTTTCCACATGAGGGGGACTAACACTTAGCATGTGTACCTCTAGTACATTCTAGTTTTGTTGTTTCTCTTCCTTAGTTGTAGCCTTTGTATCTACTTCTTTCATAGTGCCTTCCTTATGTTCTTCCCTTACAAATTTTTACTTTGTAATCTCAAATACCTCTTGTTCATCTTTCTCTTCACCTACTTCCATAGATGTCTATTTGTTTGACTCATCTACAAATCACCCCATATATTAATTTCCATACTTAGGTGGTTTATTGGACAACATCTTCAATATTGTTCTGTAGTATATTGACGGCTCTATATTTTGGAGAAAATCTCCCCTTATTAATCGCCTTTGTCATTGTAGACTTGTTCAAGTTTGGCATAATATTGCTAGAGTAGTCTCCTTGATGTTCCTTGTAGTTGTGAGACTGTATTGCCACCTTTTCTCAACATTGTCATATAGACTTTTGGGTAAAGAGTTGGAAATCTCAATGGTAGTGGCCTTAAAAGTTTCCATCATGGAAAACATAGATTCTTATACTTTGTTCATGTCTAATTTTCCCAAATGTTCAAACTCAACATGTGTGAACCTTGATAAATCTGCATTATTTTTTATATTATCACACAAGTTGTCTAAATTAGAAGAGGGAATGTGACTTACAAATTTGAATTGGCTGTTGTCATCTAACCCAATCCTCTCCTCATCTAATTTAGCTAGAGCTACATATTTCCTCCTTTTTCTTTGGTTAGGTTCATCTTCCTTGGTAGCTAATAGCTCCAATTTTCATATTTATGGTAAATGTTGAATTCATACTTAGGGTTACATTTATTTTGTTTCCATATGTAGAAGAAACCTTAGAATATTTTGCCTTGATCCAATTATTTTGTGTCAAATTTTCCCAAATATTTGGTTTAGTGTCTTAGGATTTGAATTTCATCTCACATTACAAAAATATTCATGACATTCATCTAAACCTTGACCCTAGGTTTTTGAAATTGCTTAGGTTTTTATGTTTCCTTTGACATCTTCCTTTACAATGTTACAATGAAGGGGTTAGTAGAACATCACAAGAAAATATTTTCTTTACTACAATTTTGAGATAAATGTGTCATTGTCATATTGTGAATGATATAATTTGTTTTTCTAGCCTTACAACTTCCTTTATGTTGTAAGATTGTGTCATAGTTTTACTGGTTTAGTGTGTGGTCATCCCTAACATTATGACAAGTGAGGTCATCATGGCATTGGGAGTGATGAAAAGGGATACTATGATATTACAAAGCATTGTATATCATAGGATTGTAAAATACATAATGGAGTGTTGTGGTGATACGAGGTACCAATAGTCATAAGATTGTAGAGGTCATAAAGGTAAGCAGTGGTGATGGTGCATTGGCAAATAGGTGTCCAATTTTTCATTGGTTGAAATAGAAGGTATGGATGCCAGGTGTGTGCTTAGTCAAGAAAAGTGGTACCAAAGGAAATATTATGTTATTTTGACACTATATATAATGATCTCTGATGCTACAATGAATGGTTCATTATAACATCTCATGACAAAACAAAGTGTGGCCCAATGATATGATGAAGCCATGAGCATAAGATCATGCATGAAAATTATAATTACCATGGTATTACGATGCAAAGTGTTAACCATTATTATAAGATCATAAGAGTTCTAAATATAATTGGTGATATTATGAACTAGAAAATGAGACCGTGATCATAAGATCATATGATGGGAAAGTTCAACTTATGATGCTACGAAGATGTTTTTCAAGAGATCATAAAGGGAGAAAAGGTTAGTATCGATGCTATGACTACAAGGTGGTCATAAGATTGTAGGAGGGTTTTTCCATGGGGCCCGATTGATCGACAAGGGCTTTTCAAGGGTTTTCATAACATCAAAAAACCATTTTTGGAACAATAAGATGTTATAAAAGGTTTTTTCATCTATCATTATTGTAATATAATAGGCCCTACTTTGACATTAAAATAAAAGTCACTTCTTAGAGCTAAAAACAATAGTAAAGTTCTTGACCAATAGAAATTAAGTGTAGTACAAAAAGTGCATTGTTGGATAGTAATGGTGACACTTCATTGAGTTAATAGAATTGATTGATATCATATTTCAAGCATGCTAAAATCAATGCAAAATAAAAATTTATTTGCATTCATTAATTTGTAAATATTTTCCCACTTCACAATCACAATTCGCTATTTATAGAGAGAAAGAATTTGAGTAGTTTCAGAGTTTTTTAGCACACTTAAGATTATTATTTCCAAAACTTTTGAGGAAAAAGGAGTGTCCATATCTGGTGTTTTACTTGCATAGTTTCAAAATATCTGACCAAGAAGTAGAAGAGATCCAAAGCACAAACATGGCAGTTTCAAAACCTTCAACCTTTAAAGGAGGCAAAACTAGACAAGAAATCACATAGATTTGTTGAAGAATGGATAAAGCTTTTTGTTGGTTCCTCTAATGCATTTTTCTATAGATGATCAAGCTTTCATTAACCCATATACCTTATGCAGAGATGCTACATGCCCTAGTGTTATGGGTTCAAAGCTATTCAAATACTTCTATCATAACAGGGAGAAGAAAATTCTTGTGTGCAACTTGTGGAAGAAGAATCTTACCAAATTGATATTTCCAAAGGTCTTTGTGATGTTGACCTAATGAAGGCCCTATTTCGATGCTACAATCTAGCCATAAAAACTTTCCATAAGAGGGATAGAACTATCCTATGTACCCTAGACCGAGAGTCATTTATGGAGGCTTTTGGATTAGATGGATGTATGGGTGAGCCTATAGATTTAAAGGATTTACAGAGGAAATTTGAAGCAAACAATAAGGCATATGTTGGTTCATCAATGTTATAGCATATTCCCATGGATTTGAAAAAAGTGGTTGATTACCCTAAGAAGGATGAGAAAATGATGCCACTGGACAAATTCAAGAATTATTTTGTTAAAATAGTATATGGTGTCCATAAGGTGGTCAGTAAGGATGGATCTGATGTGGTCTATGGAGTAGAATACATAATTGCGAGGGATGTATAGGATTCATACCATGTTGAGGAGTATGATTATGTTAATCATATCTTGGAAGTGATGAAGGAAAATATTGCCTAGGCTTAGATTGGGAATTTAAAAGACTTCACTTTCCAAAACTATTCACTACTGATGCACTTGATTCTCTACAAGAACATAGGGTACATCAGCTCTAATTTCATTGATCAGACTTTTGATGTAAATGGAGACCTACCACTCCAGTTGTGGACATGGATATGAGACATCCCTTACCATTTCTTTGATTTTGTATCATTTTTCAATAATTTTAGTGTTGTAATTATGAGAATGTTAGATCTAGGGTTCTTTAGGGCTCCTAATATATTGAAGGGTCTTTTGAGACCAGCCCTGCTTCCTAAGAGAAAGAGACTTGACCACAATTGGGGAGAAATTTTCTTATTTCCCACATTTTATTTAATGAGATTATATGGTTGTCCTCAAGCACCCCATATATTTCCTAAATTTATCTCTCCTAGGCTTGGAATAATCAAATTTATATGCCAAATATTCATGGTCAATAGGGAGTATTTAGGACCTAAGGTGCATAGAGGAACATTTTTATTTAGGTGTTTTAGGATTGGTGATTTTACAATTGGCAAAGAGGCCCTCGACAAAATTCACTCTTATCTTCACCATTACAATTTGTGCACTAACCCTTATAGAATGTATGACCCTGATGGCTGGATGAGGGTCACCCTTAAAGAAATGAGGAATTGTGTATTTCCAAGCACCAAATAATTGCCTCATGAGGATATTATTCCAAACATAGTAGTAGAGGGTGAGGTAGTTGACAAGCTAGCAAAGCTTGATGATGTCATAAGGGTAAAGAAAGAATTGAAAAGAATAGATCCCCAATTTGTGGGATTCTGCATGGATATCTCTAATCCTTAGAGGATTAGGAAGATGGTCATGGACCATATTAAAATCATGGCTAAAATGCCAAAGGGCACATTAGGAAAAGAAGACAGAGTTTTACCTAACAACCTTGAGCTAGATGTAACCCTTAAAGTAGAAGAGGATGATGCACCTTAGGCATCATGGATGGAAAAGTGAAACAAAAGGCAGAAGATTGTCCACATCCCTACATAGGTAAAATAGAGGACATCGTAGATTTTTCCACGGAATAGTTAGTACTTTGCTGACTTGAGACAAAATTATCTCCAAAATAGAGCAACTATATCTGAGACTTCCCTCACAAATTTGGAGTTAGTAGTAGCTAGGCTAGATGATAGGATCATCCAAGCTCAATATTTTCTCGAGGATGATGAATTGATCAAATCCATTGAATTCAATAGTTTTATATACAAGATAAAGCAGAGTGAACTTGTGCTAAAGATGACACCTAAGGAGTCTAATGAGAAAAAGATGGAATTTAGTGAGAAGCTATAGGCCTATAATCTTTAGAGTGAAGTCATGACTCTAGAGGAGGCCAAGGATCTAGTTCAATGAAGAGGCATTTTATTGGTGCCAAGATGGGATTTGGATGCTTGATCAAATAAGGAGGTAGGAAAATGCCATTTCATATGAGGCAATTGGTGTAGATGGATTAAGGAGGGGGACTAGTTTCAACATTGATACCAAGTCTCTTGTAGTTTGGAGTATGGCTCCTACCTCAAATAATCCAAAATTGATGGATGTACAGAGCATTGAATAAGGTAACATGATTGTATGGCCTCTACAGGGCACCTCTGGCATAGAGATCTCCAAGAAACTAAAACATTATTCATGAATGAATGAAGCCAAAGTGGAGGAAATGGAGATAAGATTAGCCAAATCCATACACGATTACATTGATGTTAGGAAGCTCTATGAAGATGAGATTAGGAGAAGCCATATATATAAGGATAAAATTGCAGAGCTTGAGGCCAAGGTCCAAGAACTTGAAGGTGAAGTTGCATCTCTTAGGGAGCAACTTACATAGGTAGAACAAAGGGTTGTTCCAATATAGAGAGAAGAGGAACATCAAAGACAATAGATAGCTAAGGATACAATTGAGGCCCTAGTACAAACAAAGGATATGGAAGAAGAGTCATCAGAACCAAGAAGAATGAGCATTGATGCTCCATCTACTCAGTAGGGAGGAGATGTAAGGAAAGTTGTCCTTAGAAATATGATGAGTCACAGGATTGAAGTGTTGAAAAACATATTTTAGTAGGCTCATCATATTTATGTTGCTTTACAAAATGCTAAGCAATTTTTCAATGAGGCACCATCATGGCTATCACTCACCTTCAATCTTTGGGGGCCGTATTTTCAATTTATACAAATGACTAAAAAGCCAAACTTGCCTGAAAAAACAATTAAAGTGAAGGAAGGCTTAGAACTAGTAAAAGAATTGATGGGTTTCTTTACTATAAAATTGCATATTATACAAGGGAAAATGAATATTTTATTCCAAGGAATACAACCTTGTATACCACCAATTTTTTATGTTGTTGGTATGATGAAAGATTGGAAGGATTAGTCAACTTCATTTGACAATATTTTGACTCAAGAGGCCACAGTGTCGATTTTTGAAGACTTTTTAGATATTCCTTTTAATTAATTGATTGATTCCTTGTTTAACAAATTTTTTTATTTAAATAAGTTCATTGTTGAATCCAAAGTAGTCATGGATGCCAGGTGGACTAAGGTCACTCAGGACTTGCAAGAAGTAAAGGCTACAAAATGGCCCACTAAAAGAGAAATATATGTATGGAAAGTAGTGGGGGAAATTAAAACTTTTCTGGCAGGAGCTAGTTGAGATATTTTGTAAATGAGATAGATAAATGATAAAGAAGAAAAAGGTTAGATGCCCAATATAAGTGTTCCTTTACTTCCTCAACTATTTATCTTTATGATCGATATTTTGAAAAAATGTCTATTCCCTTTTGTTCTCTTCTTCCAAAGTTTTGTATCCAATAACTTTTTGACATGTGTCCTCCTCTCATTTGTAGCTTATTGCAATCCTATATATGGATTTCCAAGATGAGAAGTAGAGGTCAATATTATTTTGCAATCTATCTATTAGTTCTATAGTTATCTGTTGTGCATTTTTATTAGTAGTATTAAGATCTAAATGAGAAGGATTTATCCTTAATTATCATTATCTTTGAGGTTTTGTCTCTTTTTCACACATCTAAAACTTTGGGACCAAATGAACAAGTTTCCTTTAGTTTAATGCAATTCAAACAGTTGTATATCTCTTATTGATTGCTGCTAATTTAAAGGATTGGGTAATTTCTTTCAATAATGGATAAAGTTTAGGGTTTGTGAAAAGGATGAGAATTAGAGTGAAACTTAGAGTTTAATGTTGAAACTTGTAATCACAAGTTGATTAAAAAGGTTGAAACCTAATAATCTTTGGCTCTATATCCCATTGGATAAGACACTGGTCCATTCTAAAGTTCAAGGTTACATTGATGACTCATTTCATTACAAAATTTTCACAACAACAAATCAATTTACTATTTAATGTATCGAGAACTTCATTGTTGGTCATCACTTATTTGCATCTACCTTTTGGTTATAATTAGGTATTATTTTCAGAGGGTGTATTAGAAAATTATAGAAGAATATTAACCATTTCTTCTACAAGGAATAATCTAGGAAGAGAAAGTAATTAATTAGCCAGATTAATTCCTTAGGTTTTCCTACCTTGGCATTGCAGAGCCTAAAGTGAAGTGAGTCCTGGTGACTCTATTAATGTTGTCCCAAAACTAAGATTTGAACCTATTGATTATAGGATTTAGCTCATCTTTAGGCTTGCCTCCATCTTTGTTTCCTAGTATTAGGTTGTAAATCTACTTGATAGGTTCCATACCAAAAGAACTCCAACAAAATGGTGATTCTAATGGGGAGTACTCTACACTAATTTGTTTTTTAAGGGTTTTTATTGGGTTGTGTTTTAGGGTCATTATTATCAAAATCTTTGTGTTATTCTTCTTTGTTTAGGCTTTATTTCATATTTTCTCATCATAGGGTGGTGACTCAACTCAAGGTTTTGTAGCTGGTGCTATAAATTTTGAGAAAATCCTAAACTAAATGACTGAGAAAAAGAAGAATACACGTGCTTTTACAAATGATCATCCTGATATAGCACTATTAATTGAGTTACCTCCTGGGGTAAGAAAAAACCAAAATAAGAAAAGGTTTGATTTTAATTCTACATGGGTCCCTAGAGGTAATATGTCAGCCTAGTCATTATATCACCCTGTAGTAGAAAAGGAGTCATCTTCCAAGAATACTGAGTGAGAAGAAGTTGCAGTATTGGGGGAACATTTTCTACTCCATTAGTGGAGCAGAGGGTTTTTTATGATAAAAATATGTCTCCTGTGGGGGGTTTTCCTTGTAGACCAAACCTGGTAAATGAAATGAACCATAGTTGGGGTTTTAGCGAAAACTTGGATGTGGGTTTTGGTCCTAAACAAGAACCATATGTAGCAAACCTTATGGATTTTGACCTAGTGGATTCTGAAGCTACTACTATGGATCATGAGGAGCTGTATCCAAAACCTATCCTTCTTAGGAAGAGAGTTGAAGAGGAGGAAGCTAGAGATATGCATTTGGAAAAGGAAAAAGAAAAAATTATCTTGAATATCATTATTGAAAGGGATAATTTATTGAGGAGAATGGATTCTTTGCAAGAACAAAACAAGAAATTGGAGGAAATATCTTCTAATCTACATTCTAACATCTTTAGAGAGATGGATTTTTTAAAATCTAATATTCAAAAGTAGGAACAACTTTTTAAATAGAAAGAGGCTCGTGTTGATATACAAGTTCAACCTTACAAACCATTAGAGGCTAGAGTGGAAGAGGTCAATAAGAAAAACTTAGATAAGGGAAAGAAAAAGGTTTTTGGGATACAAATTAGTGAACCCCATTCTCCTAATAAACCCACTTCTTTTGCTATGTCAAGACTTGAACTAGATTTGGAAAAAGCTAAAAGGGAAAAGGAAGATCTAGCGAAGGAATTGGAGAAGGTATAAAATGAAGCTCAAGCAGCTGAGACTAGGAGAAAGATCTAGTTCATTAAGTCAAACTCTAGCTTAGCTATTCAACATGGCCAACCTTCACAAGTTACTCCTACCATATCTAGTGTTGGTCCTCTAATAATGGGCCAAAGCTCCTCACAACTAGCCCCCTTTTCAACTTCTGCTAGAACTAGCTGAATTATCGTTGCTCAACAAACCTAATAGACTTAGATTCTAGTCCAAAGCTAGCCTCTTGGAGCAAGTACTTCAGGTGTCCCATTTTCCCAAAGGAGACTAATTTAACAGTTATCTTTCTTAGGTATCCTTGGATTTCCTCATCCCATTTCAAATAACCTTAGGGATAAGGTTACAAAGTTTGCTAGAAATAACACTATTACCGGTGAAGAGCATCTTAGAAAGTTCATTGATATGCTAAATGACTATGAAGTGGAACATGAAGATGTAGTAATGGAACTTTTTGTTCACTCATTAACTGAGGATGCTAGAGATTGGTTTAGAAGATTTCTTGATCATAGTATCAAATCATGGAATGATCTTGAAACATTGTTTAAAGGATAGTATGATGATAAGACTAATGCTGGTTTCATTTTAAAAAACATCAAGAATAATCCAAATGAGTCAGCTTTTGACTTCAATGTTAGATTTTAAAAGGGTATGCATAAGTTATTTTAGGTGATGAGGTTAAATGAAGATTTTTTTCTTACTACTTACTTCAATGCTTTTGATAGAAACATAGCTTATGTTCTTAGAGATAAAGATCCAAAAACATTAAGGGGTGCTTATACAATGGCTTTAAATATTGAAAACAATAGAAGAGCTACTAGTAAACTTGGAAAAAGGGAGGACCCTAAGTTATTCAATCCTAGAGGTAAGAAAGATAATAAAAAACCTATTACAGAAAACAAACCTGAGGATGATACAATGGGGCAGGTTTTAAGTTTAATAAAGAAATTGAATCCTCCAACTTATCAAGCAAACAAACCAAATGTTGTAGAGAAGGATCCTTTTAATAACAATTTTAATAGACAACCTAGGATGCAAAATTACCCTTATACTACTTAGTGGAAGGATGGTAAGCCAGTTCCTAATCTCACTCAAGGAAATAAAGATAAAGGAACACCAAACCCTTTGTAGAGAAATTCTGTAAATATGGCAAAAGAGGTGCCTTGGTGTTTTACTTGTCAGTTGCCTCACTCCCCTAATTTTTGTGTTGTGGCTCAATCTTTTGTTTCAAACCAACAAGTGCAAAATGATGAAGAAGTAGAAGAAGAATCAAGAGGATATCACATGCAATATGATCCATCTTTGTAATAGTAATGGAGAATCTAATATTAAGAAATCTGAACATGATGTTGAAAACCAAAGAGATTTGTACCACACGTATCATCAACAAGTGTTTTCGATTAATGAAGATCATGGTAAGAATGTTATATTTAACACTTTGGCTATAATTGATCATATCAATTTGAGAAAACCTTCCAAAGAAGAAATTGATAGAATCACTTTAAAAATGGTTGAACAGGTCCAAAGTAATTATAATTTAAAGAATAGAACTCTAAATGGTGCCCCATTGAAGCCATCATGCATTTTTATCAAGGATAATACTGTAAATATTGCTAATGAGATTAAGAAGGATATTCTTGAGATTTTTAAGATCAAGGAAAATAGAAATAAGAAATGGGAACCAAAAAAGAGGGTACATTTTCAAGAAATTGAAGCTACCCATCCAACCACATTAGAGAAAGGATCAAAATATAAGATTGTTAAGTAGAAGGAATCATCTATTGTTCAAAATTTTGTGCCTATAGGTATTAATGTTAAACCTACCAATTATGATCCAATTGATATGATTTCAATGCTATCACAAATTACTATCAAGGTTCCTTTTTCATAAATGTTTCGGATAGAAGAACATAATAAAAAGGCTTTTTCTTGGTTAGGAGGAATAGGGAATAATAATTTTGTCATACACGAACCAAGAATTATATAGTAGATCCCAAGACTAGAAAAGGAAAAGGAAGAAAATGGAGTCATGTCTCAAATACTTCAAATGTATTTGGAAAATTCATCTGTTGCATACTTAAAAGACACTGACCCCTTTTTCTTGAGCTTGATCATAAAAGGCTGAACTTTAAAGAACTGTATGATTGATTTTGGTGCCTCAAATAATATAATGCCTTTAAGGTTATGGAGGCCCTTGGTCTAGGGGTTGACACTAGGCAAGGTAGGTGCAAGGCAATGGATGCCAGAGAAGTACTTGTCATAGGTACTATTAATGCTCTACCTTTTAGACTTGCTACATATCCTAATGAAGAATTAACTATGTCAATCCTTACAGTAGATATCACCCCTCACTATGGGATGTTGCTTTCAAGGAACTGGAGTGCTACAATGGGAGGTAGTCTGCAATGTGATTTATCATATGCTATTTTCCAAGTAGGAGTAAAGGCCATTAAGGTCAATAGAGAGCCAAGAGTAACTTACATTATTTTGGAAAATATTGACAAAGATACAACTTGTTTCATAGACCCAAGTGTGAATGCATTCAGAGTTGAACTAATTATCCAAGAAGTTGAAAAATTGCCTGCACTAATTGAACAAGAGATTACATGCTGTATGGATTCTCCAAAATTGTGGAGCATGTATTTTGATGGAGTAAGCTCAAAGGAAGGATCAAGAGTAGGATTTTCTTTTGTCTTACTTGACAAAAATACATTTAGATTTTCCTTTTCTCTTAATTTTTCATGTACCAATAATGTTGTAGAACACAAGGCCTTATTGTTAGGATTAAAAGTTGTAGCAAGCCATGGAATCAAGAAAATAAATGTCATATGAGATTTATAGTTAATTATTTCTCAGGTTAGAGGAGTGTATGTTTCAAAAAATAAAAGATTGAAACAATACAAGAATGTTGTATGGGATATGATTGAGTCTTTTGATGCCTTTGGAATAATGTAGAAATGGCTGATTTATTTGAAAATGTGGGCATAAAACGTAATGACATATCATTTGCTAGTGTAACTACTATGGAAGTATAGAATAGACCTTCAATCCCAAATAATGTACATAGTTGGCAAGTTTTTGAGGATGATAAGGACATCTTGATTTTCTCCTTAATGAGGATAAATATCATGGATAGGAACTTGATTGTAGTGCTTGGGTAGAAATAATAGATGGAAAAGAGAAAATTTTTGGCCAAGAAATCTTACAGCTACAGACTAACAAGGTACCCAAGGATTTGGTTGTATTGGAAAGTTCTTTTGATAGTCAAGAGTGAGTGCATTTAGATGCAAAAGATAAGAAACCATAGGAGCTAGAGGAAATCAATCTGGGCATAGTTGATTCCCCAAAGAAGGTATACATTGGTAAAACCTTAACACCTAAGATTAGGAAATCTTTGATAGATTTGTTAAGAAAATTTAGACATGTTTTTGCATGGTCTTATGATTACCTCAAGGCTTACATGCAAGATTTATTCCAACATGTTATACCTCTTAAGGAAGATGTAAAACCTTTTAGACATAAGCAAAGACCTGTGAATCCTACTCTAGCTCCTAAGATGTAGGAAAAACTATTGAAGCTTAGGGATGTGGGGATAATTAAGCCAATTAGGCATTCTTCATGGGTGTCTAATTTGGTATATATTAGAAAAAAGAATGGTGATATTAGGCTTTTTGTTGATTATAGGAATTTAAACATTACA
Organism: Cupressus sempervirens; assembly: GCA_028749045.1. Lineage (NCBI taxonomy): Eukaryota > Viridiplantae > Streptophyta > Pinopsida > Cupressales > Cupressaceae > Cupressus > Cupressus sempervirens. Next base: position 410,253,010 of record CM053793.1, on the reverse strand, counting down.
TCTTTAAAAGACAATTATGGATTGCCTAACATGGAGGTTATGTTACAAAAAGTGATTGGTTTAGACTTAATGTCCATGATGGATAGTTTCCTAAGATATAACCAGGTCCTTGTTGATGAAAATGAATATTTCAAGATAACTTTTACCACTCCATGGGAAACTTATGTTTATGTGAGAATGTCTTTTGGTCTCATAAATGTAGAAGCAACTTTTCAAAGGGCTATGGATGTTTCTTTCAAAGAATATATTGACAAATTCATGGTGGTATATCAAGATGACTTGACTACTAATTCTAGAAGAAAGTTGAAGATCATTGCAGGCATCTTGAAAAGATTTTTATTAAGGCCTTGGAATATGGTGTGTTCCTAAACCTAAGAAAGTGCACTTTTGGGGTCATAGAAGGGAAGCTTCTAGGACATATTGTTTCAAAGGAAGGGGTAAAGATTGACCCTAAAAGGGTAGTAGCAATTGACAAGGTGCTAAAACCCAAAAGTGTTAAAGGTATACAATCTTTCTTCGAAAAAGTTAATGTCTTGAGGAGATTTGTGACTAATTTTGCTAAAGTTAGTAGGCCAATTTCAAAAATACTCAAAAAGGGAGCTACAACCAATTGGGAAGGTGAGCCTACTATTACATTCCAAGAAATTAAAAATGCTATTAAGAATGCTCCAGTCCTTAGAACCCCTAATTATGAAAATCCTATGCATATTTTCTCTTTTGCATCTTTTAATACTATTGCAACTGTTTTACTTCAGAAAAATGAAGACATATATGAGCAACCCAAAGAATTCTTTAGTAAATCTTTGCAACCTATAGAACTCAAATACAACATAAATGAGAAGCAAGCATATGCCCTATTCAAAGCTATTAAGGCCTTTAGGTGTTACCTAGTAGGTGCTATTGTTATTCCTTGTGTGCCTAATGCAGCAATAAAGGACATTTTCTCTCAACAAGAAGTATCTAGCAGCAGATGTAGATGGATTAACAAAATCCAAGAATTTAACATAGACATACAAATTACCAAATTAGTAAGGGGTCAGGGATTAGCTAAGCTCATGGCACAAACTAATTTAGATGCTAATAAGATAAAAGTTGAAAATTAGTATGTTATTTTTGGTACATGTGATATGGATTAGTGTGGTTGGTACAAAGATGTGATATATTATTTGCAACATATGCGATCTCCACCTCACCTAATAGATAATGAAAAAAGAATTGTAAGATTGCATGCATATAGATACATTGTAGTAAATGGAGACTTATAGTGGAGGAATTTTGAAGGTGTGTTGTTAAAGTGTATTGATCAATAGGAATCAAAAAACATATTGAATGGCATGCATTCATGAGTATGTGGTGGGCATTATAGTGAAAAGACTATTGCCCATAAGATTATGAGAGTAGGCTTTTGGTGGCCTAGCTTATTTGAAGATCTCAAATCCTAGTTAGGATATGTGACTCTTGCCAAAGGTTTGTAGGAAAACTAAAATTTTCTAGGAATACACCTTTGCAGTTAGTTGAAGTCCAAGCACCCTTTTAGAAATGGGGAATGGATTTAATAGGTGAAATTTCACCTAGTTCTAGCAGTGGTTTTTCTTAGGTACTGGTTACAACTAATTATTTTACAAAATGGTTTGAAGCAATACCTACTAGAAATTATACTAGCAATATGGTAAAAAAATTTATAATAAAAAATATTATCACAAGGTTTGGGTGCTCTAAAAGAATAGTAACTAATAATGCTATGTGCTTTAGGTCTAAGGAATTCATCAATTTCTGTAAAAAATATGGTATCACTAGATTGGTTTCATTACCTTATCATCCACAAGGGAATGGACAAGTAGAATCTACAAATAAGAGTTTGTTAAAGGTCATAAAAAGGACCTTGAATGATAACAAAAGGGCCTGGGATTCAAAGTTATAGTTAGCTATTTGGGCTAATAGAGTAATAGTAAAAAATACAATAGGTGTGTAATCTTTTGACCTTTTATATGGAATTCAGGCTAGAATGCCTCAGAATAATATAATGGGTTTGTATAACTATATTCAGATGTATGATGATGATATTGTTGATGATATACATGAGAGGATCAATGAATTAGTTGGATTAGCTAAGAAAAGGAAAGAAGCTTTTGCCAGAAATATGAAATTGCAATGATAGACAAAACATTTATATGACAAAAAGATAGTAGTTAGAAAATTTAAATTTGATGACCTTGTCTTAATTTGGAATGCAAGATTAGAAGATAAAGGTAAACATGGGAAATTTGACCCCATTTGGCTTGGTCCTTATTTAGTTGATTCAGTTTGGGGTGAAGATTCATATTTCATTAAGGAATTATTAGGAGATTTTCTAGAATTGCTAGTTCATGGAAAATTCTTCAAGAAATACTTCTCCTAAAGGTATTTATCTTCCATAAATAGTAGTTAGGTTTTGTACTTACATGAATTTTTTGTAATTACCTATGCATACATGTATAACCCTTGTATATATGTATATTTTGCTATATAATTTCAAAAAGTTGTTACCTTGAGTTATTAGGTTTGTATTCTGCTTAAACCAAAAATTCTAGATTCTTGCATAGATTCAAATTATCTATCATCCCCAAAAAGAGCCACTAATAGCTCCTATTTTCATTGAGCCTTTTTTTCAAAATTCATGGTGAAAATGTTAATTGATACTTAGGGTTGCATTTATTTTGTTTCTGTCTTTAGAAGAAACCTTAGAATATTTTGCCCGGATCCAATTATTTTGTGTCAAATTGTCCCAAATATGTGGTTTAGTGCCTTAGGATTTGAAATTCATATCACATTGCAAAAATCTTCATGAAATTTTTCTAAGTCCTAACCCTACATTTTTGAAATTAAGCGGGTTTTTATTTTTCCTTTGACATCTTCTTTTATGATGTTACGATGAAGGGGTTAGCAGAACATCGCAAGCAAGTATTTTCTTTGCTATGATCTTGAGATAAATGTGTCATTGTCATATTGTGAATGGTATAGTTTTTTTTTCAACCTTATGACTTCCTTCATGCCGTAAGATCATTTCATACTTTTAATGGTTTAGTGTGCAACCATCCCTGATGTTATGACAAGGGAGGTCATCATGGCATCAGGAGTAATGAAAAGGGATACTATGATATTACAAAGCACTGTGTATTGTAGGATTGTAAAAGACATAATTGAGTGTTACAATGATACAAGGTACCAACTATCATAAGATCATAGAGGTCTTAAAGGTAAGCAATGGTGATGGTGCATTGGAATAAAAGTGTCTAGTATTTCATTGGTCAAAACAAAAGGTATAGATACCAGGTGTGTGTTTAGTCAATAAAGGTGGGACTAGAGGAAATATTATATTATTTTGACACTATATATAATGAACACTGATTCTACGATGAATGGTTCATCATAGAATCTCATGAAAAAACAAAGTGTGGTTTGCTAATATGATAAAGTCATGATTGAAAGATCGTGCATGAAAATTACAATGACCATGGTACTACAATGCAAAGGGTTAACCATTATTGGAGTATCATAAGAGTTCCAGATGTAATTGGTGATGTTATGAACTAGCAAATGAGACCATGATCATAATATCATATGATGGGAAAGGTCAAGTTGTGATGCTACAAAGATATTTTTTGAGAGATCATAAAGGGAGAAAAGGCCAATGTTGATGCCGCAACAACAAGGTGGTTTTAAGATCATAGGAGGGTATTACCATGGGGCATGATTGATCAACAAGGGTTTTTTAAGGGTTTTTGTAACATCAAAAAACCATTTTTGCAATAATAAGATGTTATGAGAGGTCTTTTCATCTGTCATTGTCATAACATCATAGGCCCTACTTTGACATTAAAATAAAATTGTTTTCTCTAAGCTGAAAACAATAGTAAAGTTCTCGACCAATAGGAATTAAGTGTAGTACAAAAAGTGCATTGCTAGATGGTAATGGCGATGCTCCATTGAGTTGATAGAATTGATTGATATCATATTTGAATCATGCTAAAATCAATGAAAAGTGAACATTTATTTGCATGCATTAATTTGTAAAGATTTTCCCACTTCACAATCACAATTTGCTATTTGCATAGAGAAAGAATTTGAGTAGCTTCAGAGTTTTTTAGTGCACTCTAGATTATTATTTCTAGAACTTTTGAGAATAGAGTAGTGTCCATATTTGGTGTTTTACTTGCATAGTATCAAAATATCTGACCAAGAAGTAGAAGAGATCTAAAGCTCATACGTGGAAGTTTTGGAACCTTCAACCTCTAAAGGAGCCAAAACTAGATAGAAGAAACCACATAGATTTGTTGAAGAATAGATAAAGCTTTTTCCTGGTTACTCTAATAAATTTTTTGTAGATGATCAACCTTTCATTGACCCATATGCTTTATGAAGAGATGCTATATTCCCTTGTGTTATGGGTTCAGAGCTTTTCAGATTCTTCTATCATAACAGGGAGACAAAAAAATTTGTATGCAACCTGTAGAAGAAGAATCTTGCCAAATTGATATTTCCAAAGGTCTTTGTGGATGCTGACTTGATGAAGGCCTTTTTTCAATGCTACAATCCAGCCATGAAATCTTTCCATAAGAGGGATGGAACTATCATATGTACCCTAGACTTAGAGTCATTCATGGAGGCTTTTGGATTGGATGAAGGTATGGGTCAGCCTATAGATTTAAAAGATTTACAAAGAAAATTTGAATCAAACACTATGGCATATGGTAGGTACATCAATGTTACAACATATTCCCATGGATTTGAAGAAAGTGGGTGATTACCCTAAGAAGGTTGAGAAAATGTTGCTGCTAGACAAATTCAAGAATTATTTTGTTAAAATTGTATATGGTGTCTATAAGATGGTTGATAAGGATGGATCTGAGTGGTTTATGGAGTAGAATACATAATTTTAAGGGATGTACAGGATTCATACCATGTTGGGGAGTATGATTATGTTAATCATATTTTGGAAGTGATGAAGGAAAATATTGCCCAAGCTCAAACTGAGAATCTAAAAGACTTAACTTTCCACTACTATTCACTACTGATGCACTTGATTCTTTACAAGAACATAGGGTACATTAGCTCTGATTTCATTGATCAAGCTTTTGATGTAAATGGAGACCTACCAGTGTAGCGATGGACATGGGTATGGGACAACACTTACCATTTCTTAATTCTATATCATTTTCCAATAATTTTAGTGTTTTAATTATGAGAATGATAGATCCAATATACTTTAGGGCTCCTGATATATTGAAGGGTCTTTTGAGACTAGCCTTGCTTCTTGAGGGAAAGAGACTTGACCATAATTGGGGAGATATTTTCTTATTTCCCACATTTTCTTTAATGAAAGTCTATGGTTGTCCTCAACCACCCAATACATTGCCTAAATTTATCCCTCCTAGGCTAGGAATAATTGAATTTATATGGCAACTATTCATGGTCAACATTGATTATTTAGCACCCAAGGTGCATAGAGGAACCTTTTTATGCAGGTGTTTTAGAATTGGTGATTTTACAATTGGAAAAGAGGCCCTAGACCAAATTCACTCTTATCTTCACCATTACAATTTGTGCATTGGTCCTTATAGAATGTATGAGCCTGATGGTTGGATAAGGGTCACCCTTAAAGAAATGAGGAATTATGTATTGCCAAGCACCAAATAATTTCCTAATGAGGATATTATTCTAAACATAGTCATGGAGGGTGAGATAGCTAACAAGATAGAAAAGCTTGATGATGTCATAAGGGTGGAGAAAGAATTGAAAAGAATAGATCCCCAATTTGTGGGATTCTACATGGATATCCATTATCCTCATAGGATTAAGAAGATGGTCATGGACCATGCTGAAATCATGGTTAAAATGCCAGAGGGCCCATTAGGAGAAGAAGATAGAGTTTTCCTTGACAACCTTGAGCCAAATGTAACCCTTGAAGTAGAAGAGGATGATGCACCTTAGGCATCATGGATGGAAAAGGGGAAAAAAAGGCAAAAGATTGTCCACATCACTATTCAGGTGTAATAGAGGACATTGTAGATTCTAGTAGGGAATAGTTAGTACTTTGTTGACTTGAGACAAAATTATCTCCAAAACCAAGCAACTATAGATGAGAATACCCTCATAGATTTGGAGTTAGCAATAGACAAGCCAGATGATAGGATCATCCAAGCTTGATAGTTCCTTGAGGATGATGAACTCATAAAATCCACTAAATTCAAGAGTTTCCTATTCAAGATAAATCAGAGTGAACTTGTGTTGAAGATGAAACCTAAGGAGTCTAATGAGAAAAGGATGGAACTTATTGAGAAGCTACAGGCCTATGATCCTAAGAGTGAAGTTATGACTCTAGAGGAGGCCAGGGATCTAGTTCAAAGAAGTGGCATGTTATTGGTGTTTAGATGGGATTTGGATGCTTGATCAAATAAGGAAGCAGGAGAAAGCCATTTCATATGAGGAAATTGGTGTAGATGGATTGAGGAGGGGGATTGGTTTCAACATTGATACCAAGTCTCTTATAGTTTGGAGTATGGCTCCTACCTCAAATACACCAAAATTGATGGGTGTATATAGCACTAAATTGGGTAACATGATTGTATGTATAAGGAAACTCAGGTGCAGAAATAGCTTCCTACACTAATCTCTTAAGGAAAGTATGGTGCAAATCCTTTTAAAAAAATTTACACTTACAGATTCAATATCATATAAATAACAATATTGCAGCCAACCATGCATACAAAAAATAGATAAAGAAAGAAACACATAACACAAATATTTTTCGGTAGGGAAAAACCTTTTGGTAAAAGAACCCCACCTCTCCAGAACCTGCACAATGTATTATCTTCAACACAAGGTTACAATACACTTGCAATGCAAGTTCAACAACGACAATAGAAGACTCTAGTAGCAACTCACAGTACCAACAATACACTTTTTCACATACTCCTCTTCGCAACCCTAAATTTTTTTATAACATGCACTTCACTTTAGGGCTACTCCCAAAGGTAACTGTATTAGGGTTTTATCATTCTATAAGAAAATAGGTACCTCAAAAAAATTACTCAAATTTATCAGTTGCCACATGTCTTCACCTATCATTGAATCTTCCTAACATAGCTCTTATGTGTCATAGGAATCCGTCATAACTATTTTAGCTATGATCTCCTTATACACAATTCAAGATGCCGACACATCAACATTATTTGCAAGAAATACATATTACAAAACTAATGCATTTGCAACATTCTTCACAATATCTACCTTCTCCAAATTTACCTTTCCATCTTCCACCATATCTCTCACAAAGTAAATTTTCACATCAATGTGCTTCGTTTTGGCATGGAAAGTTGGATTCTTTGCAAGGAAAATGGCACTCTGATTGTCATACCAAATAGTAATCTATTCTACATCAACACCAACATTAGAACACAATCTCTTAAGCCAAATGGCTTCCTTGCAAGCATGAGTAGCAGCCATGTACTTAGCTTCTGTAGTGGACAAAACAACCACAATTTGTTACTTGCTCATCCAACTGATGGCACCACCAAACATAGTGAACACATAAGCACTGGTGGATCTCCTGCGGTCAATATCACCTGCCCAATTTGAATCCACAAACTCATGAATACAAACTAAATGTGGAGATCCAAAAGAGTTACCATGATAACATATGGATTAATTTGATGTACCCCTCAAATATCTGAATACTTGCTTAACTGCATCCCAATGTACCCGTCCAAGATTAGCCATAAACTGACTCAAAAATCCCACTGCTTGGGCAATGTCTGGTCTAGTATAGACCATAGCATACATAAGACTACCAACTACACTAGCATAAGGTACTCTACTCATGTCCTCCACCTCACTAGGAGATTTTGGACAATCATCTACAGATAACTTTGTTCCCATAGGAATAGGAACACATAGTGGTCTACAATCTGTTGTACTAAAGCTATCCAACACAGACTTCACATACTTATTCTGACTCAACCAAAGTTTTCTATTAGACCTGTCTCTACTGATTTCCATACCCAAGATGTACCTAGCTACCCCAAGATCTTTCATCTCAAATTGTGCTGACAACTGAGATTTAAAATCAAAAATCATATCCTTACCCTTCCCAAATAGCAACATATCATCAACATATAATGCATCAATAAGAAGGCGATCATTTTCAACTCTGAAATAAACACAATGATCTGATTTCAATCTTAAAAATCCAATTGACAACACAAAGGCATCAAACTTAAGGTACCACATCCTAGGATATTGCTTCAAACCATATAGAGATTTCTTTAATCTACAAACAAAGGATTCTTTACCTTTAACAATGTAGTGCTCAGGTTGTGACATATAAATCTCTTCCTCTAAATCACCATGAAGGAAAGCTATCTTTGCATCCATCTATTCTATCTCTAAATCATATGATGCAGAAAGAGATAACAAAAATCTAATGGATGTCAACTTTGTAATAGGAGAGAATATTTCACCATAATCTATTTCCTCTACCTATGAATACCCCTTTGCAACCAATCTAGCTTTGTACCTTTCAACACTGCCATTTGCACATAATTTCTTCTTGAACACCCATTTACAACCAGCTGATTTTATCCCTTTAGGAAAAGGTACAAGGTTCCAAGTTCTATTTTTCTCTAATGAAGCCATCTCATCATCCATAGCCTCAATCCAGGAACCTGCATCTTCATGCCCAAAGCCTCTTTCACAGATCTAAGCTCAGCAGTGTTAGTAATCAAAGCAAAAGAACAACTAGAATCTAACATAGAATAACCAAACCTTTCTAGTTTCTTTCTTTCTCTCATGGATCTCCTCAAGGTCTAAGGTTTAGGCTCTTCTTCCTCTTCTTCTGAACTATCAGAGCTTCTAGAGCTCTCCTCATCATTAGACCCAACATGGTCTCTCTGTTTAATCTTCTCAAGGGTAGGAGGCAACTGAACAACATCTTTTTCCTTTTCTTTATCATTTGGTTGTAGCACAATAGGAGAAGATTTTAGCTCTCTAAAAATAACATTTCTACTATACAACACCTTACTAGTCACAAGATCCCAAAGCTTGTATCCTTTCACACTAGCACTGTACCCGATGAAAATACATTTAACATCTTTATTTTCCAACTTAGATCTTTTCTCCTTTGGGAGATTTGCACAAGCTTCACAACCAAAAACATGAAGATGTATAATTTAAGGCTTGTTACTAGACCACACCTCCATGGGTGTCTTACCAACAAGGGCTGATGTAGGAGATCTGTTCACCAAATAGCAAGTAGTGGCCACAGCTTCAGCCCAAAACCTTTGTTCTAAACCAGATCCACTAAGCATACTCCTAGCCTTCTCCATCAGTGTCTTGTTCATTCTCTCTACAACTCCATTTTTCTCTAGGGTATAAGGAGTTGTCTTATGCCTCTCGATACCTTGTTCTTTATAGAATTGTTCAAACTTTGTTGAGCAAAACTCACCACCATTGTCAGTTCTCACACACTTAATCTTCTTACTAGTCTAATTCTCTACAAGGGCTTTAAATTCCTTGAATCAACTAAAGACTTGTGTCTCACTTTTAAGGAAATAAATCCATGTCCTTCTACTATAATCATTTGTGAAAGATACAAAAAATAGAAACTTGGAGATTGAAGGAACTTTTATGTGACCAAATACATCAGAATGAATAAGATCCAAAACATCTAAAGATTTGTGAGAACTAGAGTAAAATTTAACACAATTTTATTTACCATAGACATAGTGTTCACAGAAGTCAAACTCGAGATTGCAATCATTTAACCCCTCAACAAGATTTTTATTTTTCAAGATTCTAAGACCCTTTTCACCAATGTGACCAAATCTCAAATGCCATAACCTTGTCTTTTTTGCAGGAAGCTTACCTTCCAAATTGTTTGCATTGCCATCAGAACCAATAACCATAGTATTCTTCACTACTCATTTAGATGGTGAGGATGAAGAACTATTACATAGAGGAATACATGCATCTAGCTGAAATAAGGTACCTCTCCTAGCACCCCTTGCAAGCACTATCGATCCTCTCATCATCTTGCATCCTTCTTTCAAAAAAACAACTTGCACACCTACACCATTCAACATGCTTACAAATAATAGGTTTCATGCCAAACCTAGAATGTACATAACTCCATTGATTCCCTTTACTCATCCATTAGGGAATTTGATAGTGACCCTTCAGCGTCCAACTATCTTTAGGTGAGAATCATCACCCAAGTACACCTTTCCACCATCAAACTCTTCATATTTTGAGAACCAATTTCGATGAGAGGCCATGTGAAAAGATGCACTTGAGTCAACCAACCACACATCATAAGATGCATGGGCTGCCAAAGCTACGATGAATGCATCGCCATCTTCTTGAGATCTTTCTGAAGCTAAATCTGAACCTTTCTTCTTCTTCTTCAGCTCTTTGCAATCTTTACAAAAGTGCCCAGGTTTATCACAGTTCTAGCATTTTTCCTTGGACTTATTGGAAGTCTTTGACTTCCCACGAGATTTGGATCTACCCTTATTGTCAAACTTATTGTCATTTTTCTTCCCTCTTTTCGTGGATCTCCCACAAATAGCAAGGGCTTCTTTTTTCAAAATGGAAGCCTTTCTCCACATCTCCTCTGAAAGCAGTGAAGACACCACATCATCCATTTTGAAAGTGACTAATGTGCTTCTGAGAGCCATCACAAGATGGTCCCATGAATCTGGTAAAGAACACAAAAGTGTGTAGCAACGATCCTCCTCCTCTAACTTGACACCAGCTGATGTCAACTGTGCAGCTAGCAGATTAAATGCATTTAAATGATCAGTTAAGGATCCACCTTCCTCCATTCATAGAGAGTACAACTTCTTCCTCAAGAACAACTTTTTCACCAAATATTTGGCTTGATACATGGCCCCAAGTCTTTCCCACAAACTATATGTGGTTTTCTCATCTAGAACATTCAGAAGGACTGCATTGGTTAAACAAAGTCTTATGAGACCCTTAGCTTTATGGTCTTTGATATCCCAATCTACTTGAGCTACAGTTGCTGGTCTTGTAGCATTTGAAGTCACTTCCCATAGGTCATGATCTTCCAACATGTCTTCCATCTTGAGTTTCCACAACTCAAAATTAGTGCCATTAAATTTCTCTACCTCCATTCTTCCATATGATGAACTCACCATCTCAATCTGCAAATAACATTCAGGATGCTCTGCACAAGACTCCCACTCAACTTGAGATTAGCTAAAAAACCCCTACCCAACAACTAGGATCAAGAATTGATCAAGCTCTGATACCACTCGTAAGGAAAATTAGGTGCGGAAACAACTTCCCACACTAATCTCTTAAGGAAAGTATGGTGCAAATCCTTTTAAAAACTTTTACACTTACAGATTCAATATCATATAAAAAACAATATTGTAGCCAACCATGCATACATAAAATAGATAAAGAAAGAAACACATAACAAAAAGATTTTCTAGTGGGGAAAAACCTTTTGGTAAAACAACTCCACCCCTCTAGAACCTGCACAATGTATTATCTTCGACACAAGCTTACAATACACTTGCAATGCAAGTTCAACAGCAACAACGGAAGACTCCAGTAGCAACTCACAGTACCAACAATACACTTTTTCACATACTCCTCTTCACAACCTTAAAAATAATTATAACATGCGCTTCACTTTAGGGCTACTCCCAAAGGTAACCGTATTAGGGTTTTACCATTCTCCGAGAAAATAGGAACCCAAAAAAAAATTTGTGAACCCTATTATTGGGGTAGAGTGTATAGTACTCAAATTTATTAGTTGCCACATGTCATCACTTGTCATTTAATCTTCCTAACATAGCTCTTACGTGTCATAGGAATCCATCATAATAATTTTAGCTATGATCTCCTTATATACAATTCAAGATGCCAACACATCAACATTATTTGCAAGAAATACATATTACAAAACAAATAATAAGAGTAGGAATTATCCAAGGTTGAGACACCTTATTCCTAATAGTATGGACTCTACAAGGTAGCTCTAGCATAGAGATCTCCACGGCATTAAGACATTTTTCATTTATGAATGAAGCCAAAGTAGAGGAAATGGAGACAAGATTAGCCAAATCTGTATATGATTACATTGATTTTAGGAAGCTCTATGAAGATGAGCTTAGGAGAAACCATGTATATAAGGATAGAATTTTAGAACTTGAGGCCAAGGTCTATGAACTTGAACGTAAAGTTAAATCTCTTAGGGACATGAAAGACAATAGCCAATAGAGGATATGGAAGAAGAAGAGGCATCAGAACCAAGAAGAATGAGCATTGATGCTCCATCTACTCATTAGGGAGGATATGTAAGGAAAATTGTCCTTATAAATATGATGAGTCATAGGATTGAAGTGTTGAAAATCATATCTCAGTAGGTTCATCATCTTTATGTCGCTTTACAAAGTGCTGAGCAATTTTTCAATGAGGCACTATCATAGCTATCACCCACCTTCAATCTTTGGGGGCCATATTTTCAATTTCTAGAGAGGCTAATTCTACTGATGGCTAAAAAGCTAGACCTACTTGAAAAAATAATTACAGTGAAGGAAGGCCTAGAACTAGTAAAAGAATTGATGGGTTTCTTCACTAGAAAATTGCATGTTATACAAAGGAAAATGAATATTTTATTCCAAGGAATATAGCCTTGTATACCACCAATTTTGGATGCTACTAGTAAAATGAAAGACTGGAAGGATTGGTCAACTTCATTTGACAATATTTTGACTCAAGAGGCCATAGTGTCAATTTTTGAAGATTTTTAAGATATTCCTTTTAATAAATTAATTGATTCTCCATTTAAGGTAGAAGTTGATTTAAATAAGTTCATTGTTGAATCTAGAGCAGTCATGGATGCTAGGTGGACTAAGGCTATTTATGAGTTGCAAGAAGTAAAGGTTATAGAATGACCCACTAAAAGTGAAATATATGTATGGGAAACAGTGGGGGAAATTAAAGCTTTACCAGTAGGAGGTAGTTGAAATGTTTTATAAATAGGATAGATAAAGGACAAAGAAGAAAATAATCAGATGCCTGACATAAGTGTTCCTTTACTTCTTCAGATACTTATCTTTATGATCCTCTCATCTATAGCTTGTTGCAATCCTATATGTGGATTTCTAGGATGAGAAGTAGAGGTTAGTTGTCTGTAGAATTTTTCACATATATCATGTATTATTTTTCAATCCATCCATTGGTTCTTTAGTTATCTGAATGAGCACAATTGTATGCATACTTGAATACAAAAAGTGAACATTTGGGGACCCATGCCTTGTTTGTGTCATATTGTGAGTTTCTATTAGTAGTATTAAGATCTAAATGAGAAGGATTTATCCTTAATTATCATTATCTTTGAGGTTTTATCTCTTTTTCACACATCTAAAACTTTGGGACTGAATGAACAAGTTTCCTTCAGTTTAATGCAATTTAAATAGTTGTATATCTCTTATTAATTGTTGCTAATTTAAAGGATTGGGTAATTGCTTTCTATAATGGATAAAGTTTAGGATTTGTGAAAAGGATGAGAATGAGAATGAAACTTAGAGTTTATTGTTGACACTTCTAATCACAAGATTAAAAAGGTCCAAATATGATAATCTTTGACTCTATATCCCATTGGATAAGACATTGGTCCATTCTAAATTTTAAGATTACACTGATGACTCATTTCATTATAGATTTTTCACAACACCAAATCAAATTACTATTTAATGTATCAATAACTTCAATGGTGGTCATCACTTATTTGCATCTACCTTTTGGTTATAAATAGTTATTCTTTTCAAAGGGTTTATTAGTAAATTACAGAAGAATATTGACCATTTTTGCTATACGGAATAATCTAGAAAGAGAAAGTAATCAATTAGCCTTGGCCTTGCAGAGCCCAAAGTGAAGTGAGTCCTAATGATTCTGTTAATGTTGGCCTAGAACTAAGATTTGAACCTGTTGATTATAGGATTTAGCTCATCTTTAGGCTTTCCTCTATCTTTGTTTCCTGGTATCAAATTATAAATCTACTTGATAGGTTCCATACTAGAATGAACTCCAACAGCAGCTATACTAGCTCTCCTACCTTTAGTCTTCTCAACTTCTTGATTCTTCTTAGTAGTAGCTCTATTACTAACACTGGCGATAGGAACTATAGGCTTTTTTTGTGAAGTTGCTTCATTAGCTTCTTCTCTTTTTATTTTCCGTAGCAATAGTTGCTTCATTAGCTTCTTCTCCATCAAAACCTTCATCAAATTCTACTTCTTCTTCTCCTTAGTCTTCTCCTTGACCTTGAGTTAGTGCAAGTGGTGCTTGGATAGGTATATCTTTGTCATCATCATCATTATTTTCTTCCTCTTTATCTTCTTTTGTCTCTTCACCAAATTGTTCCTTAAGCTTTTTCACAATTTTATTCTTCTTTCTCATCACAAAAGTTGTCTTCAATTCCATTGTAATCTTTGACTTGGCTACATCATACTTTCCAAATGCACTAGCCTTCTTATCTACTTCATTTGCAAGCAAAGAAGTGATGGTTATAGATGTCTCATCCACATTAATTTCATAAGGTAATGACCTAAGCCATCTAACCCTTGGAACAACAACTTGAACATAAGTGAAATCAACATTAGCTAGAAAGTAAATATCATTAAAATATTTCTCTAGTAGTGACATTGGTATTCTAAGTCTTTATTTCATTGTCATATTAAAGTCTTCAAAATAGCTTGTCATTATAGACTCAAAATTATCTACAAGTTTCTCTCCATATTCTCCAATCTGCATGACAACAAAACCTGTTGGTCTTCCAAGAAACTTTTCCAAATGAGGGAAAAGTGTTCTACACATAGAAAAGTATACAAATAAGTATTGAACCAAAATTTCATTGTGCACTCTTTTTCTTTCTTATGGCTCCCAAGTTTTTTGATAACTACTAGAGTTGTAGCTTGGCAAGGTCATAAGAGTGGTCTTTCTTTACTATCTTATAGGCTAAATCCATAGCTATACATGGTACACTGTTAAATCTACTAGATTGAAGGAACTTATGTGAAATTACTCTTACTGAAAATGCAATTAAGGGATCAATGATTATGTCTATGGTCATCCTTCTCTTGTTCTATGCTGCCCCTATATTCTTCTCAATTGCCTCTTTTGCATTAATCCTCATGGTCTTTGGTCTATTTAGGGTACGATACCCTGTTACTCTTTGAATGATCCTCTTTGTGATCTTGATAGGGTCATCTTCTAACTATACAAAGTTATCATGTATTCTACTGAGAACTATCTTAATCCATTCCGTCTTGAATACATTTGGAAAATCTAGGGCACAGGTTAACCCTTTTATTTCTGCAATTTTTTTTCCTACTTCAACACTCTATTTTCACACAATTTTCCATACAAATCTCTGATTTCCATGTCTCCTATACTTCCTACCTTACAAGTGTGGCAAAACCTTACATCTTGTATCATTAAAACCTATGGTGGTATCATAGATAACATGCCAGATAGGTCTCCTTTGTATGCAATTTTTAGGAATTGCTCAAAAATGTGGTTGTATAATCTCATTATTAATCAACTATACATTTAAAATTGATTTTCCTTCCTTAACCACAACTAAAGAAGAGCTAGATGCCATTACAACTATCTAGGGTTTGTGTAAATTCAAATAGCGTAGCTTAACAGATAATAAATACCTTAAAAAATATGATGATTGTTGATTTATGTCAATTGAATCTAGTTTGTAAATGCTCAAATCAATTTCTTCAATTTGCCTTAAGTTCTTCATGCTCTCTTCAATCTTGAATGATTGCAAATGAGTAAAAAATAGATCATATAGCTCTTGAAACTTCACAATAAATGCTAAGTGCTTACATAACTATAAGCTTAGCTCCATTATTAATTTTGACTCACTCAACTTCCATGTAATTTCTATCATAGTTGACAACCACAGTGAGATCAGCCAACACTATCACCTTTGATAGTTTGGTATCAAGTAATTTTTTACTTGGCAAAAAGAGTGAAACTTTTCATGCTCGGTAGTAACATGAAAACTAACAAGACTTATAGATTTCTTCTAGGTTCTAACTAATACTTTGCATATTTCTTTACACATATATGATATTTTAAAAACTTGATTCCTTGGAATTGATGTATAATTGAACTTTGAAATATCAATCCCATGCATACCTCTTGATTGCCTAGTTGGGGGTGGTGTGATCACTTGATCCATTGGATGGAGTGATCCCATCTAAAATTGATGTACTACATTCTAATTTTTTCTTCCATGTCTTGTTCATCTGCACTTTGACTTCTTCAACATCAAACTTTCATTTTCCTTTATTAAATTCACTACTTGGTGCCTTTGACCTTGTTGGAAAATGTCTTCTTATGTGATCAATCTTTAAGCAACTAAAACATGTAGTCTAACTTAACCATCTATTGTAATCACTTCTAAAATGCATTCTAATGTAATTCTTAGGAACATGTGCATACTCTTGACAATAGTGACAACTATACCTTGCATTATAATCCCAATTATAAGAGTTATCATTATCATGTATCTTTTTCTGCTTGTTTGATGACAATTTGGGCTTGGATCTACATTCATATTCTCTATGTCCATACTTCTAACAATTATAATGGTGTCCTTCAAATCTTTGAGTGTTCATGTTCTTGGTTTTACATTCATGTGCCTAATGTCCCTATTTGTTGCACTTATAATAGTAACCCATGAACTTTATCTCGGTATTCTAATTTGCATTGTTGCTCCTACAAACATTTCTTGTATGACCTAACTTTCCACAGTTATGACAAGTGGGTTTGTAGTTCTTACCTTTTTTGTTTCTTTTTTCAACACTTTTACACAATTCTCCTTCCTCGGTGCTGGTGCACCCTAATCTAGTAGTATCATGATTATATCTAAAAGATCTCATCAGCTTGTCAAAGTATTTGATGGCTTCACTTGGTTTATTGAAACTTTCAACAAATTCTTTTTCTCTTCTTAGATCATTACTTAGTTGTTCATTCTATAATTTTAGGGTTGTGATCTTAATGTCCTTACAATTAAATTCATGATTAGAAATCATCACTAGATTCATTATCTCTAGTTGCATGCTAGAAATCCTTTGTACTTCTGATGTCTTCTCATCTAATCTCTTGGTCAATATCCTCTTGTCATATTCAATCATGACTTTTTCTTCTTCAACTTTCTTTCTCAAAATTTAGTTGTCTCACACAACAATATAGTTTGTGCTTCATGTTCTCTTTTAAGAGTTCTAACCTCTTCAATTAGGATAACGTGCTTTTTCATCATATCTACAATTATTGTATCAAATTCTTTAGATTTTCCTTCTACAAATAGTCCAATAGTGTCAATCTCTTTGTAATGTGTGTCATTCTCTTCAATAGCTATCTCTTTCCTTCTCTTTAGTGAGAACTTTAAATCATCTCTTGCTTTATTCAGTTGATGTTGAGCAAGCTATATTTAAATCTTTTAATTCTCAATAGTCTTTCCAAACTTGTAGACTTCCATCTTCAAGATCTTTCCTCAAAAGCTACAAAGCTTTCCTTTCTAGAGAACAAAGCTTTGATACCAATTGTTGGAAATACAATAGGAAAAGTAAACTCTAAGAGGGGGGGAGGGGGGTGAATCAGCACTTCAAAAATTTAACCACAAAATTGTTCACCACACATCTATCTCACAATTTCCATGTAAATTGAAATACCAAATTAAACATACTCATCCATAGCATGAAAACTGTATGCACCCAAAAATGGTCACCTAGACTATGGGCCCCCATTATTCAATTTATCAATTTTTTGAATCAATGGTTTGTGATATTTTATTAAATCAATTCAAATCAATTTCCTTGATCAAATTCGATTTATTTCATTTCTAAGATTGATCATTTTATTCCAAGTCTTATTTAATTAAAAGAAAATCTTCTCTTTTAATTAAATAAAATAAAATCCCCATTTAATTAAAAGAAAACCTCTCTTTTAATTAAATAGTTCATCCACATTTAATTAATTAAGAGAAAAACCTCTCTTTTAATTTAATTAAATATCTTCTATTTAATTAAAAAGAACTTGCTCCCTTTTAATTAAATAAAAATACCACTTAAATATCTCTTTTGATGAAAAAAGGAAATAAAATAAATTCTTTTTATTTAATTTCTCTACACTTAAAAATGTGATCTAAGTGGGATTCTCCTCAACCACTCCTCTTTTCTAATTGGTGGAATCTTGTCTCACATGGATCACCACTTTCTTCTCAACCACTCCTCTTTTCTCATTGGTGGAATTTTGTCTCACATGGATCAAGCTCTATTATCCCATATTGGTTGTGAGAAGCCTCTCACCTCCATAATTTCCTTTATAAGGGAGAGCCCTCTACTCATGTTAGACACCCATGATTATGCTATCGTTATGCTACAGGTTTGAAGACTAATTTTTGAAGGAGTTTGAATACAAAAGCTTTTTGTGGAGAACTTCTATTTTCTCTTCTTTTTCTCTCTTGCACCCATCATGGGCTTTTAGCTTAAATCTTGCATTTATAGATTAGATTTTTCTTTCATAGATTAGATCTTATTTTCATGCATATTTGAAGATCATGGAGACTAGCATTCTTTCTTTTCCTCTTTGAATCTCTCATCTCATGGTGTACTTGCATGGGCACAAAAATAGGTCAAACTGAGGGCCTCCATTGCAAACCCTTGCACTCTATGAGTAGAGAGCTATGGATCGATTTGTGAGGGCTCATTCTTGAGTCTTCTTACATGTAATGATTCATAGAAGTGTGACAACATTTTAGCACACAAAAACAAATAAACATTCCACACATATGACACAAGATATTTTGGTTACCCAAAAACCCTCCAATGAGAAGGTAAAAATGCAGTGGGGATGACACCCACAAATCTTCACTACTATAGTTGTAAAGTGTATCCAATGAATCTTACAATGTTTGATCATAGATTATGATCTACCCTATGAAATGTCTTCCCTATTGAAGGCTTACAAGATTGTTAGATCTTACCTTGTTAAAGGATTTAAACACCTTGTTAGAAGTGTGTTTAATTAAAGGACTTAAACTCACAATGAAGTAAGAACCTCGTTAAAAGATTTACAATAGCTTGTTAGGACTACTTTGTTAAGAGAGTTAATTGATTCACCTATTAGAATGTCTCAGCAATGATCCTATGGTTAGCACTCTACTACTCGATAATAGATCACCTCTTTGAATGTATTTTTGATCCTCTCTTATTAGATGTATCACTTTTGTCCTCTAAATAATTCTACAATTCATAACTTTGATCATAACTTCTTAGTCACTGTGAATGCTCTATTTGTGCATGAAAACTTCTCTCTTCACTCATACAATGTTTTAGTGTTTTCCTTCCTTAAGAAGACCTAGGTTACTTAGGGTTAGCTATGAATCAACTATTGTGATTCACCCATTTTGTTTCTTTATCCACCCCTTTAACTAATTGGTTGCATGTACTACATAGGGAACCCATATATAGATTTTTTCTTATCATCTATAATCGTAAAACAACCCTTAACTCAGCTAAAAACTAGTTTACATAGAAGTTTGTGCCATTACAAACAACTATGTCCAAAAATATTTTACTTGACACTTGAAGTCTCTAATGCTTGACATCCACTATATCTTCTATGTTGTAACTTGACCTCTAAATGACTCAACATCCATTATTCACTTGACATATGAATCACTCAACATCAACTATCTACTTGACACTAGAGTTAGTTAGCACTAACTATTTACTCGACACATACTGGTGCTTGACACATCCTATATATCTTGCTCAAAATAGACCATCTGATAAATTATGTTAAATATAGATTACTTGTTCGACATGAACTAAGTTTTGTCTAGTAAATGAATTAAGTGTATTGTCACTCATATGTCAAAACCAATATGAGACCAACAATCTCCCCCTTTGACATGATTGGAAAAAACACTTGATCATGCATATATAACCTTAACTTATAAGCATAACTTAGATAATCTCTATCCTTTACTTGGCTTACAAACAAAATTTCAAAACTTCAAATTTTTTTAGAATGACTTATTAGTCATACCTCAAAAATTTATAACCCTCCTTGAGTTGATTGTTATTTTCTAAATCTGAATACTCCTACTAGTAAATCTATTGCATTATTGTCTATTGTGCTGACTCTATTTCTATACTGACTCCCCCTTTGTTGGATCTCCCTCAAAACTTATTCATTCTTCCCCTTTGTTCTTTTCAATATCGTTCTCCCCCTTTTTGACACTTATGTCATGGGTGGTACACAAATAGTGTGTTTGTCCAAGAATGGTTTATGGACCTCCATTATAATCTTTAATGTTGTATACTAGTTGTCATGCACTACCTCTAGAGATTTGATTTGAATATCTAACTTGGCACCAAGGTTAACTAGGCATTCATGAGTAGAAAGATGGGGATATTTCTTCAACAATGTTTCTACAAAGGCTAGTTCCTTGTACAACACCTCCATGTGAGGGGTCAACATGGAATGGATGCTGGTTAGTATAGCCTAAATGTTTGCATCTTGAGCATGTAATGCTACTAGCTAACTTTCTACTAACAATAAATTCTAAGAATGTGACCAGCTTTGACCAGGACATTGTTGTAGGATTTTACTTGTTGATTTTTGATCTCCCTCAAAATGGTAAATGTGTCTTTTCAATTCTTGTGTAAATAGAGTTACATCACACAACTTGGTGTAAAGAGAGAAAATATTCTCAACCACTTTCTTCACACCATCAATTTTGGTTTCTAACTAAACATGACTTAGGGCAATGGCCCTAGGACCAAAAATAGACTTGAATCAAGGTACAAGACATAGAATGGGGAATGGTATCAAAAGGGGATGTAATTAAAAATCAAATTTGATAAGGAAAATAGTAGTGTACATAAAACAATGCCACAACCAAAGGCTTTAAAATAAAAAGGGGGTAATAGTGGATCTTCTTAGGGGATCACCCATCCTAGTAATAGTCCAACTAGAGTGTTCTTATCTATAGAATTTTTATGGGATTTTCTGCACTAAAAATAGTATGATCACACCAACATCAAATCCTCTCACCCTTATCTTAGAATGTGCAATAGAATTAAGCTTATCTAGGACATGTTTTATCTAGGATACACTATATCTAGCACTCGAAACATACCATATAAAGTACTTAAAATGCACAACCAACTAAAAATCACTCCATCATTAAGAAAATGCCTTATTTGATACTTAGAAGACACTAATAGGAATAAAAAATGAGTGTTTATACAATAAATTTTCCTAATGAAACCATGTATACAATTTCAAAAAAATAGGCAATTGAGTCAAACACTATGACCCTTGGAAGTCCTTTAATAAATTTCCCAATCTTATAAGATTTTTCTCAATATAAGAATCAATTCTTATATTAACTATTTTAGTTATAAGGATATTTTAGGACAACATCTCTCTTATAGCTAAGAGATAAGGAAAACATCTTTCTTGCACCTAAGAGACATGAAATAGGTTTAGGATCCAAAATGAACTTTAAATAGGGTGAAAATAGAGAATGGTGAATAATATTAAAAGAGGATGCATGATTGAAATTGGGATTTAAGAACAAAAATAAGGGTGAATATAATAATTCCACAACCAAAGGATTTAAATTTAAAAGGTTGTAACACTAGAACCTCCCAAGAGGTCACCCATCCTAGTACTATTCTACCTCAAGTGAACTTAATTATTATTTTATTAGGATTTTATGAACTAATGGTAGTATGATAACACCCAATATTAAATCCTTTCAAATTGAACTTAAAAATAACATTAGAATGCACCCTATCTAGGTTTCACCTTATCTAGCATTAAATGTGTACCTTATACAATACTATTAATGCGTGGGGGAGTAAAAAAAGCTCTAAAATTAGGTAAATGCCTTATCCAACACTTGGAAGGATCCATTAGGAACACAAATAAAAGTGTCTATCCAACACTCTAAGTGCACCATTTACTTTTTAATGTTGCAAGCCTGAGACAACATGTTCTTATAGTTGTGACGTGAAATATGTTAGCATGAATGTTGATGTTGATGCTATGGGTGAGCATTGCACAACATTGTTCTATGTGTGGAATGTGGCCTCTGTTTAACACACACACACACTTCAACATGGTCCTTGTATGTGGATTCATCTTGAGATGAACATGAGATTTTCATTCAAGAGAAACCTTGCAAGGTAACCTGTTGCCTTCTACCTAGGTGGATTTTACCTATTTATGCTCTCAGATTTGAGGTACAGGCAATTCGACCATGCTAGAATGAAGGGTTTTGAAATGATTAATCCTATATGAGTGCAATTATTCTAAACGTTATGCAATCATTTAATCTAAATAATAAAAGAAATTAAACTATATGCAATGCATTGTTTAATCTAAATGAATACTAAGATGTTAAGAAAAACACATATAAAGCTATGAAAGTGGGTATGCAATCCGACAATAATTCAATAGCATAAAGATTCCAACCTTTTTTAATGAGGAATTATGAGCCTCTTAAATAGAATTCCTAGAACCCATCAATGGGTGAGATCAACTCAGATCAATGGTCATGATTGAAGCAAAGATTTGATTAAGATGGAAACTTCCTTATGCAAGTGAAGTTCATTGTTTTTGATTTGAGTGTGATGAGCAGTTAACTGAACTTGTCATGGGTGTGAGATCAAGTTAACTAGATTGATTCCAATTCGAGAGGTAGTTCACTCAAAGTTTCCATTTACAATTGAAGAGTAGAATTAGGAAAGATATTTCATTTAATAAAATGAGATATGACCTCATAAATACCTTTTCTATTTAATTAAATAATTTCATTTAATTAATTAGAATAGGCATATTTATTAAATTAAATAAATTTAATTCCTTAGTACATTAACCTTAGGTGATAATTTGATTTAATAAAGTATAAATACTTTATATTAAATTAAATTTAAATAAAATAGGTTCAATGTGACTAATATGAGTAAATACTATAGGAATTAAATAATAAGTATGATGAACACAGATTAGGGTTTTTTGCATCTGACAATTAAGTCAAGTAGTGAATGTTAGAACAAGAATTGTCTAATGACATAGGACTTATGATTGATTGAAATAGACTAGAATTGGTGGTCATGGCAATGAGCCAATTTTGGGGTATAACATTTTCCCCCTCTTTGAATGAATGTGTGAGAAACATGTCCAATTCAAAGAAAATCAGGAAGTAATGATGCGAAGATGAGATTGGTTCCAAAGTTGATGATACAAAGACCAATTGATAAGCTTTTAAGGACTATCTCCAAAATGAAGATTAATCCCAAGGAATCTAAGTAGAGCACCTAGATACCCAAAATGATAAGAATTCTAAAGTTTTCCATTAGAAAAAAATTTAACCTTTAAGGATCTAGACAGAATGTCTAGATACCTAAGATTGATAGCATTTAAAAGATTATCTCTAGAATGGAGCTTAATCTTCAAGGATCTAAATAAAACATCTAGATACCTGAGATTGATAGCATTTAAAAGATTATCTCTAGAATGGAGCTTAATCTCTAAGGATCTAGATAGAACACCTAGATACCTAAGAGTGATAAGCATTTAAAAGACTATCTCTAGAATGGAGCTTAATCTTTAAGGATCTAGATAGAACACCTTGATACCTGAGATTGATAGCATTTAAAAGATTATCTCTAGAATGGAGCTTAATCTTTAAGGATCCAAATAGAACACCTAGATGCTTGAGAGTACTAAGCATTTAAAAGACTATCTCCAGAATGAAGCTTAATCTTTAAGGATCTAGACAGAACACCTAGATACCCGAGATTTGTTAAAAGATAGCAAGATCAAATTATGAGTCATAGAATCATCCCCAGAACAATGCTTGATCCTTAGGATTCAAGGTTTAGATTGTCCCAATACCTATAATCAACTAATGACAAGATGAAATATATGAAAAGGATGCCAGAAAGAGGGAAACAAGATGCCCCTAGTGGTGAGATGCCTCGAATGATGAGGACATAAGATGGGCACGAGATGCCTTGAGCAATAAGGATTTAGATTGTTTTGAATTTCAAGTTCAATGATGTAATCATCCTATCCCCTCAAGAGTGAAATTGAAAGATGACACACCAAAAATATGATGTAAAGCAATATTTTGAGAGGTATAGAAGAAATCTAAGATTTAGTAGAATGTAGAAGGGATTAGAATGATCAGAAGAAAATTTAGAGTGGAGTCATTCTAGCATGATTTCGAGGTCCAAAAGACCAAGTTTGACCAAAAATAACCATGGTGGACTTGAGTTGACTATTTCCAAATTGAATTTCAAAAATATGAAAAATTTTGAATTGAAAAGATTCCAAGATTCACAAAGTATCAGAAAAATCTAGACTGCACAAGTGTTTGATCATGTTGGTCCCAAAATTTTAAAACAGATTTTTGAGCTACTTAGGTGTGTTAGATTTTGAATTTGATCCCAAAGAAAAATGAGTTTAGAGTAACCAAAGTAGCCAAGAGGGTGATTAATCAATCATTTGTGCAATCATGGAGAATCATGATACGTTTGAAGAGATTCACAATCCCCCATCACGAAGAATAAAGATAGAATTGCAACTAAATCGCGTGCTTATGAAAGTGAATTATGTAATGCAAGACTATATTAAATGCAACCCTAGGTCTAGTTACTGAGCCTCAAAAATTTATCATCACTAGACATAAACGAAGCTTATATATCCTATAATTACCACTAACTTTGCAATCATGGAAATATGAATAGGACATACGTCATAGGTTTTTTGAGATTAAATGTAAGCATTCAAAGCATAAGAAGCTAGAATGACCAGAAGATTTGTCCCTTTTAATATAGCAAGTTAACATAAGCATCAAAGCATAAATGCTAGGATGACCTGAATGTTGCTTGTATCATAGACACACTAAACACACAAGAGATCCATCTCATGCTAAGTATTCCATAAGTATTCTATTTGCAATGACCCTTGCATTCATAACTTGAGATAGAAATGTGCTAGATATACTCGTAGTGACCTGTACATCCACTTAGCAGGATGAGTATTAATATTTACTATAGCATGAAGAGTTTACTCTAACAAACAAGGAGAAGAACCAACATTATTGACATATTCGTATAAAAGGAGTCGAGGTACACCCATCCATCCAATATGAAATAGAGTCTCTTATAGTGGACACCCCTTTTATAGGAATTTATCAATGAATTCAAACTAAACCATAGGAAAAAATCAAAGAAAAGATCATGCCCCCAGTCATTACTTCTTTAGTAAAAAATAACATCATCGAGTTGGTCAAGGAGAAATGATAAAGAGAAAATAAAGAAAAAAAAAATGCTCAACATATCCAAACAAGTATGTTGTTTTGAGTTCTTTTTTTTTGGTGTGTCATAAGATTGATGTCAAGTGTTAGTGTCTAGAACATTTTTTAAAGAAATCTCTTCAATAGGGTAACAACAGTAAGAAAACATAGTCAAAATGATTGGTGACTGAGGTCAAAGAGGAATCTTTGAGGTGAAGAATTTAAGAGAACCGAGTGATAGTAGATAGACATAGCCAGGATGACTGGTGACTGATGCAAGAGAGATCTTTCATAAAGGAATCTGGAGATGTGACCAAAGAAATAGTAGGCAGACATAGCTAAAAAAATTGGTGAATGTTTTGAAAGATATTCTATGAGGAGAATATTGAAAAGAGTAAGACTTAGCGATAGTAGGCAGACACAACTAGAATGACTGGTGACTATTGCAAAAGAGATTTTATGAGGACAAACTCAAAAAGAGTGAAACCTAGTGATAGTAGGCAAACACAACCAGAATGATTGGTGACTGTAACAAAAGAGATTCTATGGGGAGAATCTCAAAAAGAATGACACCAAATGGGTAAATTCCTCAAGCTATGACAAGACTCAATCCATGGATACATGAGTGAAAAGAAAGAAAAGCAGGAAAGCAACTGTATAGAAAGCCACAAGATGCGTTGCAAGATGGTGCATTGGGAACAAGAGGCACCTATTTACCAGGTTTTCACCTTCTTGGAAAAACTTTCATTTATTTTTTGTTTTTCTACCATGATGCCTATTTCTAGGTTTTCACCAATGGCACTTTTCTTCTTTTTCAATTTTTTTGTATTTTTCCTTTTTGATTTTTTTGTATTTTTCTCTTTTTCATTTTCTTGTATTTTTCTCTTTTTTGATTTTTTTGTATTTTTGATTTTTCCATTTTTTTTTGTTACCAAGGCACCTATTGCTAGGTTATCACTAGGGTAAACAAAAATTCAGCACATTTTCAAAATTTTATGTTTTTTTTTTAGGACATTTTCAAAATTTTAGAACATTTTTAGAGATTACTAGCTCTCAAGAAGGATTAGCTTGATTTATTTTTTCAATGTCTAGAGAGGTGTAGGATGAGATGTAGTAGCAAGCTAGTGGATAAGTGGAGATGGATAGGAAAGGAATATGAAGTGGTGAAGGTTACCCTCAAGGAAATTCTTCACAAGATTACCCAAGCTAGGGAAAAAGATATAAAAATATAAGCTCATGGTGTAATGAAAGGTGTCACGTAAGTAATCCAATAAAATGACCATGTTAAGAGATTGCTAAGGACTAAGTTTTCTTCTTTCTTTCATTTATCAAGACCAAAGGGTTTACCAAATAGGATAGCAAAGTTTGTTATGGAGGTTATGAGTGAATGACTTTGGGAAAGAGGACATCTGAAGGATAAGCAAGATCATGATAGGATGTCATGGATGGAAGAATTATGCATGATGCCTACTTACCAGGTTTTCATCATGGTATTTATCCAAAGTACCACAAGAAGTGATTTTCACCATAGGATGGATTTATTTTTCTTTACATTTGCTACCAAGGTGCTTGTTTCTAGGTTTTCACCAAGGCACTTTTTTTTTTTTTTTTTTCTTCTTTTTTTTCTTTTTAGAGTTTTTGAAAAGAATGCAAGCCTTTCTCAAGTTAGATAGAATGTCTATAACAAAGATAAGTTATGATAAGCCAAGGCCATAGCAAGGTACACTCAAAGATGCTAATAAGGTAATGGAAGGGAGATAGTAGAAAGTATATATGGGGGATAAGGTTTTAGTTTATGGATGAGATAAATGGGATGGAAGGATAGAAGGTGGAGGATAGAAGGTGAAGTGGATAGAGTATTGAAAGGGATGTTCAAAGGTAGAAGAAAAAGTGGGCAAGATCAACATTGACACGCATCCTGAAGGGTAGTGGAATGATGGGGGAAATATGGATGAAATAGTATGAGGTTTAGATATATGAGGTGGTGGAATAATTTTGGAGGAAGGTGGAGTAAAATGTTTTGAAACCTTTTTAAGAAGATGTTGGGAAGAAAATGGAGTGGAAGCCTTTGGAAGCTTAAATGTCAACTTTGATTTGTTTTCAATATTCAAGTCCTTCAGAAGAGACTTGGGAATCCATATAGCTTTTGATTTTTCATTAGATGCTCTCGAACACATTTCTTCAATAATAGATTTATGAACCCATACTTTCTCTAGTTGAGCTCTTTGAATAGTAGAACTTTGCGGTCTCTTTTGTGTATTTTCCTTTTTGACATTCACATGTCAATTAGAGGAGACATAGTGAACTTTTGAGAATGGATTCATGCACATGTGCTTGAGTTGATCAGCCAAATTGCTTCCAAAGGACTTGGGACTTGTGGATGAATGGGGCCAATATGACTGGTTTAGATGGAAAGGTGAATGTGAAGAGTCCAAGTGTGTGTATATTTGTTGATCTTGGGGTAGGGTAGGAGGAATGTGTAATGGGCTAAGAGTGGAAGTAGGAGATCGAGGAACATAAGGTCCCAATATGGATGGAAGGTTTGAAGGTTCTAGCTTAGATGGATAGGGATCAAGGATAGATTTAGAAAATGTGAATAGACCATGAGTAGGGATATCAACATCTTTAGAGTTAGAAACATGACCAAAGCCACCAATATATTTATGAGTAAATATTATAGGAGCAATACCTTTGATAGGAGTATTTAAAGCTTAAGCATAGTTTGGAAGTGAATGTAGCGAGGTAGAACAAGAGGGTGAGGGAACACTTTTATCTTCAAAAGGAATTTTAGGTAGTATAGGAAAAGTATCCTTCTCTTGGTCTTTAATAATCTCCTTAAGGGTGGTGGAAGGAATATCTTGATCTTGCTTAGTAGCGGTGGATGACAGGGGAA
The DNA here is from genome assembly GCA_028749045.1 of Cupressus sempervirens. Classification (NCBI taxonomy): domain Eukaryota; kingdom Viridiplantae; phylum Streptophyta; class Pinopsida; order Cupressales; family Cupressaceae; genus Cupressus; species Cupressus sempervirens. Next base: position 410,224,706 of record CM053793.1, on the reverse strand, counting down.
ATGGAGGACTATGTGGCTCTTGAGATGGAGGCATGAGATCTTGGAAGATTTGCAAGGGGATGAAGGAATTGTGGTCTTGATCAACACTTGTTTCTTCATCATTTAAGTAGTCCTCTTGACATGCAACCAATTCTGAGGATGAGGGAGTATCTAAATCTATATTTGAAACTAGTTTTGGAGTCTGCATAATAGGCTCTTGAAGTTCAAAAGAAAAATTACTTAGAGTGGACTTCATAGGCATAGCAAGGCATAAAGAAGTATGATCTATAAAGGTAGTGAAAAGACTTGTAGTCTAGTATCTATTGGCTTGATTTTCTTTCAAAGGCAATCCTTAAGGGTACACATAATCAATGATGGGAGTAGTGAGTTCTTCTTTTGGTGAATATGTGTTGGAAAGGCTGGACAATTTAGAAGGTGGTTGTAAGTTGGAAGAAGTAGAAATTGTGTTTGAACCATTACTAGACATGGTTTCATGAGGTTGATCCTTCTTGAGAGTATAATCTATAGTAGATGAGAGCTTAGATTTTCAAATTATGCCATTATCAAAGAGATCTTGGATCTCATTTTTCAGCTCCTTACAATGTGAAGTTTTATGTAAATTTTGTCTATGATAAGCACAATAGTTACTCATAAATGAAACTCCCACTGAAGTGACCTTAGGTAACACAATGAGTTTCTTTTGAAGAAGTTCTTCCAAATTTTATTCATAAGATCTTCCCAAAGGGGTGAAATCACTCTTTAGTTTAGGTTCCCAAGGTTTTTCTTCAAAGATATTTCTAGATCTCTTAAGTGTTTGTGAAGTGTTCTCAGATATCTTGGATTCAAGATCACACGAATTTCATTTTTGGTTGTCATAGGAGGAAGGGAAATTTTCTCTAAAGGAGAATTTGTTCAAGGATATTTCATCTTCTTCCTTCAGTCTTTGAAGTTGAGCGCTCATTGATTGAATTTGTTACTTCATGTTTGCAATAAGTAGCTTTTCTTTGTCACTAGGAATATTGGATTTAGTACATTTGTTGTTAGCCATTTTGATGTACTATGTTTTAAGTAGTGAAAGCAAAGCTTTAGAACATAAGTCAAGTTGCCACAGTCATAGACAATGACAAAAAGAAAAATCTTAGACAAGGATCACACTAGAATATAGTCTCAATCAGAGAAGATAAGAGTGCTATATTCTAAGGCATGAATAGTCTAAATTTAATGCTAGAACAACCAAAGGTTATGACTAACATAATATAGAGTATGAAAAGCACTAAAGAATGAGAATCTAGAGAACTAAGGACAAGACTAGTAAAAAATGTAGATCAGAAATCTTCAGTTAAGCTAAATGACACTTTTCAAGACTATGTATAGACAAGGAAGACACAACTTAATGCAGGAAATAGATTGAATGTAGGTTGCAGATTGATTGAATAAGCTAATTTGATAATTTTAGAGTAAGGTCTCACACAAAGATTCTCTATGAGCCATGTGAGAAGGTTTAATGGGTCAGGAAAAGACTCAGAACAACAATTTAAATTTGTGCAAAGACTTTCTTTGGCTCGCACAAAGAAGTGCCAAGACAACAAAGATAGTTGGCAAGATATCACGTGGGTTTATGCAAGATCTTACATGAAGACCTAAACCAGCTCACGCAAAAAGATGAATTCTCGTGTGAGAAAATACAAGACTGTGTATGAAAATCAAGACTAGATTGACAACAACATTGGATTTTGAAGAGATTTCTTAACTATTTGGATAGATTGGATAGACTAGTTGGATTGATTTGTTGGATAGATAGTAAGGTTAACTCTAAAAATTGTTTGAACAAATGTTTCAAGTTGCAATTAAGGAAAAGTTTTTGAACAAGACAGTGAGAAGCAATCAGTCATCAAATACAATTCAACTAAGGGCAAAGCAAATTAGAAGGATAGGGGAGTCTTGACTCTTAGTTTGTTTGAGAAAGTTTGGAAATGTTGAAGACTCAATAACAAACACACTTTATCCCTAGAAATAGAAAATGGTAGAGAAGGAAAAACCTTTTTCCAACATCTTATGCGCATGTGTGTATCTCACACAACTGTGTCACCCCCTAGAGGGTGCCCATGTTTTTGGTATATTTAAAGGACTCAATAGTATATGTTGAATTAGTGCCCTTGTGGTAGTGGACGAGTGCATATACCACCTTCAAACATCCATTAGCATGCCTATGGTGAGATCTATAGGAAAGATTCTTCCCCCTCCTTACACAAAGATTATGCCTCCTTTCAGAGGTGAACTGGGTAGCTTCTAACTAAGAGGTTTTTACTTGGTTTCCATTCAAATTAATCCCTGGTGGCTCCACAACTAGAGTTGAGACCAGCAGTCCACACCAGTATCTGAAAGTGCACACTACTTTCTTAGCAAGCCAGGGGTCAGTGTCGACCAGTGCACAGACAAAGCCTCTCCTTGATGTGCGATATCAAGAGTGAAGGAGAGGAAATTAATCTAGCCTTGGAGTCTTTTTCTCTACAAGGCTTCTTTATTATAGTGATTTGGAATCTCTAGCAAAAGGAGTGTGCTAACTTGGGTCATTCTTGGAGGTTGGATCACTCCAACAAGCCCTCTAAAGGATTGACATGGATTGGTGGTCTAGATTTAAGGGTCTAAGCTTTTTATTTCCCTCAAGGGAAAAGAGCATAATCCTCTACCTTATTTCTTGGCTCAAACAAACAGAATAGATTAATTACCCACTTAGCTTAATCAATCCAGACTCATCCTTCCTAAAGATTTTGATTCCCTTAAAAAAGGAAACCAACATCTCATCATAGAAAAGAACAAGTACTGAAGAACCACTAAGTTGCTTGCTTCTCTAAGAATGTCATCTTTTGAAAGCATCTAGGTTTCTAATTCACCCTTGGTCATGACCTCCAAGTGCTGAAGAGCATAATCCCCTATTCTTCTATCTTGCACCCTAAGAAGTTCACAAGCCCTAATTAATCTATGCTTTGAAAGCAAGAAAGAAGAAATGTTGTTTTGTGGGTTTTAAAAATAGACTTCATCAAAAGTATCTTTGGTAATCATCCTATAAACAAGGGTCAGTTTTTGTTTGAGTGGGTTTTATAAGGAATCTTCATCAAAATGTCCTACAGACAACAATTAAGCTACAAAAAACTAGAGAAATAGAACAAAGATCTAGAGTAAAACACATTAGCAAAATTGAACAAAAAGAATGCTAAAAAATGTTGAAATTGAACTTGCTATTGCAAAATTTCATGTGAAATCTTGTGTAGGGTCATGCAAAATCTTTCACTAAGTCGAGCGAGAAAATGATGTGTCACGTGAAGTCTTGCACAATGGAACACTTTTTCATGCGATATCGTTTAAAACTTCGTGTGAAAACCTTCAAATTCTCATGCAAAAATGGAATGTCTCACACAAAGATTCGAGTAATGGTATAGAATAGTACAAACATAATGCTAATATAATAGAAAAAATGAAGATGAGGCCAAAGAGGTTGATTTCCTCAGCCCCACAGTGGGCGCCAAAAATGTATGCATGGAATGTGGCCTCTATTTAACACACACACTTCAACATGATCCTTGTATGTAGATTCATCCCAAGATGAACATGAGATTATTCATTTGAGAGAAACCTTGCAAGGCAACCTATTGCCTTCTATCTAGGTGGATTTTACTTGTTTATGCTATTAGATTCAAGGTAGAGGCAATCAGACCATGCTAGAATGAAGGGTTTTGAAATGATTAATCCCATATGAGAGTAATTATTCTAAATGTTATGCAAACATTTAATCTAAATGATAAAAGAAATTAAACTATATGCAATTCATTGTTTAATCTAAATGAATACTAAGATGTTAAGAAAAAGAACATATAAAGCTATGAAAGTGGGTATGCAATTTGACAACAATTCAATAGCATAAAGATTCCAACCTTTTTTAATGAGGAATTATGAGCCTCTTAAATAGAATTCCTAGAAACCATCAACAAGTGAGATCAACTTAGATTGACGGTTAGGATTGAAGCAAAGATTTAGTTAAGATGGAAACTTCCTTGTGTAGGTGAAGTGAACTATTTTTGATCTGATTGTGATGAGCAGTTAACTAAACTCGTCATGGGTGTGAGATCAAGTTAACTAGATTGATTCCAATTCAAGAGGTAGTTCACTCAGAGTTTTCATTTAGAACTGAAGAGTAGAATTAGGAAAGATATTTAATTTAATAAAATTAGATATGACCTCATAAATACCTTTTCTATTTAATTAAATAATTTCATTCAATTAATTAGAATAGGCATATTTATTAAACTAAATAAATTTAATTCCTTAGTACATTAGCCGTAGGTGATAATTTAGTTTAATAAAGTATAAATACTTTAGAGTAAATTAAATTTAAATCAAATAGGTTCAATGTGACTAATATGAGTAAATACTATAGGAATTAAATAATAAGTATGATGAACATAGATTAGGGTTTTCTGCATCTGATAATTAAGTTAAGTAGTGAATGTCAGAACAAGAATTGCCTAATAACATAGGACTTAGGATTGACTGAAATAGACTAGAATTGGTGGTCATGGAAATGAGCCAATTTTGGGGTATTAAAATTGTTTCTCATTGATGAAAACATAGCAATAAGATCGTATAAGATGATCAGAGTATCTGATTGAGACTTATGTATTATAGATATCACATTGCATATTTGCCTATGCGTAGTTACTAGCATATGCTACAACATGTATTTGACATGTGGGCAAGTGTGCAGAACCTGAATCAATAGTGTACATAAGATATTGATAATTTATAGAGAACTATAGGAAAATAGAGTAGTAGAAAAATAGTTTCTATTGTATGACTAGTATAGAGCATTGTATTTGGAATTAAGGGTTGCACAATTAACTAGAGGTATCACACTAACTAATGATGATGTTAGCAAGTGTGCAGGTAAAAAAGTCTTGTGTGAAATTTTGTGTATAACTATTGGTTGACAGTATTAATTAAATGTGTATTTCATTTAATTAACTTATAATAAAGTATGGAGCCAACTCAAGGAATTAATATTGAGTGTCGTATAAAGGAAAGTTATTGTCCAAGTTTTAATTATCATCATTGTGATCAAGAAGCAGAGAGATCTCAAAAATTGCAAAGTAGAGGAGCAAAGCAATTTGTTAATGTGTGTAAGTGACCTCAAGGGTTACTATTAATGGATACATAGTTCTAGATCTAATTGTATGATCTAAAGGTGAAGCAGTCTGATGTACTGGATAGAGGAAGAAGCAAAAGATTGTCATACATCTATTATTCTGAAAGGAATAGTACCAAGATCAATTGGACAATGGGTTCATTGGTCTGATCCTGAAGCTATTTGGATAGTGGGTTTAGCTACCTTCCATAACTCCTAATAGGGTTGGAATATCCCAAAAAATCTTCAACGTCTTCTAATACAAACTCTTTGTACTAAGTTTTGTAATAGACTCCTCACAGGGTCCATCCTCTAATAAGGAATATTCAAATTAGTACATTATTTTGTGGGCATAATTTCCATCAAGGTTTTTCCTCTAATCAAGGGTTTCCCTAGTCAACATATCTAGTGTAATTGTGTGTGAACATTTCTTTATGGTTGCTATTTTCTTTGGTTGAATGATTAAGAATTGTTTAAGAGGTTTAATTTTCAGATTACTGTATAATTGATTCACACCCCCCTCTCAGTTATACTGGTGGACTACTATTTCTAACAATTGGTATTAGAGCATCAGGTCCTTGAAGGAAAGTTTAACAACTTTGGGAGATCCATGGTGAATCTATTTAGGAAGGAAAGTCCTAGATTTTATGGCACAAACTACAACTGTTGGAAAGACAAAATGAAGACTCATCTCTTGTGTATGGGTCTAGGATATTGGCTTGTAACCAAGACATCTAAGAACATTGCAAAAGAAGACAATCTTGAAACCTACATGAAGGAAAAGAGAGAAGTGCTTATGTAAAACATGAGGGCAAGAGAAGCAATATTGTTAGCATTACCTAAAAGTAAGTATAGTTAGGTAAAATAACTTAAAACTTCTTATGAAATTTGGAAAACTTTAGAGGCTAATTATGAAGGTGATACACATGTAAAGAGGGTTAGATTGAAAAATCTATATTATGCATTCCAAGATGCTAAAATGATGGAAGATGAATCTGTAAGAAGTTATGTTGGTAGAATATCTGAGATTGTTATAGGAATCAAATCTCTTGATGGAAAGAAATTTGATGATGAAATAATATGGAAGATCTTGAAATGTCTAACACCAACCTTCAAGATAGTAACATAGATGATTCGAGGAATGTTACCTTGTACCAGTAACTTCACCAAAGAAACATTTCTTGGGAGATTGGAAGCTGAAGAATTTGATCTAAAAAAATTTGGAGAATTAGAAAAAGGTTGAGACAACATTTAGTGCATTAAACATCAAACCTAGTTTAGCAAGGAACATAAAAGCACATGGAGATATTGCTAGTAGCAGCAAGTCCATTGAGGAAAAGATCCAAGAGGGAGTAGCTCTTCTTTTGGAAAGAGAAAAAGATGGTAAGAATATCTTCAAATGTTGGACATGTAATGAACATGGTCATTATGCATCTAAGTGTCCTAAAAGATAAAGAAAGTTTAAGGGAAGGTTCAAGTCAAGAAGATCTAGAAATTTCTTATATGCTAATGAAGAAGAAGAAGAAGAAGAAGAAGAGGAATCTGATCAAAACAAGAGTGAAGATGAATTAGGGTTCATAGTTATAAAGGAGGATGATCTTGATAGAGAAATTAGAGAAGAAAGTGCATTGATCTCACAAGTTAAAAAGAAAGATTGGATCATTGATAGTGGTTGTTCACATCACATGACTGGAGATATTAGCAAGTTTTTCAAATTCAAAAACTATGATGGAGGAATTGTCAGAGTAGGGAACAATGCAACTTGTCACATTATAGGAATTGGTTCTATCACTCTTGATGGTAAAACATACACTAATGATTTTTACTTTTTTGATGGATTTAAGCATAACCTAATAAGTGTTGGAAAACTTATGGACAAGTGCTATCAATTGTAGTTTGGTAATGACACATGCATTATCAAGAATAAGGAAGGAAAACAAGTTGGTACTGGCACAAAAATTAGAGATAATGTATTTTAGTTAAACTCCACTAAAATAACATGTTTAGTAGCAAAAAATGACAATAGTTAGTTATGGCATAGAAGATTTTGTCACATTAACTTTGATAACATTGTGAAGGCTAGTAATACACTTGCTATAAGAGATTTACCCAAGATCACTAAGTCCATTGACACTATTTGTAAGGAATGTATCTTGGCTAAGTAGAAGAGAGTCTCATTTCCTAGCAATTAGTTTTGCACTACACAAAAGTTGGAACTGGTTCATATAAATCTAAGTGGTCCTACAACAACAAGAGGATTTTATGGAGAAAGGTACCTTATGATTTTTGTTAATAATTTTACTAGAATGATGTGGGTAGCTTTTCTTGAAGAAAAATTAGAGAATTCAATATCTATTGTGAAGAGCATGGCATCAAAAGACAACTATCATCACCCCACACATTTAAGTAGAATGGGATTGCTGAAAGAAGAAACAAATCAATTTCTAAAGTAGCAAGAGCTATGTTATTTGAAAATGATGTACCAAAGACCTTTTGGAGAGAAGTAGTCAATACAGTAGTATACACACTGAACAAAGTGCAAATTAGGAAAGGTATGGACAAAACACCCTATGAATATGGTTTGGTCACTCACCATCAATCAAGTACTTCAAGATATTTGGAAGAAAATGTTACACAAAAAGAGATGATGATATTGGTAAGTTTGATCTAAGGAGTGATGAAGGTATGTTTCTTGGCTATTCATTAAAAAGTAAAGCCTATCGATATTACAACTATAGAACAAAAACTATACCAGAGTGCACAAATGTTAAAATTGATGAAAAGCTTGACACCAAGGAAAAGATAATGGATTATAACTCTGATGGAGATGATTACTCTGGAATGACTAATAGAAGTAATGATTTATTTCTCAAGACTAACAATGACTTGCATAATAGTGTGCAAGTTGAAGATGTGAGAGAAGAATAGAGCATAGTACCAGAAATAAGAGTTGAAGTAGCAACTCCTATCCCAAATAGGAACTTGATAAGAAATCATGCTAATGATTAGATAATAGGAAGCAAGGAAAAATGATTAATGACAAGGAGTAGAATTAAGGAAGAATTATGTCTAATATCTCAAGTAGAACCAAGAAGTGCAGATGAAGTAATCAAAGATGATCATTGGATAAGGAAAATGAAAGAAGAACTCCAGTAGATAATTAAAAATGACACATGGAAATTGGTTCCTAGATGCAAGGACAAAAATGTGATTGGAACAAAATGGGTATTCAAAAATAAAATGAATGAACAAGGACAAGTAATAAGGAACAAATCAAGACTTGTATGCAAAGGTTACTCTTAGCAAGAAGGAATTGATTATGAAGAAACATATGCACCTATAGCAAGAATGGAAATAGTCAAAATGTTCCTGGCATATGCAAAAAAAAAAGAATTTTAAGGTATATTAGATGGATGTTAAGTCAACATTCTTGAATAGAGAACTTGAAGAAGAAGTTTACATTGAACAACCAAAGGGTTTTCCTTTAACTAAAGAGAAGGATATGGTTTGTAGACTAAAGAAAGAATTGTATGGATTAAAGAAAGCACCAAGAACTTGGTATGCAAGGTTGGACAAATACTTAGCAAAGCTTGGATTTTCTAAAGGAACAATAGATAGTAACTTGTACTTGAAGAAAATAGGAGATGATTTGCTAATAATCATTGTATTTTTTGATGGCATTATTTTTGGTGGAAATGATGAAGCCAGTAACAAATTCTTACAAGACACAAAGAATGAGTTTGAGATGAGTATTATAGGAGAAATGAAATTCTTCATAGGATTGTAGATTGTTTAGAACAAAGAAGGTATCTTTATCTCTCAGACCAAGTACTTAAATGATTTTTTGAAAAGATATGGTTTAGAAAATTGTAAACCTATTGGAACTCCTATGTTAACTGGTCATAAGTTATCAAGAAATGATGAGACCCTTACTATTGAACAAAAGAAGTATAGATCTATGATTAGAGGATTATAGTATCTAACTCGTAGTAGACTAGATATAACTAATACAGTTGGAATGGTGGCAAGATTTTAAGCTGATCCTAAAGAATATCACTATGCAATAGTAAAGACAATATTTAAAAGGAACATCATATTATAGTATTTGGTATTACAAAAGCAATGACTTTACTCTTTGTACTTATATAGATACTGATTGGACTAGAGATAGGGATGACAAAAAAAGCACTAGTGGAGGAGCATTTTTTCTTAGAGGAAGACTAGTTTCTAGGCTCAATAAGAAGCAAGATTGTACCTCATAGAGTATTGCAGAAGCTGAATATGTTGTAGTAGCAAACAACTGTAATCAAGTCATATGGATGAAGAAAATGATGAAGGATATTGGAATTACATTCACAAAACCTGTTATCACTTATTGTATTAACACAAGTATTGTTAATATGTCTAAGAATCCTATTTTACACTCCAAAACTAAGCACATAGAAATAAAGTATCATGTGCTGAAAGAGAAAGTTAGAAAAAGAAATCAGATTAGAGTACATTAACACTAAGGAATAGATTGCAGAAATTTTCACAAAGGCCTTACTAAAGGATACCTTTGAGTACCTGAGAGGTATGCTTGGGGTTATTCCTCTACCTAGCTCAGAGTAGAAGAAGCAAAAGTACATTAGTCCAAGGTACATAGCACCATTGTTAGACTAGACTGAATTCTGATGCTTCCTCTATGGTGGAATACCTGTAATGAACAAAGTTAGCAAGGACTCTTGGTAAATGATAATTGGTGGATAGTAGTGTCTTTAGACACTTGTGTTGTTTATAGAATTATATGCAAAAGTTGTAAAGCAATAGACTAGCTTGTGGTCCTACTGATAGATTGTTATATGTTCAATTTTTGTACCACCTTTGACATTGATGTCAATGGGGGAGAGAGTGACATGAAAAACATTAGAAAAATTTTGTACTATGGGGGAGAATTGGTGCAATAAAATATTTGCCTAAAGATTTGAGTGATGAAGAAAAACTGTTGGTATTCTTGGAACTAGATGTTTTTCATCTATGTTGCCATCAATGCCAAAGGGGGAGATTGTTAGCATGAATGCTAGTGTTGATGCTATGGGGGAGCATTGCAAAATATTGTTTTCCATTGATGAAAACATAGAAATAATATCATATAAGACTATCAGAGCAGCTGACTGAGAATTATGTATTATAGATATCACGTTACATATCTACCTATGCATAGTTGCTAGCATATACTACAACATGTATTTGACATGTGGGAAACTGCCTAGAACCTAAATCGATAGCATACAAAAGATATTGATAATTTATAGAGAACCATAGGAAAATAGAGTAGTGGAAAAATAATTTTTGTCATATGACCAATATAGAGCATTGTATTTGGAAATAAGGGTTCCATAGTTAACTAGAGGTAGCACATTAACTACTAATGATGTTGTTGGAGTTGATGAAATCCAACTTCAAAGACACCCAAGATCACCTACATGCAGAAACTTGTCAAAAGGGAAGCTAAGGAGAGAAGAACATGGAGCAAGGAAAAAACCCTAAATGGATATGAGAGACAACAAGTATGCAAAAACAATACAATTGTATTTATAATGAGAATGTGTTGTTGTGGTGAAAATACAATGAAGGAGCCCAAATATAAAAAGCTCTAGGAATCTTCCAGAACAAACTAGAAGATGCTAGGAAATAAGTGTGACAACTAAGCATACATCCACATAAGGTGGAAAGTCCTCGCACAATGCGAGAGGATAAGTATGACTTATGAGAGAACAAACTTCCATATTGGTAATAACTTATAACAAACTCCTAGACTAAAACTAATAAATAAATGCATTTACCTAAGTAAGCTTAAGTAAATAGAATAAATAATTAATTATTAATTATTTACTCTAACACCCCCCCTTAAGTACAACTTAGGGAAATGCCTTAAGCTCACAAACTAAGCTAAAATGCAGAATGAGTCCCAGCAATGAGGCCATGTTAGGTACCCATGAACAATGCAAAGAAATGCAACCTCTAAAAATGAGGAAAGAGAGAAAACCATGTGGAAAAAACCCTCCCCCAAAAAGAGGTAAGAAGCTAGTGAAGAATAGAAGAAGCCTCCAACTAGGGAAGTGTCCCCTAAAATAAGAACAAGAAGTGATCATGAAGAAGCATCACTGAAGCATGTAGAAGCTACAAATCTACCAAACTACTAATCTAAAGTACCACCAAGGAAGAAGAAGGAACAAACCGAGTGTGTCTATATGGTAGATGATCCATCTCACTGAAATGCATAGGTAGCCAGCCATTGCAATTGCCTTGTATATAGGATCAACCACTGAATACATAGCTCACACTAATGAACCATCGAACCAAAAATGCATTAGAATAATAGCATAACCCCCCCTTAATGCAAACAGGGTGAGATGATAGGCAACTAAGAAGGTGGGCCAAAGTCTCCTACAGATGAATTAAGAACGATGAGAGAGGAAGAGATCTAGACACCTATAAAAACATGGTCACATTGACGCTGCATGGGGCTAATGTCATGGAAGGGACACTCACTTGACAAAGGGAGAATTTCTAAAATAGCAAACAACTATCCCCCCCATGGTGCTTTATGAAAATAGTGCATGTACAATTGACTCAAAACAATGTTCATGACCCTGAGAATGTATGAGTGGCACTTTAGCTCAGTGCGATACATAAAAGTACTTCAAAATGATAGCTACAGCGATCAAAATTAAAAATAAGATGATACAAAATATAGTATAGCCTAAAACAAAGGAAACCATGCCAGGAAAATGATCCTCGAGCCTAAAACACTCAAAATATCCACCATATAGCAAAAATGCTAAAAATATGATAGAAAGAGCATGGGCCAAAATCTAAGAAAAAGGACTACATTTCTAAAAAGGTGACAAAACTAGCTTTCCAAATTTTATTTTTTTTTCAAAAAACTGACATGGGATGCAAAATAAAAGCTTGTCAGAGTCTAAAAAGGAACTTTAGACTTCAACTAAAAAAATGGGCAATAAAAATGCATCAAAACCTAACAATGCCTACACCAATTTTTTTGTCTCAGAACTAGATTTCTAGTGCTTCTTTCGAATTGGAAAAATACCTCTGTATGCTCAAGTTATGGCCAAAAAACCAAAGGTAGGTCAAAAAGGACCTATGAGAGGTGCAAGGGTTGATGCAGGGATGATGTCATGCTAATGTCAGCATTTTAGGCACTTAAAATTAATGGCTTGCATCCCGTCGATGCAAAAAAGAAGCCACATGGCAGTGCCACATGGATGCCACGTGGCAGAGATGACGTGGCAGGGTCCATGTGGCAAAGTGACACATAGTAGCCCTGCCATGTGTTAGGCATGGACGGCACTGCATAACTCCATATGAGCACTAAGTTGACTATGCTACTAACACAGGAATTGAGGTGGTAGTTGATGTCGAGAGGCAGAGCGAAGGTGGCGGTGGCTAGATCAGGGGGCGCCGCTCGATGGAGGTTGCAAACTAGTCGCGGAGCGGCTGCCTCGAGGCTGCGCTATTGGCAATAGTGGCACCTCGGTGGCACACGGGCGGCCCTGTGGTGGTGCCTAATTTTTTAATTAAAAAATTGTAATAAATGCTCCAAAATTGTTTGTACAACCCTCTGAACTAAATGTTTTTTGCCTCCTAGAGCATTGTCTCCAAAATTGACAAGTTTTATATGAATCCTAGTTGAAAAATGCCTTTCGGATCCAATGGCAGCATCCATTTGGGCCCAATGTGCTCTGAAAAATTGTTGTTCCCTTGATTTGAAGAAAAATGCACAAACAAACTAGGGTTTGTGACTCCAAATCATGGCTTCAAAAATTCTTCAACCAAGCAGTAGCAGGAAAGCTCTGATACAATTTTGGAGTTGATGAAATCCAACTCCAAAGATGCCCAAGATCACCTGCATGCAAAAACTTGTCAAAGGGAAGCCAAGGAGAGAAGAGCATGGAGCAAGGGCAAAACCCTAAATGGACATGAGAGACAAAAAGTATGCAAAAATAATTAAATTGTATTTACAATGAGAATGTGTTGTTGTGATGAAAATACAATGAGGGAGCCTGAATATAAAGAGCTCTAGTAATCTTCTAGAATGAGCTAGAAGATGCTATGAGATAAGTGTGACAACTAAGCATACATCCACATAAGGTGGAAAGTCCTTGAACAATGTGAGAGGATAAGAATGACTTAGAAGAGAGAAAAATTCCATATTTTCAACAACTTATAACAAACTCCTAGACTACAACTAATAAATAAATGCATTTACTTAAGTAAGCTTAAGTAAATAGAATAAATAATTAATTATTAATTATTTACTCTAATAGATGTTAGCAAGTGTGTAGGTATGAAAGTTGCATGTGTGAAAGTTTGTGTATAACTATGGCCTGACAACATTAATTAAATGTTTATTTCATTTAATTAACTTATAATAAAGTATGGAACCAACTCAAGGAATTAACATTGAGTGTGGTATAAAGGAAAGTTTTTTTCCAATTTTTAATTATCATCATTGTGATTAAGAAGTAGAGAGAACTTTTGAATTATGAAGTAGAGGAGTAGAGTGATCAACTAATGCATGTAAGTGACCTCAAGGGTTACTACTGATGGATATATAGTTCTAGCTTTGATTACATGATCTGAAGGTAAAGTAGTCTGATGTACTAGATAGAGGAAGAAGCAAAAGATTGTCACACATCTATTACTCTGAAAGGAATAGTACTAAGATCAATTGGATAGTGGGTTCATTGGTCCGATCCTGAAGTTGTTTGGATAGTGTGTTCAACTACCTTCCACAACTCCTAACAGGGTTGAAATCTCCTAACAAAGATTCAAAGTCTCGTAACAAGGACTCTTTGTACTAAGTGTTGTAATAGACTCCTCACATGTTCCATCCTCTAACAAGGAATATTTAGATTAGTACATTATTTTTTGGGCATCATTCCCACCAGGGTTTTCCCTCTGATCAAGGGTTTCCTTAGTCAACATATCTGGTGTAATTGTGTATGTGCATTTCTTTATGGTTTCTACTTTCTTTGGTTGAATGATTAAAAATTGTTTAAAAGGTTTAATTTTCAAATTACTATATAACTAATTCATCCCCCCCTCTTAGTTATACTAGTGGACTACTATTTCTAACAAAATAAGCTTGGGTGACCCAAAATGGATAAGAGGACTGAATCAAGTTTTGGGTTAGAAAATGGGGAGTGAAAATAGGGGAGACATAGTTAGAAATGAGTTCCATGAAGAAAAATAGTAACATAAGTATTACAATTCCCAAACCAAAGAAGTAAATAGGTGTAACATTAGGACTTCTTGAGAGGTCACCCATCCCAATACTACTCTATACTCTAGCCCAAGTGTGCTTAATTGGGGAACTCTAAAGGGATCTTGTGCATAAAAATTGTTATTATTACATATAGCATCAAATTATTGTATGCTTCTCTTGGAACATGCTTAATTAGAATGCATGTTATCTAGTACTTAGAATATATCTTATCAAGCACTTGAATGTGCAAGCAAGTAAAAATAACTCCATTATTAAGAACCCACCCTAGTTGATAGTGTAAAGGCACAAATAGAAAGAATATTTTAGGGTTTATACAAATAAATTTTCTAATGAATCCACCTATCAAATTTCAACAAAAATAGACATCTAGGTCAAATCTTATGACCCTCAAAAGTCCCTAAAATCAATTTCCTAATCTTACTAGTTTTTCCTTTTTATAATAATTAATTCTTTTATCAACTATTTCAATTATAAGGAGATTAATTTACTAAGGAAAATCTTTCTTATAAAATCTTTAGTACCTAGAATATACCTTGTCTAAAACCCAAAACATAACTTATCAAGCACTCATAATGAATGAGAAAGTAAAGAGCACTTCAAAATTAAGAATTCACCTCATCTAGCACTTAGAAGGCACTAATAAGAAGAAAAACACAAGTGCTTGTCTAGCACCCAAAATGAGTCATTGAATTTTTTTTATTGCAAGTTTGAGACAATATCTCTCTCACACTTGGGAGAGAATATGTAGGCACCCTACGCTTAGCATGTGCATTTGAATGCACCTAATCTTGGATACACCTTATATAACACCCCAAATGTACATAATGAAACATTATTAAAGTATGGGGAAGTAAAAAGAGGTCCTAGATTTTGAATGTGTCATATTTAGAACTTGGAATGAACCATTAAGAAGATGGAAACAAGTGTCTATCAAACACCCATAGTTCATTGTTGACCTTTTAACATTACAAGTATGAACTATCATTTTCTAATACTCACAATATGTAAAATAGACTCAAGGAGGCCAAAATGGACTCAAGAATAGAATCAAGTTTTGGAAGATAAATTAGAGAATGAGATAAAAATGGGGGATTCATGATTGGAAACAAGATCTAAGTAGAAAACCAATAGTGTAAGTATTACATTTCCAAGAGAAAATACTAGAAATGGTGCAATATCAAGACTTCTTGAAAGGTCACCCTTTTATCTACTACTCCAACCTAAGTACACTTAATTACAAAGTTTTGATGGGAGCCAATCCATTAATTCTAGTAGGATCACACCTAATATCAAACTATTGCATCTTAACCTTAGCATATGAATTATAATGCACCTTATTGAGGATGCACATTATCTAGCATTCATAATATATCTTATCAAAATATAAAAATGCACCAATAAGTAAAACAGACTCTTGTATTAAGAACACACCTTATCCAACACTCAAAAGGCACCAATAAGATTAAATACATGAGTGTCTATAAAAATAACTATTCCTAAAAAATCCACAAATAAAATTTCAATGATAATAAACATCTAGATCAAAGCTATGACCCTCCAAAGTCCCTAAATTAATTTCCCAAACTTATAATCTTTTCCTCAAGATAAGAATCAATTCTCATATCAACTATTTTAGTTATAAGGAGATTAATTTGTTGAGGACCATCCTTTTTACATCATATTTAGTATCTAGGATGCACCTAATCTTGCACTTAGAATGGACCTTATCAAGAACTTAAAATGAACAAGTAAAAAGCACTCCAAAATTGAGAATGCACCTCATCTAGCACTCAAAATGTGTGAATATGAGGAAAGGAACAAAAGCATAGCCAAAAATCAAAATGATTCATTGACTTTTCTATTTATTTTAAGGTTGGGTCAACATCTCTCTAACACCTAGGAGATGAGAAGTAGCCTTAGGGACCCAAAAATAATTTGAACTAGGGTACAAGATAGAGAATTGTGTACATGATAAAAAAGGGTTTCATGGTTGAAATTGGGCTTTGAGAACCAAAATAGTTGTGTAATTATAACACCATAAAAAAGGCTTTAAAATAAAAGGGGTGCAACACTGGGACTTCTTGCAAGGTCACCCATCCTAGTACTACTCTAGCCCAAGCATGCTTAACTGTAAAGTTCTAATGGGATTCAATGTACTAAGCTTGGTATGATCATACCCTAAATCAAATCCTCCCACCTTATTTTTAGCAAGCATATTAGAATTCACCTTATCTAGCACTCAAAACATACCTTATAAAACACTATTAATCTATAGGTTAGTAAAAAGAGCTCCACAATTAGGAATGTGTCTTATCTAGCACTTGGAAGGCATTGTTAGGATGTCAGACACAAGTTTTTAAGAGTGCATCATTAAATTTTTAACATTGCAATGATGATACAGAATTTTATTTCACCTACAAAATGTACCCAAAATGGACTCAAGGACCAATTCAAGTTTTGGGACATAAAATAGGGAATGGGACCAAAAGAGGTGATGCAAAGATCATGCATCCTATAATTACTTTAGCTCAATAATGCTTAACTTTGAAGTTTTTATGGGATCTAGTGCATTGAAACTCATATGATCATACCCAATATCAAAATATTACACCCTAGCCTAAGCATGTACATTAGAAAGCACCTTATCTAGGATGCACCTTATCTAGAACTTAGAACATACCTCATCAATAATTCAAATTGCATGAGAAACTAAAAATCACCCCAAAATTAAGAACACACCTTATCCAACACTCAAAAGGCATCAATAGGATAAAAAAGATGTGGTTCTCTACAAAATTAACTTTTTATAATGAATCCATGTGTCACATTTTCACTAAAACAAACATCCAAGGAAAAATCTATGACCCTCAAAAGTCCTTGAATAAATTCCCCAATATTATAAGCTTCTCCTCTTTATAAGATTTAATTCTAATATCAACTATTTTATTTATAAGGAGATGAATTCTAAGGAAAATTATTTTTACATCATCTTTACTAACTAGAATGTACCTTATATAACACTCAGAATGGACTTACCAAGCACTTGGAATGAATGAGCAAGTAAAAAGTACTACAACATTAAGAATACACCTCATCTAGCACTTATAAACACATCAATAGGAAGAAAAGGAACCAAGTCCTATCCAAAACTTAGAATGTGTCATTAACTTTTTGTTATTGCATGGTTAGGATTGGTAGACCCTAAAAATTCCTATACAAAATACACTATGAATTTTTTTGTTTTTACTTAGTAAAATACCTAAGAGAACATGTTTTTTTCCATATCAAAAGAAGAGTATAAAGGCACTAGTGAAATATAATAATAAAAATTTGAAGAAGAAAAATAGGATGCCTTATGAGATGGTGATTTTTGCTAATTCAGATAAACTAAAGCATGGTGACTACAAAATGGTGATTTTTGCTAATTCAGATAAACTAAAGCATGGTGACTACAAAATGGTGATTTTTTGTGAAATGATGTGTACTAGCAAAGAGTGATGGAGAAGTGGCTATTTTATTTTATTTTATGGACACTACCAAACAGGCATTATGAAATAGCAATATTTTAGTGTTTCAGAAGAGGTACCCATATTACCTTGAAAAAATATGAAAATGACTTATGAACATCTTAAAAGGTGAAATACATAATTTCAAGTATGCCAAAGTACAAAGGCATTAATTATAGAAATGTTTGAGATGATAGGTGAGTGAAATAGAGAAGTTACTACTTGTGCAAAATGTATGAAGTCATGAATATGAATTAAATGAGAAATAAAAAAATAAAGTTTTTAAAGGAACAAAATAATTCTATAAAAAGTACTGCTTCAAGTTGAGTAAGAATTTGAAGAGCAAGCAAGTGACTTGCATTGTCGCATCTACATATTTTGAAAATTGTAAGTTAAATATTCTGCCTAAATTCAAGCTTCTTTTCAAAATGGCACCTAAGAAAGAAATGACTATTAGGAAGAATAAGGGAGAAAATATAGAAAATGCTATTTATAAAACACTTTTAGAATTTTTTCTTGATTCTTCTTCTATTGGAACTATCCTGATATTTTATGATGAGTATAATGGGTGTAAGGATGCAAATATTCTAATTTATGAAAGATCTTTATTCTAGTACTTCTATGCTAACAAATATGAGAAGGAACCTATGAATAACCCTTGGAAAATAAACCTATCCAATATCAGTGTCCCAAATTTTTTTATAGATAGTGATCTTACAAAAAATTTAGCTAACCACTATGAACTAGCAACAAGGATAGTTAGGAAACCTCATTGAATAGTTTTTTTTATCATCACTAGGTCATCTATCGAATAATTTTTTGGTTTGAGAACTTAGGTCCTTGTTGACATGTAAGTCAATTTTTTTATTAGTGACACACACTTATTCAAATTATATATAGCTACCAAGCTCATTGTACAATTCTCAATGTTTTCCATGTAATTCAGTTGCTACCGAGTTTATTAGTGGTTATCAAGTAGTGCAGTGTTCACTGAGTTTGGAGTGTATGTGATGAAAGTCCAATGTTAACTGAGCTTTACAGTGTTAACCAAGAGACTTAGTTTATACTAAGCTCAAGGTGGGAATTTTTACTAAGTCATACAATGTAAACAAAGAGACTCGATTTGTATGACAAGTTTCACACTGTCTACCAAGTCACTAGTATAGATTGAGTTTAGGACTACTTAGAAGTGATTAGTGTAGACCAAGCTTCTACATCTACTGAGTGCATGATAATACCGAGTATTGATAGTGGATTCTGAGTATCAGAACCTCACCAAGTTAATCTTTAGAACCTAAATTTCTTCATGTGGAATGACTTTGTAACATTTGTGGTAACTTGTATGATGGCCAACTTTGTAATTTGTATAATTGGATTGATATATATGTAATGCATTACATCATATCCAATGCATGATGAAAAAGTGGATGCATGTAAAATATGTGAATATGAATTACATCAAAGAAAAGAAAAAGTAGTGAATTATAAAGCCCATAACAACACAAGGAGCAATAGAGAGATATCTATCATAGAAAGGTGATCAATACACAAAGGAATCTCATTCAAAAAACTAAGTTGTAGATCAAAGATCTACTACTGCTTCATCCTAATAGGTGGATTAGTCAAATCCTTTCACAAGGTAGACCTAATAGTCTTTTGTCAATCTCTTTACCAAGTGCATACTTAATTGTATATTTGTAAATCCTTTCACAAGGTGGACCTAGTAGTCCATATTTGTCCTAATAGGGTAGATCATCAGAAGTGATCAATGTAAGCTTTAACAGGCTAACTTTATATTGTAGTACTTAAGTTGAAGGTATCATCCCCACCCCAATTTTACTTTCTATTTGGAAGGTTTCTGGTTCACCAAATCTTTGTGTCTCTATGTTATGAATGCTTTTAGCTTCTTATGCATACAATTAGATCTAAATTTGTATGATGAATAAATGCTAATTAAATGATTGAATTAAAGGTTGAAATTGTTGAAGTTTAGAAGTTACTAATTTACCCCTCCCCTCTTAGTAACTTAGCTTAATATTGAATATTTTCAACAATTTGTATCAAAGCTATTTTGGTTCTCAGGAGAAAGCTTAATAGCTTGAGAAAAGATCAAGGCCAGGGAGATATTCAAACTTGAAAGAGCCATTGACAATGAAAAATTGGATTTAGAAATGGCCATTGCCCAACTCAAGAAAGCAAAGGAGATACTCTCCTAATCCTTGAAAAGAAGAAAAGAACTTGCAATTTAAATGAATGATCAATTCTATATTGAAGAAAGAATTGAAGACCTTCATTCAAGAAATTCAAAAGAACCTAATGAAGCAATCAAAGAAATCCTAGAAAAGAATGTTTCCTTGTAAGAAGAAGTAAGAAAGCTAAGAAGAGAACAAGAAATTCACTTGGTAAGGTTATGTGAAGTCTTGGAATAGAGAAACAAGATAAAAGAAGATATGGATGGAAGGAACAATGAAATCCAAAATCAATCCCTTTAGCAAGAAGACCTTATTGATCAGCTCTCCAATGAAAATGAAGAAATCATGAGCTTAAGATTTGAAAATGAAAGAATGAGGAATGATCTAAATTTTGAAAGGCAAGTTAATGAAAGAATGAAAAATGATCTAACATTTGAAAGACAAATCAATGAAAGATTGAGGACTGATCTAAACTCTGAGAAGAAAATCAATAAAAGAATGATGAAATCTCAAGTAGACATGAATCAATTGAATGAAAAAAACCTCTATAGGCAAAAAGGAAAAGTAGGAATTAGATATACTAAGGAAAGAGAATCATCAAAGAAAGGAGCTCACAAGAACCAAAGAACTACTTGTAGTTATTATGGTAAGATAGGTCATACATCAAAAAATGCTTGAGTAATGGGAGAGCAAAATTAAATGGAAAATGCTACAATTGCAATCAACATGGTCATAGAGCTAATGAATGCAAAGAAAAACCAAGATTTGAAGGCATATGTCACAAATGCAAGAAACGTGGACACAAGTCATCAAAATGAAAAACCAAGGTATAGAATTTAGTAGAAAAAATCATGAAAGAAATATTTGGATAGGACTACAAAGCCTAGTGTAGATGTCATTACTATGGAGAATTCAAACATATTGGTATGAATTGTGTTAAACATCATATGAGGAAAAGAGATACCACTAAAAGATGTTTCATTTATACAAAACTTAGTCATCTTGCCAAGAACTACATGAATACTAGAAGAATTGAAGATAAGAAAAAGGTAAAGGCTGATAATATTTGAAAACAAATGAGACAACAATGGGTTCCTGAGTTTGTCGAGGAAACAAGTCTGAGCAATGATGGTCAAGTCACTCAAGAAATGGGTGACTCTACCACTTCTAATTAACTTCTCAAGGGAGAACTAGAACTAAGCCATCAAAGAAGACATCCAAAAATAATTCCTGATTGAAAGGTGGAAAAGATCCAAATCTATATTCAAGATACAAAGGGATCATTGAGTGAGATCGATATCACTTACTACCGAGATACTTCTCTATCAAGTAAGGTCAGGAGTAATAAATATTCATATAGTTGCCAAGTCATGAAGACTTCACTAAGTGTTCAATGCCAAGTAGTGGATGATAGTCTGTCAACATATCTATTTTTGTACTGAGCATTAATGATGAAATTTCAACAAAAGGCATGGAATCAAAATCATTTCTTACTATGAAATTTTGAGTGCTATTATGAAGAGAAATTTTTAGTGCAATCAAAGTGACTTGATAAAATTACCAATGAAAGTTTTTTGAATTCTCTCAAACCCTACTGAGTGAAAATGGCATCCAGTAGTAGCAAGGTTAAGCAAGGTTCTGACATGTTGGTTTATGGAGTTGAGTGGAAGGTGCCAAGTTTCAAGCTCACTCCTATGACTATTGAAACCCTAGATCCAAGTGGTGTGCAATCCCAAATTCCTCCTAAGGTACTTCTTATCAATAAATTCATACTCATTTCAAATGTGTTATTCAAGAAATTGATACTTTAGAAATGGATGATTCCCTAGCTTAGTTATGTGTGGATGGAGTCCTAAAACTTGAGCATCAACATCTAGAAACCAAATGGTTGACACACAGCCCTCACATGCCTCAAGAATTTCAAATCAAATGGATTAGGTTTATCCTTAGCCAAGTGCATAATAGGCAGCTATGGCTAGAACAACCAATTCTAATAACTAAGAAGATGATTCACCAAATCACTGACCTCCTTATGCTAGTCAAAGCCAAAACAACAAAAAACCTAGGTTAGGCTGAACTAGAAAAGAAAATCCTAGCTAAATAGGATGGAAGAGGAATGAAAATTAGTACTGTCACTGATTTAGAATTGAAGTTTGGTATTCACATCATTGGACACAAGATATACACTTTGAGTAGACTAAATAGGGTGTCATGTGAAGTCGTGGAATTAGTTTACAAGGTGGTCAAGAACAATTTATCATATGACCTTGCCAAGATATTGCTAAGATAATTTAACAAGAACATGGAAAGTATAAGAACTTTGAAGAACAATCCATGTAAGTTTGATTCCTTGTTGACTTGTCTATTTTTTTATATAGAAATTATTTCCCTCTAAAGGTACTGTAGTATGGAGAAAACATGTGCTTGTGCTCTATCAAATCAATGAGTATATTCCAGAGATGGGTGAAAACTACAATAGTATCATGGATAATTATTTTGATGTATTTAAGGAGAAAATGAACAATAGATTCATAATTCCCAAGAAGCTAGTTGAGGACTATAAAGATGATATAGGTTTCATTGTGGACAGTGATAAGGTGTATATTTAGGTAGTTAAGCCTAGAATTGTGTGGGTAAAACCTCTTGGCTATGAGGTCAACATTGATGAAGCAAAGGATATCATTGAAGCTCTTATCAATAAACCAGTTGATCCTAAGGTTGCATACTTTGGAATTTATGATGAAGCAAAGGCTAGGATTGAACATAAAATAAAGCTCCCTTAGGTGGTCAACAAAGGGAAAAGAAGAAATGAAAAAATGAAATAAAGTTCACCCCTTTTGTTAAACAAGGGAAAAGGTGAGGATGAGCAAGGTGAAGAAGTAGAGGATGAGGATGAGTCTAAGGAAGAACTGTTGCTAAAAAAGAAAGGCAAGGTGATCATCTCCAAGAGAACAAAACCATCCACTATAGTTTTCACAAGGAAGTAAAGAAAGAAAGCTAACAAAGAAGGAGGAGACATCATATTTAGAAAACCTCCACTCACCTTCTATGATAGTTTAAATAAATTGGAAGAAGGAGAAGGGATAACAAGATATTAATCATTGAAATAAGAGATTAGGACAGTAGAAGAATAGAAGCAAGTTGAAGACCTAGTGCTAAATAAAATGGGTAAGTGGAAATACTCACTAGATCAGATCACTTCTCAAGTTCCTAGTGAATTATTAGAAAAGATAAAGCCAAGATGGAATTTTGCTATGCAAACTATCAAGGATATATATGGAAAAACCATGAGGTAGTTATTACTGAGCATTTTAGATGCTAATGTGAAAGATTCATTAAAGAAAAATGAAGAAAAACTAACTCTAAAATTTAATACTTGTCTAGTTTTGATCAAGGAAATTGAGCATGTTGTTAGGAATGCAAAAAATACCTGGAAGAATATATATTTGTTACATAAACCAAGTGATTTTCTAGTCAATGTCAAAAATGATGATGAAGAAGAAGATAAGGAGAAATATGAAGAAGAGAATGTTGAACTATTAACTCACTTTGATAATGAAGAAGATGAAGAGGATCAAGAACAAGAGGTTGATGAGGAAGAAAAGCAAGATGATGAGGAGACTCCAATTTAGATAGTTGCAACACTCATTGCCTCACTTCCTCACTCTCCAAGCAAGCTAGTGTCAACATCAAGGGTGGAGACAACATCAACAAGTTTCATTGTGACCACTAGTGATATATCAAATGTCCAATCACTTTTTGTTCCCACTCAACTCAGCTCATCACTGACAAAAGTGACTTCCACTTCATCCACCAAGCTACAAATTCTTCCTTCAATCCTCAAGCATTTTTGTAAGTATTCCTTTAGTTAGTACAGTATCAATTTCTACTACATGCCCAAGTCTCTACTATTATTTCTATTCTAGATACAAAAGCAATAAATGCAAGGACAATTGAGCCCAAGGTTTAACTGAGCACAAAATTTTTGGGAAAAGGAAAGAAGATAGAGGAAGAAATTGAGTTAGATGAGGAAATAGTAATCTCCAATTGGGATATTTACAAGCTTACTCTAGATCAAATGTAGACATTTGGTGAACTCCTCCAAAAGAAGGCTAAACAACAAAGGATAAAAGAGGAGAGATATAAAGAGTATAAGATAATTGAAGATGCTACAAACATTTTGGTAGAGCCTATAGGAATTGAGATTGGTTCTTCTCAACCTATTTTGTACTGGCTAGCAAAAGCAGTCCAAAAATTTAGTGAAGACACTAATGGACAAGATAAGTTAGTGGAGAAGGCTTAAAATAAGTTTAACAATAAAGTGCTAGAGCACATTGCTCAGCAAATTTCCATTCAGCAAGTAGAGCTCTCTACAATTTTGGGCAATTTAGAAAACATCATGTTCAAATATGTCATCACTTTTTTGGGTAGCTATGTGATGTTTCTAGTTTTACAAAAGAAATAAAGGACAAATTGTCCAAAATAGATGAAGATCTAAAGGCTAGTGCTCAGCAGCTACAACGTGACCCTAGTTCAAGCTATACACACTTCAAGAAAATAATATTTTTATCAAAAATGAAAATATGATAGAATTTTTAGTAGAAGTACAAATTGTACTTCATTATTCATACATGCAACGTCCTACAGGAAAATTGGGACAATACTTTGGCAATCATTCTTAAGATACATTCTAAATTTTTGTCTCATTTTGGTGTTTCTATGTAAATAAACTAGAATAAACCTTTGGTAAACTATCAAAAATGGGGAGAAAAGATATATTGGAGAAAGCCATATGTTATGGGTGAGTAAGACATGTACAAAAAGGCACACAATATGGAAAATTTTCTATGAAGGAGAACTTGCAATAAGTAAGACATATTGTATGTAGTAGAAAGATATATAGTATCCTATATATACCTTACAAAATCAATTTTGAAAAAACCCAAAAACAATATACTCTACCAAGCTAGTATTACATGGTGATGGATATAAGGTATTCAATTTTGGTTGGTAAGTGTTTTTGTCACTAATGCCAAAGGTGGAGATTGTTGACATGTTAGTCAATTTTGTTATTAGTGACACACACTTATTTAGATTGCATATATCTACCAAGATCATTGTATAGTTCTTAGTGTTTTCCATGTAATTTAGTTGCTATCAAGTTTATCAGTGGTTATTGAGTAGTACAGTGTTCACTGAGTTTGCAATGTATGTGATGAAAGTCTAGTGTTAATTGAGCTTTCCAATGTTAAAAAAGAGACTTATTTTATACCAATCTCCAGGTGAGAATGTTTACTGAGTCATACAATGTAAACCAAGAGACTCAGTTTATATGACGAGTTTCACAATGTCTACCGAGTCACTAGTGTAGACTGAGTTCAAGACTACTTAGAAGTGATCAATATGGACTAGGCTTCTACATCTATTGAGTGCATGATGATGTCAAGTATTGATAGTGGATGCTAAGTATCAAAACCTCATTGAGTTAGTCTTCAAATTTTGAATATCTTCATGTGGGCTAAATTTCTAACATTTGTGGTAACTTGTATGATAGCCAACTTTGTAATTTGTATAATTAGATTGATATATATGTAATGCAGTGTATAATATCCAATGCATGATGAAAAAGTGGATGTATATAAAATATGTGAATGAAAATTACATGAAAGAAAAGCAGAAGTAGCAAATTATAAAGGCCATAAACACAAGGAGTAGCAAAGACATATCTATCCTAGAAAGGTGATCAGTACACAAAGGAATCTCATTCAACAAACTAAGTTGTAGATCAAAGATCTACTACTGGTTCATCCTAATAGGTGGATTAGTCAAATCCTTTCACAAGGTAGACCTAATAGTCTTTTGTCAATCTCTTTACCAAGTGCATACTTAATTGTATGTTTGTAAATCCTTTCACAAGGTGGACCTAGTAGTCCTTATTGCTCCTAATAGGGTAGATCATCAGAAGTGGTCAATGTAAGATTTAATAGGCTAACTTTATACTATAGTACTAAAGTTGTGGGTATCATCCCCACCCAAGGTTTACTTTTCATTTGGAAGGTTTCTAGGTCACCAAATCTTTTGTGTCTCTGTGTTATGAATGCTTTCAACTTCTTATACATACAATTAGATATAAATTTATATGATGGATAAATGATAACTAAATGATTGAATTAAAGGTTAAAATTGTTAAAGTTTAGAAGTTACTAATTCACCCCTCTCCTCTCAGTAACTTAGCTTAATCTTGAATATTTTCAATAGCCCTGACGAAAACTAGTATACATTAGTTTAGGATTGTTTATGAAAGGACGATGAATTAGTTTAAATTTATAGAAATTTTCCATTTCATGATGAGAGGTCAAAATAATAGGTTAATGCTAGTTCACCATATTGGCCCTCATCCTGTAGATAAATTCATGGATTTTCTCAAAAATACTTATTATGGTTGGGTTCAATTATTTGGAGAATATTCAAAAGAGAATATTCCTCTCAATTACATGTATATGTGTATAAGAATTCAAAATCCTCATTCTTACGTAGAATTTGATTTTACTGAAAAAATTGAGAGATGATGAGGAGCTTCCTTCCAAAAGAGCTCACTGGCTCCATTGAGGCTTTTAAATGGCCTCCTAGGGTTCTTTATTTAACTCTTCACTAGGAAATCACCCTCTAGATCCCCTTCCTCCAAGAAAACTCCCTAACAATTTAAGTTTACCTTCTCTCCTTCCCACTCTTTCCACTAGGCACAATTAAGCCTCCAAGGGAAAATCCCATCACACTATTGTTTCTAGGTTCTAACCAAGCTTAGGCTCTCCTAATAAGTTTCTTATTCCATTACCCACCATTCTACATCATTCTTTTAGGTCCATCACACCTGTAACCCCAAATTGATTAAATTGGCCTTGTAGCCCTAAGAGCCCCTATTATCCCTCCTAAGTAAAGGGTTTAGCATTTCCTCCTAAAAAACCTTGATAAAGCTAGTTGGTGTCTAAAGGACTTTGTCTCCTATGGACCTAGGCTAAAGGATTTTTCTGGTCTTAGGTCATAGTACTCTCAGTATAGTAGAGTTTATGAAAATCCCTATTTTGAGGGTTTGTAAGGTAATAGTAAGGTTTCTCTCCTTCTAAGGTGTTTCTCTTCACTTCCTACCTCCACCTCTGAATACAACACTCTTAGTACCCTACCCTTGCCATACCTTCTAGATATTGATTCATACCAATCCATTATTCACTATTGTATCTCCTTAGAAGCATACACTATGCCTTGCCAAGCTCTACTAGCTTGTCTAGGGCTCACTTGTAACCATGGCCAACTACCTTGCACAAAATCCAACTTCCATATTTAAAAAATCTACAAAGGCTATTTCCTTATTTCCAAAGGGCATGAGAGTTTGACTGTGGAAGTTCAAGCCATAGCCATCTCTAGGCTAACTATAATACCCCAAAATTGGCTTATTGCCATGATCACCAATTCTGGTCTATTTCTGATCAATTCTAAAGTCCTATTTCATTAGGCAAATTCTTGTTCTAACATTTGCTACTTGACTTAATTTTCAAATGTAGAAAACCCTAATCTACATTCATCATACTCATTATTTAATCTCTATAGTACACACTCATATTAGCCATGTTAAACCTATTTGATTTCAATTTAATTTAATCTAAAGTGTTCATACTTTATTAAATTAAATTATCTCCTAAGGTTAATGTACTATGCGATTAAATTTATTTAATTTAATAAATATGCCTATTTTAATTAATTAAATAAAATTAATTAATTAAATGGAGAAGCTACTTCTAAGTTAATTAAACAAAGTCATTTAATTAAATGGGAAGTTATTCCTAAATTAATTAAATGGAGTTATTTAATTAAATAAGAAAAGTGTCTCTAATTAATTAAATAGAATTATTTAATTAAATAAAAAAAGGTAATTATGAGAGAATATCTCATTTTATTAAATTAAATATCTCTCCTAATTTTCTCATCAGTTCAAGAATGGAAATTCCCAGTTCACTACTGATCAAATTAGAAGTGACCCAGATCACTTGCTCTCACACTGAAGTCTATCTGAGTTGACTGACTCTTACACTTAGATCTAAGCCAGTTAACTCCCTCTAATTTTGGAATCTTCCACCTTAATTGAACCTCATCTTCAATCCTGACCATTGATTAAAATTGATCTCAACCATTGATGGATTCTAGGAAAGTCTATTTAAGAGACCCTCATTTCCTTATTATGGAAGTTGAATTCTTATGCTATCAAATTGCTACTAAATTGCATACTCATTTCCTTATCATTTTCATAGCTTAATATCATCTAGCTTAATATCATTTAGATTAATTTTTCTCTCTCATTTAGATTTAATGTGCATACATATAATCTAGTTTATTTTATCTGTTCTTAGATTAATGCTTGCATAACATATAGATTAATCTACATAATCATATAGTTGCATTTAAATCCTTCATTCTTAGAGGGTCTAGTTGCCTACCCCTCAAATTTGAGGATATTAATTGGGAAAAATCCTTTTAGATAGGAGCCAATGGGTGGCACTGTTGAGCATTTTGGATGAACAATTCAATGTTCATTCTAGGATGACTGCACAAGTAATGACCACATTGAAGTGTCTGTGAGGTTTAGAGGCCCACAATTCACAGGTACATTTCTGGCGCCCACCCTGGGGTTGAGAAAATCAATTTCTCAGGCCTCCTTTGCATTTTTAAAATTATTTTCATGTTCTCTATCTGTACAATTCCATACAGGTTCTGAATCTTCATACGAGACTATTCATTTTCGCACGAGGATTCTGAATCTTCGTGGAAAGATTCTCTGCATGTCGCATGAGAAAGTGCTTGAGCGAATGAAACTTCGCACAAAACATATTTTATTTGTGTGGGCCATAAAGGAACTTCATGTGAGCTAGATAACAATTTCATGTAGCTTTGTTAGAGATCTCACACAAGATCTTGTAACAACAGCTTTAATTTTTGAGCATTTTTTGATCTTCAGATTATCTGATTTTACTAACGTGCTTGTCTTAATCTATTTTCTAGTTTTAGTTATAGCCTAACTATTGTTTGTAGGAAATTTGTCAAAGATTCCTTCTAAAACCCACTTAAACATGGATTAACAATTTTTTTGCAGGACGATTGTTGAAGATACGCTTGTCAAAGATCAAATTTAAAACCCACAAAATAGTGTGTCTGCTTTTCTTATTTTTCAAACTATTCTAATTAGGGGCTTGTGAATTTCCTAGGGTGCAAGATGAAAGAATAAGGGATTATGCTCTTCACCACTTGGAGGTCATGACCAAGGGTGAATTAGAAACCTAGACACTTCTGAATGATGACATTCCAAAGAAGGCAAGCAGCTTGGTGGTTCTCCAATGCTTATTCTCTTCTATGATAAGATGATGATTTACTTTAAGGGAATCAAAATCTTTAAGGAAGAATGAGTTTGGATTGATTAATCCAAGTGGGTAATTAATCTATTTTGCATGTTTGGATGAGGAAATAAGGTAGAGGATTATGCTCTTTCCCCTTGAGGAAAATCAAACTTTCTTACCCATAACTCTAGACCATTGGTCCATGTCAATCCTTTAAAGGGTCTGCCAGAGTGATCCAACCTCTAGGAATGACCCAAGTGAGCACACTCCTTTCATCAGAGATTCCAACTCACTATAATCAAGATGCTTTGTAGTGCGAAAGAATCCAAACCCGAATTAATTTCTTTCGCTTGGTTCTTGATATTGCATATCAAGGGGAAGCTCTGTCTATGCACCGGTCAACACCGACCCCTGGCTTGTTAAGCAAGTAGTGTGCACTTTCAGATGCTAGTGTGGGCTATTGGTCTCAACTTTTCTTGTGAAGCCACTAGGAATTAATATGAATTGAAGCCAATTAAAAACCTTGTAGTTAGAAGCCACCTAGTTCACCTCCGAAAGGAGTCATAATATTTGTGCAAGGAGGGGGAAGAATATCTCCTATAGAACTCACCATAGACATGCTACTAGATGTTTGAAGGTGGTATACATGCTTGTCCCCTGCCACAAGGGTGCTCGTTCAGTGTATACTAGTGAGTCCATTGAATATACCAAAAACATGGGTGCCCTTTAGGGGGTGACACAGTTGTATGAGGTACACGCATGCACATAAGATTTGGGACAAAGGTTTGTCCTTCTCTACCAATTTTTCTTTCTAGGGATAAAGTTTGTTTGTTATTGAGTCATCAACAAAGTCCAAACCATTTTACAACAAACAAAGGTCAAGACTCCCCTATCCTATCGAGTTGCTTTGCCCTCGGCACGACTATTTTTTACTACTATTTGCTTCCCACTATCTTGTTCAAACATATTTCCTTGATTGAATCCTAAAAAATTGTCCAAAAATATTACTAGGTCAACCTTGTTATCCATCCAATCAAATCTTTCTGATAAATCTATCTATTCTGTCTGAATAGTCTAAAATTATGAAAATCTCTTTGAAGTCAGTTGCTGTTGTAAAACCGGTCTGTCTTCTCATGCAAAAACATTTTTGTCTCATGCGAAATCATTTTTTACTCATGTGATTCCCAAGTCCTTGCACAGTCCGTGAAACTTTCTCGTGCGAAATTAAACTACTGTCACTGACTTTCGCATGGCCTAGAGTATAATCTCTCATGGTCCAAGATAATTCCTTGCGTGGCCTGTAAAGGTTTCTCATGCGAGACTTTGTGTCAGCATTACCACTTTTGGTTTGTTTTAGCTATCTCTGCCCTGCATGCTGCCTTTTTCTATGTCAATTTATCACTCTCTGTCTGTGAACAATTTTGAAATAGCGGCACTTTGTTTAGCTGAAGACTTGTGTCTCATACTTTGACTAGTCTCATCTCTTAAGTTACCTTTTTTCTTTCTCTCTTAATGTTTGTCATACCTTGTGTCACATTGGTCATAATCTCTAGATATTCTAGCCTTTAAATCAAACCATTTGTGCCTTGGTGGATAGCATTCTTGCTATTATCTTGTCCTTTTTGAGACTTAGTCTTGGTGTAGTCCTTGTCCAGGTTCTTACTTTTTTTCCTTGTCTATGACTATCACAACTAGAAGTGGCAACGTATTTTATCCTCTTAGACTTAGATGTGGTCATGTTAGGGGTCATAATCATGGCAAAGGTCACTTAGATTTTGTTACACAATCTATATCTAGTTCAGCTAGTGAGGCATCTTCACAATCTCCCTCACTTGCTAGGTCACCTCGAGTTCAGCAAACATTTTTTATAAATTTACAACAAATTAGGAATCCTTTGTACCAAGAAGATACTGAGATAGGTAGAAGTCCTGCATTACCAAACATGATGTTTGATTCCTTTTTCAAAGGACCTTTTGAAACATAACACATTGAGACTGAACACTTTCCTATAATGACTAATCGTGAACTTGAACATGGTAGTTATAGTCGACATCAAGAACCACCTAGGAATGAAAAAGAGAAAGAGAAAGACCATGACACCGATGAGGAATAGGAAGAGGTGGAAATACTCCCTGAACACATAGCAAAATGTCGAAGAAACAAAAACTTTCAAAAGGTCATGAGAATCCTCCTCAATGAAGAGAAAGAAAAGTACTTTCTCAAACTTGCACAAGAGGGAGCAAAGTTACCCTCTCATTTCAATGTGGAAACCATTATAACACCTGACGAAGAAACTAAGACTTCTAAACTCCAAAAAAAATTGAAAATTATGCAAGACTAATTGGCTCAGATGATGCATGAGAAAGAGAAACCCAAAAAGACATACACATTGGATGCTCTTTGTCCATTTCCATTTGACAAAAGCATAAACATGTTGCCTTTCCCACAAGGCATAGAGCTACCCAAATATGACAAGTACTTTGGTACTACTGATCCCCAAGATTTCTTCTGAGAATTGGTGCTTTGTCTATGGAGTTTATACATGATCAAACATACCTCATGTGTTTATTCCATAGAAGCCTAGGTGGTCAAGCTTTGGAGTGGTTCTCACATTTACCTCCTGGTATCAAGATGTTTGACGAAATTGCCAATCTATTTGTTCAGCAATATTCAAGATCTATGCAACCTTAAATAGAAAGCTAGAGAACCTTTTTTCACATTTCTCCAATGGTGGAGACAACTGTATACTAAGTATTCCCACAAAATTCCAAAAATAGAGAAGCCTGACATTTTCACTGATAACTTCCTCCCTAATTTTGGATACAGAATCCAACTTCAAGGTCCATATACCTTTGAAGACATGATCATACAGGCTATCTGCATCAAGGAATTTATGGTCAAGAAAGGTGAACTTGCTCTTCAGAGAGACATGAAACAAAGTTTCACTTCCAATAGGGATAAAACCAAACACATCAACAATAACTAAGAAATCCTACATGATGGAATCATTGACAATGTCACACCCAAACCTACTAAAGCAGCATTTAACCTTACAGATGGCCTGAAAGTGGCTAAAAATGTTGAGAAACCTCCTCTTGACAATAAGACATGTGGGAAAAAACTAAGAAACTCATGTACAACACGCCCCAAGTGAGACTATACACCTTTGGGAGAACCTTTGGATGTGGTTTACAAAACATTGCTACAACATAAGCTTATTTCACTAATGGATAACCCTCATCCCTATGATCCACAACCACGTCCACCATGGTGGAATGAGACCTCATTCTGTGAGTATCACCAAAACAAGGTACACAAAACTAACAACTGTATAAACTTGCACCATAAAGTCTAGGACATGATTGATGTTGGTGATCTTGTGGTAGATGGACATAACAAAAACCTGGATCACAAGGCATTCAAAGAACCTTTCATAGCTTATGAAAAAGGAGAGACTTCTAAACCACAACCCTACAACAAGGTCAACTATACATATTCCAATGATGACAATGTTATTCACACGGTTGAACATGTGGATTCTAAATACTGTGACATTATTACCATTATAGATATAGGTAGAATCTGGCTTTGTTTACTTGTGAGGATTTTCAGCTCCCATGAATCTCATAATCACTTCCTCTAATGTGAACTCATCAATGTGTATGATGCTTGGTTGGTCCCAATCTATGAGTTGTGGATGGGCGAGTGGTAGGTCAATGAAATGGATGGATAGTTCTTGGAGAACAGAGTCTCTGAGGAAGATTTGGTCTGGGATATCGTCGTAGGCTCTCTTTTCAACTTCCTCAGGAATGTCTTTGATTTTGACAAGGTTGCAGTGAATGTTTTGAAAAGTGTGACCATTCTCATTGGTGCCCCCAATTGTGGGTATGCCAAATCCAAGACTTGACTTTGATTCCCACTTGTGTGTGTCAATGGGGCATTGCATGCCTCTTTCTTCTGGTCCTAGACCACCACCTTGATAGTTCCATTTGTTAGTGATCAGCTTATGTCCTTGGGGATACTTCTAGTTGAAGTGATCAAGAAGTGCTTGATTTCTTGGAGGTGCATCCTTATGTAACCAATTGTTGATATATGGAGTGAGCTCCTCATGAAGAGGGATTTTTGAGGATACAAAGGTTGTTGGGCCAAACTATTTGTATCAAGGAGGTGGAATCTCCTTAGCTTTGTGATATGTCAGTCATCCATGGGCGTGTGGATCAAGTGGGATTGCCCTAACAGCAAATGCATCTGACAGATTATACTCTCCATAGCCTTTGTTATTGATCTTCACGGTAGATAGGGTGGAGGCGATGATGGTTTATGGGTCATTACAAGTGTGGGATGAGCTAGCAATGGCTATGCTGATATCAATTCTAGGGTAATGGTTTGCATATGAAGCTTCAACCGCATTGCAGTAAGCAAGGGGTTCTAGATCGGCATGGATGGTTACCTCAGTGCCCTAATGCGGAAATTTGATGCACTGATGGTAAGTGGATGGAATAGCTTTCATGGCATGAATCCATGGGTGACTAAGAAGGATGTTAAATGGTAGGTTTAGATCAATAACATGGCAAAGTGTTTCTTGGATGACTGGTCCAACCTTGATTGGCAGCAAAATAGTTCCTTCTATGGTTCTTTCCAAGTTGTCATAAGCTTTGATGGTGATAACCTCACTGATGATATCTACCTCAGTATACCCAGCTTGTTTTATGAATTTTAGAGTGCAAATATTCAAGGCTGATCCATTATCTATCATTATTCTTTTTACGGCAAAATTGGATACCATAATGGCTATGCGGAGCGAAAGGGTGTGATCTAGCTCGACCACGGGTATGTCAGTGGATTTGAATGATAGGACACATGAGGAGGATAGGTGTCTAATGAGATTACAAGAATTAGTAGCATTGATATCTAAAGAGACATGAGATTCTATGAGAGCACTATCAAGGATGTTTTTGTACACAAGACTAGTGCAGAGAAGGTCTAAAATGGAGATTTGGGCTGGTATGTTCCCAAGGTGTTCCAAGATATTGTACTAGCTTTTTGATGGAGCTGATGGTGCTAGTGAAACTAGTGGGCTTGCGATGTTGAATTGCGCTCTTCAAGTGGTGACTGCACACTCATTTTTTGGTCCTTAGATATTGATAAAATTGATAGAAGGCTCTTTCTTAGATATAAAACCTATGAGGCTACCAAAATCTATATAGGATGAAGTGTGGTCATTGTTCTTTCCATGCTGTTGGTTTGGCTGGTGGTTGTTGGTGTTGTTGTTGTTGCTTTGGATAGGTGTTTTTCCAAGATTTTAGTTGTTGTGATGGGGAAAAGCATTTTGATAGATCTGTCAGCCTGCACTAGGAGAGATTTGGGCACCAACGGTGATTTCTTTCTGATCAATGAGGTCCTGCACATAATCTTTCAGTTTCATGCATCTGAGGGTGGTGTGACCTTTTAACCTATGAAATTTGTAGCACTTATTGTCTTTGTACCATGCAGCTTTGGATTGGCCTAGGTCAATTTGCTGGGTAGGAGGAAATTTGATGAGGTTTTCCTTAGTCATTTTCTCAAAAATGACATCCAATGGCTCACCAAGGAGTGTATAATTTCTAGGTGTAGGTTGGAACTTGGGCTTTGGTCCTGTAGCTACATTGATGGCATTAGCTTGATTGCTAGACCCTTGAAAGTTGGGTCTTGGATTGTGGCCTTGATAGCTTTGGTGATTTTGGTGTTGTAGTTGATAGTTTGTTGATTGTTTGGTTGATAAGGTGGGTTGGACTGATTTTGGGAAGGACCAACAATATTCACATGTCTGGTGTCAATGACGCTGTTTGTTGCAACGTGCTTTTTTTTGTTCCAATACCTAGACTTGTCAGTGGAATGTGATTGATTTTGGTTAGCTTCCTTGTAAATCTTGACTACACCATCTTTAATGAGTCCTTGCTTAAGGATCATTCCTTTTTCTTTGATATCTTTTTAGGTCTGCAAATAGTTCATGGTCATGTGGTGAGCCAAGTTGGGATGGGCATTATCAATAAACATTTTCACCAAATGGCATTCTGGGAGGGTGCAAGATATGCGGGTGCTAAGGGTTTTCCATCTTTGTAGATATTCGGGAAGGCTTTCTCCACCTCTTTGCTTAGTGTGGACAAGATCAACTACTGAGAGCTCTGTTTCAACAAGATGGGCATATTGGGCTACAAATGCCTCAGACAATTCAGAAAAGTTTTTAATTGTGCCATATGGGATTCTATAAAACCATTCAAGAGCTGGTTTGGCCAAGCTTTTGGGAAAGAGATGCAAGAGGAAGATGTCATCGTATGCCACTTCTTGGCAATGCATGTAAAATTCTTTGATATGTGTGACA
This sequence comes from Cupressus sempervirens, assembly GCA_028749045.1. Taxonomy (NCBI): domain Eukaryota; kingdom Viridiplantae; phylum Streptophyta; class Pinopsida; order Cupressales; family Cupressaceae; genus Cupressus; species Cupressus sempervirens. The sequence goes on along the minus strand of CM053793.1, from coordinate 410,188,814 downwards.
GGGTCTCCTTTTCCTCTAAGTTTGTAAAACTTGGGTATCCCAAAGTGTTTGGGAAATGGTGTCATGGTAATGGCTCTATCAAATGGGTAAGAACACACATTCTCAAACTTGAAGGTTTTTGGATCATTTCCCTCCTAGATGTTCTTAAAAGCTATCTTCATGGCTTCCCATTCTAAATTAATGGGTGATGGCTGGGGTGCACCCAATGTAAGAGTGTCCTGAGGTAGGTATGTGCTAGATGGGGCAATGGAACATGGATGACTTTGAGGTATGGGCTGGTAGGGATTGTACATGGCTTGGGCAACTGAATGGTGGATGATGGGTTGCTAAGGTGGAGGAGGCACATATTGCTACATGTGTTGCGAAGCTTGCTGCTGATATGGGATTTGGGATAGGGATTGAGGGATATAGGCTGGCTATGGGATAAATGGATTGCTTTGTGGAGGTAAGGTATAAGATGGTTGTGAAGCTTGGAGAAAGGATCGAGGAGCTTATGGAACTTGACTTGGGATTTGAGGAGTTTGACCAATATATCTGGGTTGTGCCCCCATTTGGGAGGGTATCATGGCAAAGGAGGCTAAGTAATTGGTGGTTGGTGGTGGTGGATTTCCTCCTAGAAGTGGCATAGAAAAATAGTTAATAATAGGAGGTAATGGATTAGTTGGTGGTGGAGGTGGTGGGAATTGAAAGCTTGGGAATGGAACTGATGGGGTTCAATAGCTTGGTGGCTGGATTTGAAAGCTTAGTAGAGTGGTGGCAGGAGCTTGGGTCACTTGAGAGCTTGGCAGAACATTGGTAGTAGCTTGTGGGGTTTGATAGCTTTGTGGAGTGAGGGTAGTAGCTTGTGGATTTGTAGTTGATGGCACTAAGCTCCAAGGACGTAGTGGAAATGATGGAATTGTGTTCTGAGCTGAGGTAAACAAGTTGGGGGTGATGAAAGGTTGATTACTTGGCCCCATGGGTGGCATCCCGATTGTATATTGCTGAGGTTGGCCAAAGATGCTAGCACTGATTTGGGAGATGGGTGGATTTGGAAGGCTGAGTTGGAGAGCAACAGAAACAATAGTGAAGGGATTGAATGATGAGGTGTTTTGGGTGAAGGGGGTTTGGGATGGAGTGGTATGGACCAATGGTGGAGTGGTGGTGGATGGATTGGCTTGCGGAAGGGAGATTTCAACTTGAGTGGAGGCTAGTATGTTTGGGTCTATTGGATCATAAGGATTGGCTTGAGGCTCTTCTTTTGCCCATATTGAGGATAATATGAATCATAAGTGCCTATTGGGAGTGGTAGTTGTCCAAACAATAGATGAGATGAATCTGATAAGGGAGGAGGTCTTCCAAAGTCGAAGGCTCCTATATTGTCCCTTCGAAAGTTAGCCATGATTGTTTCTTTGTTCTTGTCTATAATGGCGTTCACCAATATTGCATTTCTTGGTTGGTTCATGAAAGCTTCAATGTTAGTAGGTGATGGTATAGTTTTCTCTGGGCTGAAGGATGGTTGAGTGCTCAAGGGGAGGGATGGGCATTATTAATAAACATTTTCACCAAATGGCATTCTGGCAAGGTGCAAGATATGCGGGTGGTAAGGGTTTGCCATCTTTGCAGATATTTGAGAAGGCTTTCTCCACCTTTTTTCTTAGTGTGGACAAGATCAACTACTGAGAGCTCTGTTTCAACAAGATGGGCATATTGGGCTACAAATGCCTTAGACATTTCAGCAAAGTTTTTAATTGTGCCACATGGGATTCTATATAACCATTCAAGAGTTGGTCTAGCCAAGCTTTTGGGAAAGAGAGGCAAGATGAAGATGTCACTATATGCCACTTCTTGGTAGTGCATGTAAAATTCTTTGATATGTGTGACAGAGTCTCCTTTTCCTCTGAATTTGTCAAACTTGGGTATCTCAAAGTGTTTGGGAAATGGTGTCATGGTAATGGCTATGTCAAATGGGTAAGGACACACATTCTCAAACTTGAAGGTTTTTGGATAATTTCCCTCCTAGATGTTCTTCAAACTTGTCTTCATGGATTCCCATTCCAAATTAATGGGTGATGGTTGGGGTGCACCCAATGTAAGAGTTCCCTGAGGTAGGTATGTGCTAGATGGGGCAATGGAACATGGATGACTTTGAGGTATGGGATAGTAGGGATTGTACATGGCTTGGGTAGCTGAATGGTGGATGATGGGTTGTTGAGGTGGAGGAGGCACATATTGCTGCATGTGTTGTGAGGCTTGCTACTAATATGGGATTTGGGATAGGGATTGAGGGATATAAGCTGGCTATGGGATAAATAGATTGCTTTGTGGAGGTAAGGTATAAGATGGTTGTGAAGCTTGGGGAAAGGATCAGGGAGCTTGTGGAACATGACTTGGGATTTGAGGAGTTTGATCAATATATGTGGGTTGTGCCCCCATTTGGGAGGGTATCATGGCAAAGGAGGCCAAGTAATTGGTGGTTGGTGGTGGTGGATTTCCTCCTAGAAGTGGCATAGAAAAATAGTTAATAATAGGAGGTAATGGATTAGTTGGTGGTGGAGGTGGTGGGAATTGAAAGCTTGGGAATGGAACTGATGGGGTTTGATAGCTTGGTGGCTGGATTTGAAAGCTTGGTAGAGTGGTGGTAGGAGCTTGGGTCACTTGAGAGCTTGGCAGAACATTGGTAGTAGTTTGTGGGGTTTGATAGCTTTGTGGAGTGAGGGTAGTAGCTTGTGGATTTGTGGCTGATGGTACTAAGCTCCAAGGACCTAGTGGAAATGATGAAATTGTGTTCTGAGCTAAGGTAAACAAGTTGGCAGTGATGAAAGGTTGATTACTTAGCCCCATGGGTGGCATCCTGGTTGTATATCGCTGAGGTTGGAAAAAGATGCTAGCACTGATTTGGGAGATCGGTGGATTTGGAAGGCTAGGTTGGAGAGCAGTAACAACAATAGTGAAGGGAGTGAATGATGAGCTGTTTTGGGTAAAGGGGGTTTGGGATGGAGTGGTATGGACCAATGGTGGAGTGGTGGTGGCTGGATTGGCTTGCGGAAGGGAGATTTCAACTTGAGTGGGGGCTGGTATGTTTGGGTTTGTTGGATCATAAGGATTGGCTTGAGGCTCTTCTTTTGGCACATATTGAGGATAATCTAAATCATAAGAGCCTATTGGGAGTGGTTGTTGTCCAAACAATGGGTGAGATGGATCTGATAAGGAAGGAGGTCTTCCAAAGTCAAAGGCTCCTATATTGTCTGTTTGAAAGTTAGCCATCATTGTTTCTTTGTTCTTGTCTATAATGGCATTCACCAATATTGCATTTCTCAGTTGGTTCATGAAAGCTTCAATGTTAGTAGGTGATGGTATAGTGTTCTTTGGGCTGAAGGATGGTTGAGTGCTCAAGGGGAGTGATGCTGTTTGATCCAAATGATAGGGCTCCATTGTTTCCTTCTTCTTCTTGGCTAAGCAAGTGACGGCTAGCATGAAAATGTTCCTAGGGATGAGATGCAACAATGCTAATGGATGCAAAGGGGGAAGGCTTTTCTATGCAAATGATTTCCTGGGTTGAGGCAAAGCTATATGACAAACCTAAGGAGGATTGGGTTGGGGATTCTAACTTCAAAGATATGTCACCAAATCATGAAAGGTTTTCTTTCCTATGTGCAAGCTTGGTGGTGATTGTGTCAACTTAATGATAGACTGATGATCCTTTAGGAAAAACATGAGATTGACCACTTGTGGATCCCAACCTTTAGCTCAAGGTGATGAGGGATAACAAGTGACAAAGCTAGAATACCCTAGACAAAGCTCTGTTAAAGGGATAACCTTGGTGAGATTGGTGGATTTGCAAGATGGTAGGAATGGCAGACTTTGGCAAGGTGACAACAATTTTGAAGGCTTGGATGTGAAGTTTAGGCTTTTGGGATGCTAGCTAGGTTTGAGGGGATTGGTTTGGTTCTAAGGAAAAGATCTAAATGAGATGGGTGAGCTAAAATTCTTAAGGGGATGACTAAGGGTGGGTGGCTTACCTACAATGATGACTCTAAAGTGGAGCTTATGCAAGAAGATGTGGAGGAACAAGGGGGCCTAATAATAGAAATCATGCCTATTTGGTAAGGCATCAGTAGGGTTAACTCCTGGATGCTTGCTAAATTTGATAGTGCGATCTAACTAGGCATCTTGAAGGACTTTTTTGGCAGCTTTGTCTTCTGCTTTGTGGAGTTTGGAAATTTGAGGGCTTGGTGTTACTTCCTTTTTCTTAGCTACAATTTCTTGGTATGCCTGAGATGGCTTGGGTTTGGCTTTGTGAAACTTCTCTTTGGGTTTGGGTTGTTCTGACATAAATTCTTGAATCTGCTTGGCTTAGAGAGATTTTGGTTGTCTTGCTTTAACTCGTTCAACTTTTAGAATAGGTAGTGACTATGCTAAGTATGCCCTAAGCTAGGACTGACCAAGTTTGGCAAACATTCATTCAACAAGTAAAAAATCAAGCAATAGATAGGAAAAACTAGATAGAATTTTTTGATTCTCAAAATGTGATACTTGCGCCAAGGAGTGTGTATGTTTTACAAATGTTTTGATCAGTCACTTCAAACACATTAACACCCTAGATGGTTGTCTGCAAGGCTGACAGTTGGTTTAGCTAGGGAGTCCTCGATATACTCAAGGTACATGAGGCCCAAATTTTTAGATGAAAGAAAAAAGATGTCACACATCCGAGAGGAGTGGTAACCTACTTCTCCTCTTTCACTTCTCAAGGGTATAAAGTTCCTTGAGACTTAGCCCGAGTGACAAAATCTTGATCGCAAGAGAGGTGTCTTTGGATTCACCTCCCGATCTTTATACTCTGCCAAAACGCTGAAGTTGAGGTCATCCCAGGGGGTGATGAAATCCCCAAGTAGGCCTACTAAAATTTAAACAATATTTTGGATCCTAATCTTATGCACCCAAGATGGCCTTGAAAGACAACAAGGGGAGAGAAGACTTGGATGATCTTGGGCTAAAAGATAAAATTCTTTTCCAACTGACACTCAAGTTTTTTTGATCTAGACCTTGCAAACACACATGTTTAGGATGCAAATGTTCAATTCCAACTTGAAGCATTAACAAAAGTAAAATTGATTGAAGAATTAATACACCAAGAAGATTTACGGTCCACAAAAGTAAACTCGCATGCTTGGAGTTTTCTTTAAGGCATTCAAGATTGAGTGTGAATTTGTTTTAAGCCCAAAATAAAGATGTGTAAAACTCTGTTTCAAGCGCGCACCCAAAGGCCCTCCACGTCAAGATTTGTTAATTTTTATGCCCAAATGAAGTGTTAGTGAGACTAATGTGCATTCGAGAAATTTTTTATCTTAGAAAAACCAATAAAAACTCAAGTGAGTAGAATTTGATTTTTATGGAGCACTTAACACCTTCTTAGGTAGACCCATCCCCATTTATGGTGCTGCTATTGCAACCAATGGTTAGAATGATGGGTGATTAAAGAGGGTGAGTCCAACAACAAATTCACTCAAAGTGTCTTTATTTGTGTTTATAACTTAGAAAGTTTCTAAAATGTACATTCTTTTTATGCCCCAAAAGATGAGGTGTGAGATATTGTAATGATTAATTGACCTTTTGCATTCAAGATTGGATTTGTTGTTTTAATCATGCATTCATAAAAAAAACAAACTTGATTTTAATCCATGGCACTCAAGAGTAATTTTAGCAACATGCATTCAAAGACAAGTGGTTAAACATTCAATTTTTTTTCCTTTGAGCATTCAAGATTGAGATTTTGTGTGTTGTTTTAAGAACTTTGAAGTGCTTTGTTTTAATCTTAGATCATTCAAGATTGTTTTGGACTCAAAAGTGAAAATGACTCTTTGGATTTTGGTTTTCATTCAAGATTTTGTGTTCTAGTTTGCATGTTTTAAGCCCAAAAATGATATTCCTAGATTGTTTTGATGCATAAAAAAACCTAAGAAACATTCAAGATTTTGCAACAAGACATTTGTTTGGAACAAATAACAAAGCTTTTAGGACAATTTTGGTAACCATTTAGGACTCTTAGTTTTCATGAGATTTTTAAAAGAACTTTAAAATATTTGCAAATGAGGTTCATTTTATCCTTGATTGATGCTTTGAGTTTGATTTAGAATTTAGTGTGTACTTAGTGTTGATTTTGAACCTTTTGAAATGGAAACTTGAAGTTCTTTTTAAATTCCCAAAAATGAAGTGTTCCTAACTTTGCATGAATGCATTTAAAACTTTGATGTTGCAAGGATGCAAATGATTGGATTGGTTTAGTTTCACTTGTTAAAAGATTTTTATTTTTTTGCAATTTTTTAGTTTTTAATGGATTTAAGTATGATTTGGGGGTTCATTTTAAGCACTAAAAAGAAGTGTGTATGATTTTGCTTCCTTAAAAAAAAAAATGACCAAGATCTCCCACAAGAAGAAGAAGAAGAAGTGGATGGAATAAGAAGAATATAGACAAGAAGAGGAAGAAGAATTCTAAGTGCTTTGTCCACCTATAAGCTTGAAAAATCTACGAACACTATGAGATAGACTATGAGTTCCTTTGTCTTCTTCATGCTCATGTGGACCTACAAAACCAATTTATACAATCCTACCAATCACAATAACAAGAAAAATTAGCCAAAATTAGCAAATAACATACAAAACTTGACTAAAAAAGCTAATGAAGATGACCCATGCGGGGTCCCACTGGGCGTGGAAAAATGTATATGAGCAATGTTAGTATGCTAATAGAAACTAAATTTAAATAAAGCTTCTAAAAACTACACAAAATTCATAAACTTCAAGATAGACTAAGATGAGCTCTCAATTGAGAATATGAGCCATTAATGGGCTCTCTTAATGAGAGGCTCTCTTGTTGAGTGGCTTTGTCTAAATAAATAGGATGTATGCTCAAGCTTATGCTTCAAAAAGGGCTTCAAATGGAGTTGGAATTTGGGTGTGAGTGTATGGTTTTGATGTAAAATGGCTTCTTAAAATGGCATTATTACTTTACTTCATGGATTGTGTTCTTTTGCAAAAGGGAAGGATCCAATTTATAGGCAAGAGGCTTGAGGGATTGAGGGCTAAGATGCAAGGATGAGGAAAAGCTCATGGAGGGCTTAGATTGCATGAGAGGAGAGCACATGGATTGTGCTTCTTTACAGCCAATCAGGAAGTGACACATGTCACAGGGTGAGAGGATGGAGGAAAGGAGAAGGATGAGTCAACAAAGAAGGCTCAAGGGATAAAATATTCATAAAAACCCTCATAATGGCTTGTAAGAGCAATGAAAGGGCTTGGGCTTCATTAGGAAGGTTTTAAGCTTGCTTAGGATTGTGCAAATGATTAGAGGATGGATTAGGATGGTTTAGGATTAACTTAGGGATAGGCAAGTGGATGGCATTTAATGAGGGTGGGTGAAGGAGGAGATATTTGTTAACTTTGGCTTGGGTTAGTAAGTCTTAACCCATGTTTAGAGAATGTGACAAGGTTAAGAGGGGATTAGGATTAGGTTTAAAGACATCTTCTAGAAGAGTCTAGACTTTGGATGAGGATAAAGACTTTCAAGAATAGTCTAGAACTTCCTAGGATGAGGATGAAGACTTTCTAGAAGAGTCTAGAACTTCTTAGGATGAGGATAAATTAGATTTTTAGGAAATAAATAAAGTTTTATTTATTTCAAGGGTTTGGGTTGAGGAGATATTTATTAAAAAAATAATAATAAACATGAGGATTAATATTTAATCTTAATTAAATATTTTGAGTTGGGATTAGGGGTAAGAAATGATGGATTTAGCCTTTAATCAAAATTAAAGAAGGATTAGAAGATTTTGGAAGAGGTTAGTGGTCTTAAAGAAATTGGCCAAGTTTTGGGCAAAAAATAAATTTTTTATTTATTTTGGATTTTTTGGTCAATTTATTAATTAAATAATTAATAAATAAGGAAATAATGTTTAAATAATATTTAAACATTTTTGGGAGGGATTCCTTAATTAAATATTTTTAATTAAGATAAATGGATTTAATAGCATAAAAATAAATAAATATATTAAATAATTAATTAATTAATAAATGATGATGTCATCAATTTTTTTTTCAGAAAATAAAAATACTTTATTTTCTAAAGGATTTAGGTGTCTACAGGGAGTTCATCTAGAAAGAGTCACAAGTTGAGTCTATATATGGGTGTGAAATTCAATTGAAGCCAGGATTGTGAGCAAAGTGTAACATAGATTAAACAATATCTTGTCAATCTGCCAATCCTGATGCCTCATATTCATGGGAAGCCTTTGCTTTTATACATTTCAGCTACTAAAACATCTTTGGGAATCCTATTGGCTCAAGAAGATATGGACAACAAAGAAAGAGTTATTTATTACTTGAGCCGGACATTGGTCTCTTATGAGAAGAACTACAACATTATTGAGAAAGCTTGCTTGGCAATTGTCTTTGCTTCTTAGAAGTTGAGACACTACATGCTTGCCCACACTACATGGCTTGTGGCTAAAATAGATCCATTAAAGTACTTGCTCAGTAAGGCAGCTCTCATAAGAAGATTGGCTAAATGGGTTATGATACTTAGTGAGTTTGACATTCAATACGTTGAATGCAAGGCTATAAAAGGACATGCAATTGTAGACCAGCTGGCTGATGCACCCATATAGAGGCTTTTGCTAATGAACATTGATTTCCTAGATGAGTCAATTCTGACACTCACACACCACACCTAGGTTATGTTCTTTGATGGGTCCTTCACACAACAAGGATTTGGTGCTATATTACTCTTCATTACACTACAAAGATACTCATTTCCTAAAGCTTACAAGATTCACTTTCCTTGTATAAACAACATTTTTGAATATGAGGCTTTGATCAATGGCATGAAAATTGCAGCTGAATGGAGAGTGGATTAGTTAGATATCTTTGGTGACTCTCAGCTTGTCATCAACCAAGTTAATTATGTGTACCAAACAAAGAATGAGAAACTAATTCCTTACAAGCATATGGTTGATGACTTAAAGAAGTATTTTGCACACATCACCTTCTAGCAAGTTCCACGAGCAGACAATAAAGTGGTTGATGCCATGGCCACCCTAGGCTCCTTGCTACAAATGCTTAAAAATGATCTCCGGCATGAGTTCTTGGTGGAAGCGTTACACTACCTAGCCTATGACACCCCTCATTCTAAGATGATCTGTTTTGTTATAGGACAAGAATCATCTTGCTACCATCACATTTATTCCTACCTTTGCAATCAAACCATTCCAGAAGGTCTAACCCAAATTGAGAAATGTTATCTAATCCATAATACTTCGCATTATGTCATTATTGTTGATGATCTGTATAGGAGAGTTCTTGATGGAACACTCCTTAGGTGTTTAGAACTTGAAGATTCCAAATGCACACTAATTGAGGTTTATGAGGGAATTTGTAGATTTCATTCCAATGGCTTGACACTAGCTCGCAAACTCCTTTGTGTTGGTTACTACTAGCCCAAAATGGAGCAAGAAGCTATCAAGTATATTAGGTCCTGTAAGCAGTGTCAACTACATGGGAATTTGATTCATGCTCTAGCCAGAGAGCTGATTCCTTCTAGTACAATATGGCCATTTCAACAATGGGCCTTTGACTTGGTGGGATAGATCCACCTAACCTCCTCTAATGGACATAAGTTCATTATCACGGCTACAAATTATTTCACGAGGTGGGTAGAGGTAGTCCCTCTCACAATTATTGATGGCAAAACTATAGCACTTTTCATCACAAACTACATCATCTATAGATATGGTGTACCATCCTCAATCATTACTAACAATGGAGGACAATTCAAGAATAAAGACCTCACGAAACTGTGCAAGAAATTCAAAACCACACAACATTGGTCTTCCATTTATTACCCCTAGGGTAATGGCTAGGCTGAGGCATCCAATAAGGTGATCCTCAAAATTCTTCATCACACAGTCAGCAAGTTGGGGAGAGATTGGCATCTCCATATCAATCCAGCTCTGTGGGCATATAGGAGAAGCATTAGAACTCCAACAGGCACAACTCCCTTTGCGTTGGTGTATGGGGTAGATGTTATGCTTCTAATAGAGGTCAAGATTCCTACCTTGAGAATCTCTATGAAGTGCCTTAGCACTGATGATCACTATAGGATAGCTTAGCTTCAAGAGCTTGTGTTAATGGATGAATGTCAACAAGTGGCATGTGATCATCTATGAGCATATCAACAATGAATGGCAAGGAGCTACAATCGAAGGGTCAAGCCACGTGACTTCCAGCTGGGTGATCTCATCCTGAGAGAGAACCCTAAGAATCAACAACAACAAGAACAAAAAGGAAAGTTTGAACTAAACTAGCTCAGTCCCTACATCATTACTATAGTATGTGGATCTAGTGCCTATCAGCTTTCCACAATTGAGGGAGAAGTGCTCAAAGAACATGTCAACACTCTCCACTTGAAGTAGTTTTACAGTTGATCTAATATCAACAAGCTCTTTGTACATATTTATATGTCCTAAAAAAAATCTAAAAATCAGAAAAAGTCCTGAAAAAAACTATTACCCTAGTGAAAACCTAGCAATAGGCACCTTGGTAACACCAAAAAAAGTGAAAAGTCTCAAAAATACAAAAAAATAAAAAAATAAAAAAACAAAAAAAATTGAAAAACAAAAAAAGTTCCATTGGTGAAAACCTAGAAACAGGCATCATGGTAACAAAAAAAGGAAAATCTTGCCAAGAAGGTGAAATCTTGGTAAATAGGTGCCTCTTGTTCCCAATGCTCCATCCTATAGTGCATCTTCTGGCTATCATGTACAATCGGTTTCATGCTTTCACTTTCCTGCTTTTTCTACTTTCTACTCATGCATCCATGGATTGAGTCTTGTTATAGCTTGAGGGCATTCCCCTTAGTGTCACTCTTTTTGAGATTCTCCTCATAGGATCTCCTTCGTGATAGTCACCAGAGGTCCTCACTGCATCTACCTACTATCGCTAGTGTCACTACTTTCAATATTCTCTTTATAGGATCTCCTTCGCGATAGTCACCAGTGGTCCTCACTGCATCTTCCTACTATCACTAGTGTCACTACTTTCAAGATTCTCCTCATAGGATCTCCTTTACAATAGTCACTAGTGGTCCTCATTACGTCTGCCTATTGTCGCCAGTGTCCCTCATTTTCAAAGATTCTCCTCATAGAATCTTTTTTGCAATAGTCATTAGTTGTTTCAACTGTGTTTGCCTACTATTGCTTAGGTCACGACTCCAGGTTCCTTTATGGAAGACCTCTCTTGTGTTAGTCACTAGTTGTCTTGGCTATGTCTGTCTACTATCACTCAATCCTTCTTAGGTTCTTCATTGTCAAGATCCCTCTTTGACCTTAGTCACCAGTCGTTCTGACTATGTCTGCCTACTATTGTCACCCTACTAAAGAGATTTCTTTCAAACATGTTCTGGACACTGATACCTGACATCAATCCCAAAAAAAAATTGAACTTAAACATGACATACTTGTTTGGATATACTGAGCTCTTTCTTTGTTTGCTTTGTTTTTGTTTTATCATATCTCCTTGAGCAACTCGATGATGTCATCTTCGACTAGAGAAGTAATGACTAGGGGTATGATCTTTTCTTTGCTTTTTGTCTGTGGTTTAGTTCCAATAAGTTGCTATATTTCTATGAAAGGGGTGTCCACTATAAGAGCCTCCATCTCATATTGCATGGCCATGTGTACCTCAACTCTTTTTATATGAATATACCAATAACGTTAGTCCTTCTTGTTTGTTGGAGTGAACTCTTCATGCTATAGTAAATACTGATACTCATCCTGCTAAGTGAATGTATCGATCACTGTGAGTATTCCTAGTACACTTCTATCTTAGGTTACGAATGCAAGGGTCATTGTAGACACAATACTTACTTAATACTAAGCATAAGATGGATCTCCTATGTGTTTGGTGTGCCTGACATGCAAGCAATATTTTGGTCATTCTAGCTTCTTGTGCCTAAAATGCTTACATTTAATCCTGACAAACCTATAATGTATGTTCTATTCATATTTTGTTGATTGCAATGTTAGTGGGAATTGTATAACATACGAGTTTTTTTCTATGTCTAGTGATGATAAATTGTCGAGGCTTGCTAACTAGACCTAGGGTTGCATTTAACATAGGTCTTGCATTACATGCTTCACTTGTATAAGAATGCAATTTTGTTGTCATTCTATTTCTCCCTTGTGTGAGGAAGGATTGGGGGCATCTTCAAACATGTTAGGTTTCTCCACAGCTACACAAGCATTTGGTTCATCAATTTGCACTCCTCAATGAAATACTTATCACTATCAAGCAACGAATATGCAACACTACATGAGATGTCAGTCCATTTCCATATGCATTGCATCCATATACTCACAATATCTACTCTACATGCTCATAATCACATCACATCACATCAAAATACATATGCATTCATATCAAAGTACAACATACATCTCATAATCATCATGTTGACATCTCATGTACATCAAAGTAAAGTAAAACAAATAATGACATGAACACAGGAATACTCGACTCAAAATCTTGTATGTATATCTCAAAAGAATGTGTTAGTACAAAAATGGGTACTACTCAAGTGTTATCAATCAAAATGATACAAAATGGTGCTAGCACACCAATCAATACATAGCTAGAGATCAAAAATCACAACCCAGATGCACAACATCTAACTTTTCCTTGTGTTCTCATCTCCAAGAGGAGTAGGAGAAGGAGCCACAAGCAGAGGAGGAGGTGTTGGCATGTCAAGTCTAGCAAGAGGTCGTGCACCTCTTAACTCTCGAGCATACTGTGAGAATCACTGCACCTATAGAGCCTCATCAGGCACCATTATCGAATAAGCAACAAAGTAGTAAGTTGCTCGAGCTGACTGAAGATGGATCTCCTCCTGTGCTATCTCTAATCACTGCTCAACAGTCTTGGTGTGCTCTCTCCATCAATCAATCTCCCACTACTACTCCACTAGCTATGAGTCCTAGACAAGTACCTGTATCTGCTGATCTCCCAACTACCAAGAGGCCTGACAAATCCACTCTCGGTAGCACTGTACTATGTCCTACCCCCCAACTGTAGGTTGATCTGACATATCCTCATCAAGCATCTTAGGTGCCTACCATTGTGGTGGTGTCTACTACTGTGGGGGTGCCTACTACTATGGTGGCACCTACTACTATGGAGCCTCCTACTATGGGGCCTGCTCCTCCATCCTTTGCCTCTGTCATCAACCATGTCTTGTCTCACTACCCCCGACACCTGGGTCTAGTCCCATCTGTCATGGGGAAATCTATAATTGCTATACTTGGTGCCAGACCTATGGCTACACCTATAGCCATGGTTGTGCTTGTTGCTACTGCGACACCTGTCTCTTTTCCTGACCTGCCATCCCCAGTGGATCAGTAAATCTCAAGAATGGATGACTGATCATATAAGCCTGATATGCAGGCATTGTCCCTACATCTACTACCCCAAAAAGGTAGTCCCATTGAATCATAGCTAGGCTACATATATCTATCATGGATCAGCCAGGATCCATCCATGGAGGCCACCCTCACCCTACATCTCTCACTAGCCTAGTGTATCCACAATACTCTTGAGAAACATTGTGTGGTCGATCGTACTGCCTCCACACTTGTGAAATCGCAAACCACTCTATGATCTGCATCATCCTTTCCAACAATGGTCATGAGCTGAACATCTAAGGCAAGTCCCTTGAGGAATCATCCTAGTCCTTAGTCTCTCACTAGGGCTGCCATATGATAGAGAATAGGTCATCAAGACATGTCCTCCAGTGCTTTGTCTTACCCAGGAAGACCTGGGTAATGTGCCCCTGATATCTACAGATATATGGTTCCATTGTCTCTTTGGAATCCTCAAAAATTGGCCTACATATAGGAAGGTGCTCCTAGGCCTAGATCTGAAGCATGTATACTCTGATAGCTATAGTCTTCTTCTCATGGAAGACTATCTTGTGCATCTCATGGTACAAGTGGGCTAGCATGCACTGACCCCACCCAAAAATCTCAAGCACCTCTACCATCTCATGTAGCATCACTCCCCAACCACACTCCAAACCATGCTATCCTCTATCAAGACACAAGAAGTAGCTCAATAATATGGCTAAAACAGATGCCAACCTATGTGGCAGCTCATATGTATGCATCAGCTCATCCCAGTTGATGGATCTACCTCATTGTAGCTCCCTCTCAAACACAATAGATAGTGCCTCTGTGCCTGCTTGGGGCACTATATCATAGACCACTCATGTACCATGGAATGGGATCTGCAGTAACATCCAGATGTCCTCTGGGGTGATTTTCATCTCACCTACTAGCAAATGAAAGGTGTTTGTCTTTGAATGGAAATGCTCCACCAAAGCTATGAGTAAGTTTTGATTCACCATCACGGCTAGAATTTGAAATAGGGAGGAAAAACCTAATTGAGCAATGTGTGCCTAATCAACATCATCAAGACTCCATAATGACTCTCCATATGGTGGGTAATGTGATCTGAATGAGATATCATCGAAGACCTCCTGCACACACACAAACAACAATGACAAGAAAATGGTCAGTACTGGCACGAAATGGTGAAACAAATCTAATAAAAATACAAATTTTATATGCAAAATTGAAAATTTTAAAGACTTTTGCCACTAATTCTAATGCAAAGATCTTAAGACCTCACATAAAGATCTTTGACTCTTGTGTGAAGATCTCCAACTCTTGTGTGAAGAATCCCATTTTCGCGCGCAAAATGAAGTCCCCACACAAGAAATGAAGTTCTCAAGCGCGAAGAATCTAGTTCTTTGTGTGAGAGGTGGGTGTCTCCCATGTGAGAAACCTCATCGACGTGCATGAAGAAATAGCGCACCCTATTTCTTCATGTGAGAAGAGATTATCTTTGTGCAAGAAAAGACAATCTCGCACGAAGACCATTTCTACAACCCTAAAACATGCTAAAAAATGTAATAAATGACCTTGTAAAGCATGAAAACAAAAGTACAAAGATGGGAAATTGATGACTCACCGGTGGTCCGTAGTCTAATGGCTAGCTGTGTTTTTTGGAGCGCTCAAAATGATGGTATCTCACATTCACTACCATGTCTCTCTTAGAGCTCAATTCACTACAAGAAAAAAAGCACAAATGAATTGAAAATGACCCCTTAGGACCTTATATAGCTATTGACCTAACTTTTCAAAGTGTTTTGATTTGCACAAAAATCACCCCCTGGCTAATTTGACCATTTTGAATCCATTTTTGGGATCAAATTTGAAATCTGACACACTTAAGTACCTCAAAAATGCATTTTAAAATTTTGGGGACCAATGCAATCAAACGCTTGTGCAACTCAGATCTTTCCAATACTTTGTGATTCTTGGAATTCTTTCAACTCTACATTCTTGATGTTTTCAAAACTCATTTTGGAAATAGTCCATTAAAGTCCACTATGCTCAATTCTAGTCAACTCCTTGGTCAAACTTGGTCTTTGGATCTCGCAATTATTTCAAATCAACTCTAAATTTTCTTTCGATCATTTTGACCTCTTCTATATTCTGCTAAATCTCTGATTTCTTTTATATCTCTCAACATATTTCTTTATGTCACATTTCTGGTGTGTCATCTTTTGATTTTGCTCTTGAGAGGGCAGGATGATTACATCATTGAATACTTATCACTTGGGGCATCTTTTTCTCATCTCATGTACTCATCATTCGGGGCATCTCATCACTCAGGGCATCTTGCTCCCTTCTATCTAGCATCTTTTCTATCTATCTTATCTTTTCATCAATTGATCAACCTTGTAACAACTCTTCTCAGAGTTCAATGGACAGGTATTGGAATAGTCTAAACCTTGACTTTTGAAGATCAAGCCTCATTATGGGTATGATTCTATGACTCATGATTGGACCTTGTTATCTTTTATCAATTTTAGGTATCTAGGTGTTTTATTTGGATCCTCGAAGGTTAAGCTCTATTCTAGAGATAATCTTCTAAATTCTTTCAATCTCAGGTATCTAGGTGTTCTATCTAGATCCTTGAAGGTTAAGCTCTATTCTGAAGATAATCTTCTAAATGCTTTCAATCTCAGGTATCTAGGCGTTCTATTTGGATCCTTGAAGGTTAAGCTCCATTTTGGAGATAATTTTCTAAATGCTTTTAATCCTAGGTATCTAGGTGTTCTATCTAGATCCTTGAAGGTTAAGCTTCATTTTGGAGATAATCTTCTAAATTCTCTTAATCTTAGGTATCTAGACATTCTATCTAGATCCTTAAAGATTATGTTCCATTTTGGAGATAGTCTTTTAAATGCTTATCAATCTTAGGTATCTAGGTGCTCTGCTCGGATCCCTTAGGATTAAGCTCTGTTCTAGAGATAGTCCTTAAAAGCTTATCAATTGGTCTTCGTATTGTCAATTTTGGAACCAATCTCATTTCTTGATCCTCACATCATTTTTTTTGATTTTTCTTTGAATTGAATGTGCAGCATGCACATTCATTCAAAGAGGGGCAAAATGTAATACCCCAAAATTGGCTTATTGCCATGATCACCAATTCTGGTCTTTTTCTGATCAATTCTAAAGTCCTATTTCATTAGGAAAATTCTTTTTCTAACATTTTCTACTTGACTTAATTGTCAAATGTAGAAAACCCTAATCTACATTCATCATACTCATTATTTAATCTCTATAGTACGCACTCATATTAGCCATGTTAAACCTATTTGATTTCAATTTAATTTAATATAAAGTGTTCATACTTTATTAAACTAAATTATCTCCTAAGGTTAATGTGCTATGGGATTAAATTTAATTAATTTAATAAATATTCCTATTCTAATTAATTAAATGAAATTATTTAATTAAATGGAGAAGCTACTTCTAAGTTAATTAACCAAAGTCATTTAATCAAATGGGAAGTTATTCCTAAATTAATTAAATGGAGTTATTTAATTAAATAAGAAAAGTGTCTCTAACTAATTAAATGGAATTATTTAATTAAATAGAGAAAGGTAATTATGAGAGCATGTCTCATTTTATTAAATTAAATATCTCTCCTAATTTTCTCTTTAGTTCAAGAATGGAAATTCTCAGTTCATTGCTGATCAAATTAGAAGTGACGTAGATCACTTGCTCTCACACTGAAGTCTATCTGAGTTGACTGACTCTTACACTCAGATCTAAGCCAATTAACTCCCTCTAATTTGGGAATCTTCCACCTTAATTGAACCTCATCTTAAATCCTGACCATTGATTGAAATTGATCTCAACCATTGATGGATTCTAGGAAAGTCTATTTAAGAGACCCTCATTTCCTCATTACCGAAGTTGAATTCTTATGCTATCAAATTGCTACTAAATTGAATACTCATTTTCTTATTATTTTCATAGCTTAATATCATTTAGATTAATTTTTCTCTCTCATTTAGATTTAATGTGCATACATATAATCTAGTTTATTTTATCTGTTCTTAGATTAATGCTTGCATAACATATAGATTAATCTACATAATCATATAGTTGCATTTAAATCCTTCATTCTTAGAGGGTTTGGTTGCCTAACCCTTGAATCTGAGGACATTAATTAGGCAAAATCCCTTTAGATAGGAGGCAATGGGTCACATTGTTGAGCATTCTAGATGAACAATTCAATGTTCATTCTAGGATGACTTTGCAAGTAATGACCACGTTGAAGTGTCTGTGAGGTTTAGAGGCCCACAATTCATAGGTACACTAACAACTCAAAACTGGACAACAATATCACACAAAGAAAATGATTTTCTAAACCTAAAGAAATGAAACTCTTGAAACTAATAAACTATATATAATTTTCAAAAAATTATCTGAGTAATCCTAAATAATGAAAATAGTAACACAATTAACTCCTCTAATTCATTAGTTCACAAAAACTGCTCCAAATGCTCACACAATGCTACATTTATAAATGTTGTATGTACATCCAACTATCCAACCCTTGGAACTAGACTGAGGGATGTTTAAATGGTCTTCCCCATCCTTGTCTATTGAACCAATCCATAACTACTCCAAGTATTTTGTTTCCAAAAACTCCTTGAAAAGTTACAACTTTGCAAAATTGAAAAGTTCTGAATGAGAAACTTTTTGACAACTTTTACAATTATTGCAAACCAAGACTCTAACCTTGACCAATTTGGTTCCAAACCTCTCCACATGGATTTATATCATCAAATGACCATTTTTCATCTAGGTTTAACTACTCATTGGGTCTTTTCACCTTATTTTTCTAGTTTAACCACTAAGCAAATTTTTGGTTCCTAGGACCTACTTGACAACTTTTAACTCCTAGTTTCAAATCAACCAAAATAAATTTCCTACACACACCTTGAGACTCTAAAAGTAGTTAGATCATGTACAAACCAAAATGCCTTTAGGGTTTGACCTTAACCCTAGGTGTCTTGCACCAAGAGGACACTTCACATGCAACTAGCCAAATGGAAGACCACACAATATTTCAATAATTATTCTCTTTTATTTCATTTAATCCCATTTCAAACTACTAATTAGTTCAAGAAATCCTTGAAACTAACCACAACCAATGACCAAGATAACCCATTACCTATTTAGATGTGGTGTAGAGCATTGGATAAGTAGGCAAAGATGGAGACTATAAAATATTTTGGGATATATTTTTTGTATTGATCCCCAAGTTTCTTAGATGATAAGTTAAAAGAATACCCAAGAATATTAAGATTATGTTGAGACCCAAAGAGTACTTTTCTAGCATAAATTATAAATTCAATTTTTGGGATTGAGTATGTAAGCCAAACTTTATATTAATTAGGCTACATGGTGTAGGCAACAGCCTCACAAATTACCCCAATTTGCATCTAAGAGTGTAGGTTTTTTGGAATTCATATGGAAGCTACTATGGATAGAGAGGGAAATCATAAATCCTAGAATAAAAGGGAAAAATATGCATCGTTTCATTAAATTTGATGGTTTATAATAGGATATTCAAATATAAAAAATGTCTAGGAGTGTATCATGAATAACTTTTGGTATTCTAGAATGAAAAAAAAAGATAGTATGATCTCGAAGGACACATTAAATATTTCATTGTAAGACTTGGAAGAAGATATCATCTAAAATTGTGATAATATTCCTAAAATAATGCAGAGAGTGAAGACATGGGGAATCCTATTGAACATAGAAAATTAGAGGTTGGGTAGGGAACTTCCTTATTTCTATAACTAGGTGGAGTTGGAAGCAATCAGGATTGAAAAATTTATCTAGGACTTTGAAAATTTGTATCAAGAACACTTGGAGTAGAAGAAGGGGAAGGAAGTTGGACAACCACAATCTTCACTAACTAAAAAGAAGAGGAAACTAATAATAAATGAGTTAGATTCTTCTACCTCATAGGAAAAAATGGTTGCACCTAAATAGGAAACCAACCCTTGGTTACATATGATGATTCTGATGAAGAAAAAAGGTTAGAAGAAGTGGCTCATATATTAAGGAGCTTAAAGGAGAGAATTGAAACCAAGGAGTTGTAACCAACTATAGTGTTCAAAGAAAAAGTGCATTTTTATCATATGATGACAATGGAGAATGATAACCCAATAGATGCAGAGGATGACAGAGAATCAATCTCTGAAAGATTTATTGAACAAGATGAATTCAATAAGACCTAGGAGTTTAAGGACTTTTGGGTTAAATATAAAATGAATGATTTTGATGAAGTAAAGAAGAAAAGGTTAGATTGAGTGGATGAATCACAAAATGCTACCACAGTGCAATAAATGGTTCATGAACTACATCTAGATGACACTTTTTGCATAAAGGTGGAAGTTAGAGAGACTTTATGAAAGATTGGTATAGTTATTGTTCTTGGGATAGAGTTATAAGAATTATCTTCTACTTGATCAAGTAAGGAAGTAAGAAGATGCTACATTTTCTACTAAAATTGTAATACTTGAAAAGATAGAAGAGTTTGAGGTTGACCCCAGAATAGAAACTTGGCTACTTGGGTGACATTAAAAGGGGATAAACCCAAATTCATTTATATCTATGGGGGAACACATGGAATGGAAGTGGTTTAGATGATTTATAATACAAATCTTCTGGTCTCTTCTATTAAATTAATGCATAGGGAAATGTTCAATAGATCCCAGATGGAACATGCAAGAGAAAGGATTGAAGAAATATAGATAAAAGAAATATATATGAACCTAATAATAAATAAGATGCATATAAAGACTAGGAGACTAGAAAGTGAAAATGATATTTTGAGAGCCCTTCCTACATCAAATACTATTGTAATTCACCATATAGCCCCTATTATTTTAGTTGAAGAAAAGAAACCTAAGATGTTAAGAGAGTAAGATATGCATAAGGATTGCACTTACAGACACTTGGAATAAATCCTAGATTTTAGGATAAATATGATCTTGGGAAAGTGTGATGAGGTATATGAGTGATTTTATAGTATGAATTATAAACTTAATTTCTTCAAGAAAAAAAAATCCATGTTATCTCAGATAGAAAAAAAAGTGGAAACCCTCTAGATTTGAATTAGATAGACTCTATGAGTTCACAAAGAGAGATCATGATGCTCCCTTCAAATTAAAGGTACTATTGATATATTGGAAATGATATCAAGGAATATGGAATAAATGGAATGGGAACAATATAAGGTAGAATAAAAGATGATGCTAATTACTTATGTATAACATTGTGTAATACCTACTCTAAAAGATGAAGAAAAAAATACTAGGGACTTAGAAGGGTGGAGAAATGATATGAAGACACTACCTTAAATAGCTATGGATTGATTCAAAGAGAATAAGAAATTTAAAATGAATGAATTTCATACATATTTGGACAAGATTATGATGCTAGAGAATAAATTTATTAAGTTCTAGATAGATGTGTGTGTTGCTACAAGAAAGAAGTGGTAGGACCTTCAAAAGTTCATCTCTAAAGTTTCTCAATTCATATAGCCTACACATGCCTAGATTTCCAAGTGGGTAAATTATTATATGATAGTTCCTTAATCAAAACATGTATAAGCAAGAAATAATGAGGATGAGGAGGCCATCATGATTAAATGACATCATAAAGTTTAATCAAGTATTTTTTTTAGTTTATATGCATTTAGTATAGTTCTTTTATAATCAAATATATTAGTTATTTCTTTGAAGAGGTTTAAATCATTTTTTGACGCCTTCAAGAAGGGTACAAAGATCTCATTTAAAAACATATAGAGATAAATTTTCTATACATACAATTTTTTGGTGCATATATCAGATATATTTTAGTTTTATGCAATATAAAAAAACAAGTTAAATGTTAATGATTGATGCAGTTTCAAGGTTTATGCAATTGATATGGTTATTCTGTTGTTCCTTATTTTATTGGAAATATAAAGATAATTTCCTTTGATTACTTATTTGGATATTTGGATGTTCAATAATTCATTATAATTATGGTCCTCTTGAATTCATATTATTGTTTGACAAATAAAACATAATATGTATATTTGATTATCAAATGTTACATGCTATGTGATGCTTATATAATTGGTCTCCATCACCAAGGTTAAATTCATTTAGACTAGGGTTTATATTTTTTAATTTCTCTATCCAAAAATTGTTTTCATGCATGCTATCCTTAGAGTTTGATAATACTTTGATTATGTGGGCTAAACTCTATTTACCCAATAATAAAGGATGAGTCCTACAAAAACTAATTTTATTAACAATTGTAATTGGAGGAGTTCTTTACCTAATTTTTTGCACCACATTAAGTTACTTTAATTATTTCCAATTATTTATTAAGCCTACAAAAAATACTTAACCTTGATTTCTTCTTGAAAAGAACTTGCAGTCTCAAGGATATCAATTAAGAAAACCATAAAAGTAAGATAAAACTAGTTTAATGAAAGTCTATTCATAAGGTGTACTTGTCTAGGTTGGTAGATCCTAAAGAGAAGATGATTTAATCATAAAGTATTAATCCTATCTGGTGGCCAAATTGTGTTGAATTAGTCAAAATTAAGCAAGGCTCACAATTTTTTAACCAACAATTTGAGGAACCAACAAATTAGCAACTTTCTTGGTGAGAGTCATTGATAGTTGATATTGTGAATTGACCCATAGATTTTACTTTCATAGACTAGAAGAAATAATAAAGAAACTTTTTTAAAAATATACTCTACTATAGGATGAACCTAGATGATAGAACAAATTAGACATTTCCTCTAAAAGAGGTGGGGACTCTATTCAAATAATTATTAGTGACTTTATTGAGGAAAGTATCCTAGGAAAGGAACAAAATTTTCCTCAAGGAAAGAAATAGATCATCCATCCCAAAGAAGATCATTAATCCCAAATAGCATCAAGCCATTTTATTTTAGAAAATTTGTTTATAAATTGGACAAATTATGTTCTAGCTTGTTCAATATCATGCCAAAGTTCTATAGAGAATGGAAAAACTAGTAGCTTATCATTTATACACATCTAATGACTTTGTGAATACATATCAAGTGTGTGATGAGGAAAACATAATGATTCTCTTTGCTAAATTTTTTAGAGGAGATGCCAGAGATAGGTATAAATCCTTGACTTCAGGAAACATCTCATCAAGGGGGTAATTTGAGAAATAGTTTGGCTATACTTTCTAAAAATTTGATCAAAGGGATAAGAGTAAAAGTTGTAGGCCTTTCACCAGGAAGAAGATTCTTGCTTATTATCCTAAAGTACCTTCCAATATATATACACCAAAATTTATTAAAAAAGAGGTAACCACACTAAGAAACTATAAACATGAGATTGGTGATTTAGGGATCACTAAATACTTTCATATGGTGACCTTTAAAAAATGTATATGAGATGAAACAATACATGAGAAATAAATATGCAAGAATGATCGAAAAGGGTGTTGGGATCAAACTCTAGAGGAGCACTTGAAAAATGAATTCACTTAGGAGTATATTGAATTAAATAAAGTGGGGAGTGAAAAGGAAAGACCCCTTAGTGAAGATGAAATCTAACAATTATGAAGGTTGAATATCCAAAAAACATAAAATAAAGCATCCAAAAAAATTCTTCAAGTTGTTGAAAACAAATTGTTTGTATGGACTAGAACAATCATTATATTTTCAATGATGTCAAACTTGCTACTTGATTGTGAGACAATTTATTGTTTGGTTTGAATGCTATAATTTGTTTGATTGATGAAGAGGATTTGTTGAGATGAGATAACAAGAGCATCTAGAGGAAAGGATGAGTTATTTATTGTATATAATGAGAACTAAGACAAGGTAAGACATGAATGATATGTTGTATTGTTTATCTACTTAAAGTTGAAGTTGATGGATACACTAGCTAAATCTGGAAGAACAAAGAATACAAATTTAGTCTGCTAAGCTTGACTTAGTGATCATTTGGTGCCGAGTGAAGTTAGTTCAAGCCGAGCATAAAAATAGTTGGTGCTAAGAAAAGTCAAGAAAAAATGTATGCTAAGTGAAGTTAGTACAGGTCAAGTAAATTCTAGTATGTTCCAAGTGACAATAAAAGACAAGTATGAGTCAAGTGAATTTTAGTGGATGTCAAGCAACACACTATGTATTGAGCATCAAAGGTTAGTCATTGTTGAGTGACAAAATTTTGAGTTTAATCATGGATTCATTGAATCTAAGCTGACAAAGTTGGTTACTTGAATTGTGTGAAGCATGTGGAAGATAAGATTGATGAGCTAGTGGCATAAAATTAAAGATAAACCATTTTGAGGTGAATTCAAAGAGAATTGTGGAAGAATTTTCTAGAGAGAAAAAATAGAAAATAGGGAATATTCAATGAATCTAACCTAATCCTAAAATGGAAAATTGCTATTGAGTAGAAAAAGACCCAAATTCTCTTTATGTGGGGATACAAGGTGTGAAGAAAAAATTGCAATGTGCAAGAACCCAAGGAAGACAAGGAGTCTAGGGTGTTTCTTTATGGTGGTTGAATAAGAGAGTCTACAGTTGGAATGCAAAGGAATAAGGCTTAAGAGGATGAATTCTTGAAGGGTGAACAAGTTGTTAGAGATAAAGTGAATGAAGCCAAGCAAAATGAAGGATTGAAATAGGGGTTTATAATTTGCAAGTGAGTTATGATCTGTTATCAGATCAAGTCCTACTTTTACTTTCTAATCATTGTATCAATTTAGGATAAATCCTTTGGATTAAGGTTGACCTAATAGTCATTTATAAACTCTTTAACTAGGTGACATTCTAATGGAATGCTCTAAAGTCCTCTTACAAGGCTCACTCCTAATAGGGTGATTGAAATCCTTTAATCGGGTCACATTTAACAATGTATATTGTAAAATTTAATAGGGTTGGCCTTTCATAGGGAATCATTTCAAAAGAGTTAGAATTAGTAGCATGTTATTGGCGAGTTTTCCCAAATTGGGTTTCCATTTAGAATTCTTGTGTCAAATGTGTGAATGATTTTGTAGTGTTTAATGTTTACATTTCTACAAAGTGATTCTGACCTAGGAAAATGATCTACGAAGTTGATCAAATTTTTAGATGCATGCAAGATACATGATACATGTGTGTGTGTGTGTGTGTGTGTGTGTGTGTGTGTGTGTGTGTGTGTGTGTGTGTGAGAGAGAGAGAGAGAGAGAGAGAGAGAGAGAGAGAGAGAGAGAGAGAGAGAGAGTTTTGTTAAGTTCTAAAAAGTTTTATTTGGATATTTGGACCAACTAATTCACCCCCCTTAGTTATTCTAAAGTATTCCAACATAAGTTTGAGCCTCAAAAGTGATCTACCGATATATGATGATGAGGAGATGCATGAGTGTTAGAAGAAGTGGAGGTGTCAAGGAGACAATCACTAGACATAGGTTCATCAATATGATCTTGCTCAAGAGTAGCATATTCATCACATGAGTTATTAGGGGTTCCAACATCTATGATCCCATTATCAATAAGATCTTGAATTTTATGTTTCAACTTAATGCAATCTTCAATTTTTTGACCTTTTTTTCTATGATAATTAGAAAAGTGATAATCTCTCCACCATGGAAATTTTATTCTAGGTTCATAAGGTCTAGAGTTGTGTGGTAATGTGATGAAATCATTATAGAGAACTATGCACTAAAATATACACTAAGAAAGTGCACTTCTCTAACCCTTCTATCCAAGATATCCCATGAATTGGAATACTTGAATGGCAGCTTAGACCTCCCGATCCATGGAGTGCAAAGATCTGTGTTTGTGCATATGATAAGATCTCAACTGAGCCTTAGGGATACACCTCTTTCTAGTAAACCATGAAATGAGAGATTCCTTAGATTATGGAAGCTAATATGGATAGAGAGGGAAATTAAAAACTCTAGGAGATAGGAGATGAATATACATTATTTTATTAAATTTGATGGTTTTATAATAGGATATTCAAATATAAAAGAGGTACATGAGTATATCATGAATAAGATTGGATTTTATAATGACAAAGAAAAGCAGTATGATTGCAAAGGAAACATAAAATATTTCATTGCAAGAAATGATCATTAGTTCAACATGGAAGAAGATATCATCCAAAATTGTGATGATATTCCTAAAATAATGCAAAGTGAAGAAATGAAAAATTATGTTGAACATAGAAAAATAGAGGCTAAGTAAGAGAATTCCTCATTTATATAATGAGGTGGACTTGAAAGAAATTAGAGTTGACTAATGTATCCAAGATTTTGAAAAAATGTAGTGGGAACACTTAAAAGAAATTAAAGAGAAGGAATTTGAACACCTATAGCCTTCACCATCCAAAAAGAAGAGAAAACTACTAATAAATGACTGATTTTCTTCTTCCTCATAGCAAAAAATGGAAGTACCTAAAATAAGAAACCCTCCTTTGGTTACATATGATGATTCTAATGAAGAAGAATGGGTCAGAAGAAGTGGCTCATATCTTGAGGATCTTGAAGGAGAGCAATGCAGTCAAGGAGTCACAACTAGCCCCAGTGTTCCAAGAATAAGTGCATGGTTATCATGTGCTAACAATGGAGAATTATTTTCCAATTTATACAAAAGATGAGAGAGAGGAAATATCTCAAGGATTTATTAATAAGATGACTTCCCTAAGAGCTAGGAGTTTAAGGACTCCTGGATCAAATATAAAATGAAGGATTTTGATGAACAAAAGAAGAAAATATTAGAGATAAGAGTAGATGAATCATAACATGCTACCATAGTGCAACAAATGATTGATGAAATACATATGGATGATATATCTTGCATAGAAAAGGAATCTAGAGAGATTGTACAAAATAGTGACAAACTTATATTTCCTAGGCTAGCTCTTACATAATTATTTTTACTGATCAAGTAAGGAAATGATAATATTCTATATTGCTACTTAAATTGAAACATTGGAAATATAGAAGGGTTTAGGTTCAACCCCAAAAATAAAAGTTTGGCCACTTGTGTGACATTCAAAGGGGATAAACTCAAATTGATAGATATATCTAGGGGAACATAAGGAGTGGTATTTTTTTAGGCAATTGACAATACCAATCTCCTAGTCTTTTCTACTAAATTAATGCATAGGGAAATATTTAATAGAGATGAGATGAAACATATGAGAGAAGGGATTAAGAACTATAGATAAGAGAAACAAGTATGAACTCGATAATAAATAAGATGCATAGAAACACTAGGAGACTAGAATGTGAACTTGGTAGTTTGAAAGTTCTTCTTGCACAAAATGCTATTACAATTTACCAAGGAGCCCATGTTGTTTCAGTGTAAGAATAACAACCTAAGAAGATAAGAGAGGAAGATCTACATAAGGATTGTACTTATAGGAACCTGTAAGAAATCCTTTATTTTAGGATGAAGATGATCCTGGGAAAGTGTGATGAGGTATATGATGGGTTCCAAAGTATGAACCATATGATTAATTTCTTCAAGAAAAATAAATCCATGTTGCCTAGGATGAAAAGAAAGTGGAAATCCTCTAGATTTGAATCGGGTAGACTTCATAAGATCACAAAAGGAGACCTTGATGCTCCTCTCTAGATTAAAGGTACCATTGATATGTTGGAATCCATATCAAGGAATCTCACATACATGGAATAGGAATAATAAAAAATAGAAAGAAGGATGGTGATAATTACTCCTATAGAACATTGTGTCATACCCACTCTAAAAGATAAAGATGAAAAGAATAAGAACTTAGAAGGGTGGATAAATGAGATGACAACATTACCTCAAAGAGATATGACTTGGTTCAAAGAAAATAATAACTCTCAAATGAATAAATTTCATACATTAATGGACAAGATAATCACTCTGGAGGATAAATTTATCAAGTTCTAGATTGATGTGCCTATTTTTATAGGAAAGAAGTGATAAGACCTTCAAAAGTTCATCCTTGAAGTTTCTCAATTCATACAGCCTACACATGTCCATATTTCCAAGTGGGTAAATCATTATATGGTAGTTCTTAAATCATCATAGTTAGAAGTAGAAAAAATTAGGAGGAGGAGGCCACCATTATTGAATGATAGCATAAATTTTAATCAAGTAGTTTTTAGTTTATATACATATTGTACAGTTCTTTTATAATCAGATAGATTAGTTATGATTAGTTATTTCTATGAAGAGATCTAAAGATATTTTGTACCCATTTTTTTTTTTATAAGGAGGGGTACCAAGATCTCATTCAAAATGATATAGAGATACATTTTTTAGACATACAAGTTTTTGGGGGAATATATCGAATATATTTTCCTTTTATGCAATACAACAAGACAAGTCAAAATTTAATGATAGATATAGTTTCAAGATTTATGCAATTGATAGCATTTTTTGTCATTCCTTATTTTATTAGAAATATAAAGATAATTTATTTTGATTCTTGATTTTAATATTGGGATATTCAATGATTCATTATCATTATTATCCTCTTGAATTCATTTTTTTTTTCTTGCATCAAACTTAATATGCATCTTTGATTATCAAGTGTTACATGCTAGGTTATGTTTGTCTAATTAGTCTCTATCACCAGGGTTAAATTCATTTAGACTAGAGTTTAGGTTATTCAAGTTCTCTATCCAATAATTTATAGTTTTTAATCTATCTTTAGAGTTTTATAATAGTTTGATTGCATGGATTAGACTCTATTTAACCAATATTAAATGATTGGTCTTGCCAAAACTAAATTGATTAATAGTTGTGTTGCTAGAATTTTAGTGTCCCTTATTTATGCTTCTAGATTTGAGTCAAATTAATGAAATTATGTTTAATGTCTAGGCCTAGGTTTTAATTAGTTGTATTTTCTTCTCATTTCTTGTAATCTTACCTTTGTGCAAGACATTGGGAATTCCATGTTCCATGTTTCTTTGACCCTTCATTTAGGGACTCAAACAAATCATATGTGCCTTCACCTTTAGAGTTATTAGGATTGGGAGTGATGGCTGTTGAGAATCTTACCAAAATGAGAAGATAGCCAAAATTGGATCATAAAACTTGTAGAAGAATATCCTTTCAAAGTTACACTTGTTCATCTATTTCTTCATCAGAAGCAAAGCTCGTATAGTGAGTTTCCAACATAGGAAGAAAGATAGCCTATGGAAGTACAATTTTATTGGAATATAAGATGTAAATTTTTAGAGGAGTGTATCTAAAGTAGAGGAACCTATAATTATTTCCAAGAATTTAGAATAACTTAGTTCTTTAACTATGTCAGAGTTGCACCTTTGTGGCTTCTTTCTTGTAGGAGGAGTAGCACATAACTTAATTTTCTGACAAAAGGAGGTGAGATACATTTTTAGGTGATATAAGTAAAAAAAATGCTTGTTGGGATCCATTATAAATTTTCTCAAAGAAAATCAGGTCCCCTAGGTGAAGAAATGCTAAGTGTTGGATGTCAACAGAAACAGGCCACTATGAATGCTTTGCAAAGCTAAAAGCACCTTATTTTGGAAGATTGAAGATGAATCCTTCCTAAAGATAAAAGAGGTTAGAGGCCATGGTCAATAGGTGCCTAGAGGGATTCCAATTCTAAATGAGCTATTAATAAAACCCTACAATGATGAATTCCAAGTCAAAAACCACCTCACTAACTATGATTCTAAAAGATGGAGTACCCTAGAGGGGACTTCATTGAAAGTGCATATTAGCCTATTCTATGAAGTGCATGAAATAGTTTTTTCAATATAGAGAAACTTAAAGGAATCCTAAATGAGAAGAAATAGTTTGTGGAATAGCTTGAAGATAGGATTAAAAATTTCAAAATTTGGCCATTTTTAGTGTGCTAGAGTACCTATGATCCCAATTTTCGAAAATTGGGGAACTGATTAAGTGCTTAAGGTATATGCATGAAGATTTTGATTCTTGGATTTATTTAGGAAGGCCTTAAGCCAAAGGATCACTCAAATGGGAAAGTTGTAGTTGAATTTGTGCCACATCAAAGTTTTCATGCTTTAACTACTCCATCAAAGGAGCACCTTATAAGACATGTCTTTGATAAAGCATACTTGGAGTATTTTTTTATAGTGGGAGTGAATATTATCTTAGAGATTTGTGTTTTATGCTACACCAAGGTAAAAGAAGGAAAGATATAAAAGAGTTTCAAAAAATTAGAAATTAACTTCTCCAAGTGCAAAAATGAACCCCTTGGCCTACTTCTCTGACAATCTATATCAAATAGAAATTTTAGAAAGTCATTGGGTTATTGAAGGAAACATGTTGGTGGAGATGTAACTATTATGCTTTCATAAACCTCAAAAGATAAAAGGAGGAAAAGCCTAAGCATAGAAGTTGTAGAAAAGTACAATTAATTGTCTTCTTCACTTGTATAAGCATACCTAGATTAGTTTGATCCTAACAAAGAAAAATTGATTGAAAATCAAACTTTTTGGGAAAGAGGTAAAAAGCCTACTTCTATTAAACATATTATTAAGAAGGGAATGTGAAAGGGTGTATTTTTTGCTAAGCCAAATATTTAAGGCTAAAATCCATTATATGGCTCCTCATTAAATATGGATTTGATATTAAATCAAGTCATTAATCAAGTGAATTAAATGAAAATTCAATCATTGTACCATTAAAGGAGAAAACTAAGTTAGGGGGCCATTAGTCACTTGTGTGATGTAGGAAATTCAATGATCAACATTAAATTTTGAATTCAATAAGATCCAATTATTGATAAGTTCACTTTTGCAACTAGGTACAATTTCATGATTAATGCAATTTCTCTTTCTCAGTGTGATGTTATATAGAGAATGGCTAGAAGAATTAGTGGCATTGATAGATTTCCCAGCCTTGAGAGTGAACTAAAGAATCTCATGGACACATCCTTTAGATTTTATAATCTCATAAATTGGCATAGAAGGTTAAACACTTAGCTCATCCATCCTATCAATGAAAGTGGAGGCCACTAGATTCCTCATGGGAGTTAAAGCCCTAAAGTTAGTTTGAGAGTGCATAGCTTGGTATGATGCAAAATCAAGAAAAATCAAGATAGCTGACATCTTTAACTTGCTCACATTTGACAGAGGTCTTATGTAGAGCACATTCAATATTCTAGAATGGGAAGAATTATATGGTGTTGACTTTGGCTAATTTTCTTCCATGTACAATGATAAAAATACGCTAAGGTGAGAAGATATTTTAATAGCATGTTTCCAACCTCCAAATAAAAAGAAGAGTAAGCTCCCAAAGATTCTATTTGGAACTAGTATGAAGTGATAAATAGTAGATAGATTGGCCCTACTGTTGAGAATGAAAGGACATGATGAAGTCCTTAATTTAAAAGAGTGTCATTTCTTCCTAGTACAAGTAGTTTAAGAAAATTGCCAATATATCGATTTTGCTCAAATCATCTTTGATGAGTTGTGTAGCCAGATGAACTCAATAAAGGAGTTTAATTTTTTTTGGATGTCATCATATCTAGTATACATTCTAGTGACCCATCATTTATGGTTGAGCCTACCAAGCATCGAGGATTTTAATGAAGACACAAATCTTTATGAATTCTACCCTTCTTACAACTTGAGAAAATCTATGAAGAGTATGTGAAGGTGATTTCTTCCTTCACCATGAAGCTATGTAGAAAGCTACAAGGGTGTCTTGAACAAAGATTCTCACCAGAGGCAATTTGAGTGGTGACCCAATTTGGG
Organism: Cupressus sempervirens; assembly: GCA_028749045.1. Taxonomy (NCBI): domain Eukaryota; kingdom Viridiplantae; phylum Streptophyta; class Pinopsida; order Cupressales; family Cupressaceae; genus Cupressus; species Cupressus sempervirens. The sequence continues at coordinate 410,157,634 of CM053793.1, read as the reverse complement.
TGTTGTTTTATTTTGTTTATGGCATTATCTTACATCTAAATTGGTTCATTTGATGCCTTTATAAAGAGGTTTCCTAGGTACCTTAAAAACAAGGTAGTGTAAATTGAATTATGTAGACAAATTTTGGAAGTTAAGAAAGTAAAAATTCATTTCCCAATTATTGTAGGATCATAATCTTGTGCATCTAGGTCAGACACAAGGAATTTACTTAAGTCCTTGAAGATAAGATCAAATTAAGATATTATGAAGTCATTAGGCCATAGTATGATCTAGTGGATTATGTGAAGGATCATTTATAACTTGGCTCCAACTACAAGCATGTGCCTGATATTGAGGACTACTAGGTCGATTTCTATATTGAGATTTAGACTAGAGAGAAGTTTTGGTCTAGGCTTACTATAGAAGAAGTTAAATTGTATAATGTGAGAATTAAAGTTCATGATATAGAGGAAAATGGTTACTACAAGAGTTTCTCTACCTATGAGAAAGAAATTAAGGATACTCCCTAGTATCACACCACCTAAAGGTCCCATGGTAGATAAGATTGAAATTATGATGGATGACATACTAGGTAGAATGGACAAGAGCCAAAATAAAGAGGATTTGTGCTATAGGGTCATCCATAGACATGTTTGGTAGAGCTCAAATAACATTGAAAACTACTTTTATCATGGCAACCACTACTTTAGCCTCTATACTTCCATCATAGTTAGTTGGTAGAGGAGGAGGAGATCAACCTCTAGACAAGAACATTTAAGCCCCTAATACTTGTGGTGGAGGCTCTCTACCTAAGATTTGTAAAGTTGGAGATATTGAGGTAGAGAAGCAGAAAGAAAAAGATCAATTGGTTGGAAAAAAATTCCTCAACCATTCTAGTATTCAATCTAGAAATCAACAAGGTGATGAAGATAGTGGAGACAAATAAATTTAATAGACTGTCCAAAAAGAAGTAATTACTGATCAAGGTAATCCACCTACACTTTCTATGACTAAAACTATAACTTTTCCTTTCTCCAGCAAGAAGGAGACACCGCTGATGGCAAGAAACTTATTTGATCCTTCAACACTCTAATTAGTATTGAATATCCTCACAACCAAGTCTTGGTTAGAGGAAACCATTAGAAAAAAGAAGAGAAGGATGGAGGAGAGTGCTCCACCAAAGGACCTAATTGCTCAAGCCATGTAGTAGCCTACTCTATGCCCCAAATTAAAGAAACAAAAGACATTTGTAACCCTAGATACTGATTTCAATATTGGACACATGGTTATGGAGATTGCACAACCTCAAAAAGATGGGTGAATTGAAGATCTAAGCCCAAGCAATTTCTAGATGTACATACTCATGACATGGGTCTACCAATGAATGATACCATGGTCAATATCTAGAAATCTACAAATGTTAGAATTAAGGAAAGGCTACAGGAATTGAAGTTGGAAAAGGAAACATTGAAAGCCTCCAACAAAAAAATAACAAATTATATCAAGGTAGTGTTTGTCCCGCTTTCCAAGATGCCAATGGATAATGCTATTACATGAAGATTTTGTCTAGAGGAAAATAAGAATAAAAATTTTCTTGTGAAGCTATAGTGAGAGAGGAATTTTAGATAGATTGGTCATGCCTAGATTAAAGATATAAAGACCTAAGGTTGTCCCCTAATTGAGAACCTTAGAAATTTTGTACTAGATGTAGATAAGTTGAGAGAGGCTATATCTAAGCAACATTCTCCAATGAAAGTGGAAGCAAAAAATTTGACAATGGAATTATCCCTATTACAAGAGGTGTTCAAAATGAAGACTGATGTTTTCATCTATCATGGCATCCTTGTACACTATGAAAGTGCACTTCTCTAAACCCTTCTATCCAAGATATCCTATTTATTTGAATGCTTGAATGGTGGCTTAGAGCTCCTATCCATGGAGTGAAAAGATGTGTGTTTTTGCATATGAGAAGCTCTTAGGTGAGGCTTAGAGACACATCCATTGCTAGTAAACCATGCAATGGTAGATTCCTTGGACAAGAGAAATAATGCTAGTGTCCAAAAGGAGTTCTCAAATATGCAATGCAAGTATGATCTATGCTAGAATCAGATGCAAGAATGCAACTATGTTAAGAATATGATAATGTTACCAAGCCATGATAATTAAACTAGGTGATCTAAGATATTGAAAAGAAAACTAATTTACTTGCAAATGAATCTAAACTAGTATGAGAGTGATGAAGAGAGAATTTAGACAAGAAGTAAGAAATTCTCCACAAAGCTCTAAGAATATGTATTAAAACCTGCAACATAAAAATACTTAAAAATGGGATCCTTAGAGAGGGAGAGATCTCTCTCTTTTAAAGGTAGATGGATAGTTAAGATCAAGATAAAGAGGTGGATGATCAAGGGTGAGGGTTGACTTTTGGCATGATCCATGTGGAACAATAAGTCAACCAATAAAAAGTAATTAACTTTTCATGTGAGACAAAAAAACTTTTCTTTTAATTTGTAAATAGAAAAAGGACTTTATGTGTGCACATTGAGTGTGTTAGAAGAATGGGGTATTTTATTTATTTAAAATGGGATATGTTATTTTAATCAAATATGTACTTAGGATAATATAGTCAAACTATAGGTTAAAATCAAATAATTTGATTTTTAGCAATTTGGCCTAGGTAAATGATTAAATAATTTAGCCAAAATGTTGAGAAGGGGGCTAATAGTCTAGATGAAAATTTTTAGGTGATTAAAGTTTCCCCTTTGACTGATGTGTGATTGATCTAGGAAAATATTATATCAAAAAAAATACAAGCTAAGTAGGCAAGAATATATAGAATGATCTGATTCCAAAGAACAAAATACAAAAATAGATAGGAAGTCCTAAATGTACAACCTAATAGCAATAGTACCAAACATTAGGAAAGATACAATATTAGAACTCAAGAGGAATATTAACACTAAGAAACATAGATATATCAAGAGAAAATGAAAAGAATCAAGCGTATGCTCCTAAGAAATAGATACTTGTAGCAAGCAAACAATGATAGAGTATTTATGTCCCCTTCGAATTAGAATTTAAATGATGTAAAGGGAATGTAGAAATGAGAACGATATGAGAAAATCAAGATATAGAAACATCCATGATGACATATATGTGATTAGAACCAAAGAGCGACAATAAGGAAGAGATAGAATGCCCCAATTTGACTAGAGTTGACCAAGGAGGATAAAGAATAAAAATTAGGTCAAATCAAGGAGAAAGATGATTTATAAGTATAATATATGAATTGAAGTAGGTACAAAATGTAGAAATGGTGAAGACATGGAAAAAATGAAGATGACCCAATGGAGATTCAAAGGTTTAGACCTCAAAAGGTCAGCCAACTGCATAGAAGAAAGTGAAATTTTGAAATACAATTTGACCATCAAGATTAACTTAGATTTTGATTTCAATCATAAAAGTGGATCCAGAATGTTGAAATTAGCCAGGAGTGCAATTTTTGTAGAATCCTAAGGAGTTTGAGAAATGAGTCAAAATGAGGTTGGAGGACTATATAAGGGTTCCAAGGGTCATTTTTAATTCATTTGTCTTTTGTGATTTTGGAGAGCTCTTGAGAAATTTGGAGAGAGATCATGGAACTTGTTAGTATTCTAACTCATAAACACCATTTTGAGCATAGCTAGTTGCACAATCGGCCACCCAAGTACGAGGCCCTAGTAAGTCTTCAAAAAATTTATGTTTTTTTAATCATTTAACATGCTTTTAATTTTTTAAAGGTATTTTAACAAAATATCGTGTAATACTTTAAAAGTATCAAACCACTACTTTGAGAAGTATTGTATAATAATTCTATAATACATCACATGCTTTTAGAAAGTTGTATCATATTACTCCTACCCAAATATTGCATGGCATATTTTGAACCATCAACCGATAGGAAATTATTGCTTAGGTAGTATAAAAACTATTGCATGACTATTGTTCAACAAATTGTATCACTCAACTATTATGAAAAGTGGCATACAATTTATTTTTGAGTTGTTTAGTGTTAAATCTTGCATGTATGAATACTATTTTCTATCATTTTGATTGATTGATGATGCGCTTGATCTGTGTATAGTTGATATTGATGTTCTTGATTTTTTTTGACTCAATTTTGTAGATTGTCTTTCCCACCCTTTTGATTAGAGCCCCCAAGATGGTGGGGTTGCATGTCCTTCGTCATCTAGATGATGACAAGAAGGCCACTATAAAGAGTATGGGATTGAGATGTTTGACACACATGCACCATATATGAGAAAATCATAGGCTATTGACTACTTTAGCTAAGTGATGGCACAATGAGCACAACACCTTCCATTTGCCTATAAGTGAGTGCACCATCACCTTGAAGGATGTATATCGCATCCTTCGTGACCCTATGAGTATGGTCATTATTTTTTGATTCTTATTTTTATTTAAGTTTCTAACATCCATATGAGGTGTGCTAATATGAGGTTTTTGTATGTTACAGGTTTATTACAATCAAACCCTAACAGAGGGGAGGTTGGTCATGTAGTAATAGTTTCAAGATGTGAAAATCCTAGATTGACACCTCAATTAGGAGAGGTTGATAGATGATTATGGATACTAGTACCAATTACCTTTCCTTCTTTTTTCACTATTTTCCCAAGTTCTTGTCACTAACATGGGATAGAAGGTCTTCCCTCTATGTTGGGGTTCATTGGTAGTATACTTGATTGGGCATCCCCGAAGGATGGCATGGGGACTTGGTATCCTAGCTAACATGTCTCATGAGATTCATGAGATAGTTTACCAAGTTGGGTGAACATAGGCATGTGGTACAGTGCTAGCCTAGATATGGGCTTGGGAGCACATTACAATTCTCTAACCTTGGGTGTAGTCATGAGAGCATTGTGAGCCCTTCATATTTAGATACACAAGGTTCATCCCTCAGAGTCACAATGAGGATGTGACATACTAATGGTACCTATTCGATGAGCTTACCTCTTTTTTGTGGTGGCCCTCCCTCTAGTGTCATAAATGGTCAGATGCATGGGATCTTGAGTATATGTGCTATAGTTGACCACTGGTGGGAAGGAACTTAGAGATCATAGATAGATTTGTGATTAATTGAGTATGGTGATAGTTTATTCAATGATAAATGATCTCAATGGAGACCACTAGCTATGTACAGTTTGATGATGAGGAGGCATAGGGTTACCTATGTTGGACTATCAAATCACCTTAAGGGATACTACATCATTGATGTGAGAGCCTTGGGACTATTTCCTAGAACTAGAAGACATAGGGGTAGATTTAAAATTTTTAATATGGAGAGGCATCCTTTCCTAAGATTCACACAACTAGATGTACCCCCTTTGGTAGTAGAACATTAGGGAATGGTGGAGATGGTGGAGGAGGTAGGGGTAGGGTTGGTAGGTAGATGGAGGTCATGAGTAGTTCCCAACTAGGTGGGAGGAGACAAATGTGGGCCCAGGCTATGAGAGAGGAGAGGGAGGAGGAGGAGGAGGAGGAGGATCATCCATTGAGATGTAGGAGAGTAGAGTGTGCAAAGCCATGATAGGAGTAGCCTATCAAAGGAGATGGAGAGGAGGGTGACCACAATGCCAAGATTTAGGCTTTGGAAGAAGAGCTATAGGGGTTAGGGATGATTATAGTGGCTAGGGACCAAAATCTAGTAGATTCTCAAGTAGAGGTTGATAGGTGAGTGCAATATCTGAGGGATGATCTAGTAGAGGCTAGATGGGAGCTGGAGCAAAAAATGGCTAGGGTGGTCTACTACCATGGGTTATAAATTGTTGTAGTTCTTGTGGATCAACAGGTACTTATGCACTCTGAGAGGGTTGGTAGATCATATTAACTGCCATTGAGGGCACTGACAGCTCCTCCTCATGCACAACCTACTCATGAGGGAGGAAGCTATTTTTAGGTCTAGGACTAGCTCTAGGCTGATTTCCTTGCAACATTTTGTTGTATCATATATATTTTGAGATATTCATCCAAATTTTGGATCCCATATTATATATGTACTTTGACACATTTGATATATATGAGATACTAGATTCAATTGATGTATTTATATACTTGTCTCATTTTTTGCTCATGTGATGGATGTTTTATATGGATGTTTCAACATTTTGAGTTTATGTTTCCATGTGATGTTTCAACTTTTACTCATGTTAGTTTTATGCTTAATTTTATGTTTGTGTTTATATGTTCATAGATCTTTTTCATATATATTTTAGCTCTCATGCTTACAATGAAGACTCATGTTTTGAAAATGTGATACCTTGATAGATTAGTCATGATTATTTGGATTAACCACTTCTACTGATAGGATAGAAAAGAGATGACATAAAAGATCAAGAAAGTGATTAGATATAATTAAGAAGAAAATGAAGAAAGCATTAAAGAAATTTAGCTAATGTGTCCATAAAATATGAAGAGAGAGCTCTCCCCATATTCAAAATGCAAGACTAAGCTAGAATGTACCTGTGATAAAAACTAGTATACAAAATGATTTATTTTTAAGGGATGCAAAACATTTAGACTCTAATTTAATCTTTGATCATTATTGGGGACATTGAGAGATCATATAATCATACCTAGTATAACTAAAAGGATATGAATATGATTTATGTTGGATAGAGATGTGGGAATCAAACCGAAGAATCAAAGACATGTAAGTCATGATGACTAATGCAGCTAGATTCCCTAAGATTAGTATATAAAGATTACACATGCATCAAGGCATAACTTCTAGGATAACCCTTGAGTGAGGTCTTGTGAAAATAGATAAGGATGATACATTGTAGGCCCAAAATGTCAAGTAGGACAAGTTAGAATTCTCTCAACACCTTAGACTAACAAGGTATACCCACAAGAAGAGAAAAGGTAAAACATGCCCCATGCCCCTAGTCTTCTAGTCCATGACATCCTCAAAAGACTATTAGGGAGGTTACACTTAGAAAATAAATCAACATAGACAACACACAAACAAGATAACATTCATCATAGCTCAACAAGTATAATGTTTAAGTGTGTTTGTGTAAGTCACATGGCCATTTCTTCAAGACTTGAATTTGATAGTGAGAAATATCATATCATCCTAGACTATAGGTGGAGTATCTAAAAAGTGTTGAGAAACACTTGATGTTAAGGGGAGAGCATTGTGCACAAGTTTCCAAAGAAACCCTAACACAAAAGAAGACCATAAGTAGTGGTGCCCCGAAGATGAGAACAAGAGACAATTCCAACCTAGGAAATGTGTTGTGAAGTCAATGATTGAGACTAACAAATAGGAGTGAGAGTCTCAAGTAGCACTCATTTCCAAGTCTTTACCACTTGGTAGATGTTTTGAGGACTTTTTCAAAAAAAAAAAAATTTGAATGTTTAGAAAGACATCGAGATTTTTCAATTTAGATAGTGCTCCTATAGTAAGGATAAGTCATGATAATCCAAGACCATAGATAAGTATGCTCAAAGATTCTGATAGAGTGATGGAAAGGAGGTGGTAGTAGAAAGAGCATATGGAGGATAAGAGTGCATTACTTGTAAGGAAAGAAGATGTATAGTAAGTAAGTGTAGGCTTGAAAATATGTCATACATGTAGGTAAACATTGGACAAGATCAACATAGACACACACCTTAAAGGGTGATGAAATGATGAAGTGATCATGGAGGAAATCACTTGAGGTTTAGATGTATGAATTGATAGAGTAATTTTAGAAGAATATGAAGTCTAAGCCTTTGGAATATTTTGAGGAAGATGTTTGGAAGAAAATGGAGTGGAAACCTTAGGAAGCTTGAATGTCAACTTAGATTTATGTTCAATATTCAAGTCTTTCAAGAGAGACTTTGGGAACCCATATAGCTTTATATTTTCCTTTGGATATTTTAGAACACATTTCTTCAATAATGGGTTTAGGAACCCATATTTTATTTGATATAGCTCTTTGGGTAGTGGACCTTTGTGGTCTCTTAAATAATTTTTCTTTCTTTGTATTCACATGTCAATTAGATAGGACATAGTGGTCTTCATTTGTAAATGGATTCTTGTGTTTATTATTAAGTTGATCATCCAAATTGATTCCAAGAGACTTGGGATTTGTGGATGGATAAGGCTAATATGACTGGTTTAGATGGTTGAGTGGATGGATATTTTTCAAGGATGAATGTCTTTGTTGATCTTGAGGTACAATTAGAGAGCTAGAAGTGGAAAGTGTAGGGGATGAAGGAACATAAGACCCCAATATGGAAGGAAGGTTGGAAGGCCTTAGCTTATATGGATAAGGACCAAGGATAGATTTGGGAGATGCAAATGGATAATGAATAGGGATAAATTAGGATCTTTAGATTGAGTAATATGGTCAAGACCATAAATAGACTCATGAGTAGCTTTGATATGGGAAACACCTTTGATAGGATCATTTGAAGCTTGAACATAGTTTTGAAGTGAACATGAAGTAGTAGAACAAGAGGTGATACTTTGATCTTGAATTTTTTTTTTTGGATAGCATAGGCATATAAATTTTCTCATGATTTTTAGTAAGCTCAATGGGGATAGTGGAAGTGGTGTCTTCATCATACTTAGGAAGTGGGTAAGACATAGGATATGGAGGGGAAAAATCTTGAAAGATATGAAAGGGTGCTTGATCTTGATCTTTCTTGACATTTATTGCCTTTTCTTTTTGAGAGTCCTCTTGACATGGAGCCACTTCTAAGGAGATAGGAGCTTGTGAGGTTTGCATGATAGCATCTTGAAGAGATAGCCTAGGACTAGATAGAGTGGGTATAGTAAGCATATCATCATAGTAAGTGTTAGGATCTTTAGTCTTAGTAGCATGGAAAATGTTTGCAGCCAAGTGAAGGTTAGCTTGGGTTTCTTTTAGAGGTATCCCTTGAGGATAAGCATAGTCAAAATGGAAAGCATTAGGTTCTTTGTTTTATGGAGGCATGTTGGAAAGATTCAAATTTTTGGGAGATGCATGAGTGTTAGAAGAAGTGGAGGTGTCAATTAGACCATCACTAGACATAGTTTCATCAATATGGTCTTCTAAAGAGTAGCAAATTCATCACATGAGTCATTAGGGGTTCCAACATCTATGATCCCATTAGCACTAAGATCTTGAATTTTATGTTTCAACTCAATGAAATATTCAATTTTTTGACCTTTGTTTATATGATTACAAAAGTGATAATGTCTCCATCATGGAGGTTTTATTCCAGGTTCATAAGATCTAGAGTTTGGTAATGTGATGAACTCATTATAGAGAAGTGTACACTAAGATTCACTGTAAGAAACTGCACTTCTCTAAACCCTTCTATCAAAGATATCCCATGAATTGGAATACTTGAATGGAAGCTTATAACTCCCTATCCATGGAGTGCAAAGATCTTTGTTTGTGCATATGATAAGCTCTCAATTGAGCCTTAGAGATACATCCATTTCTAGAAAACCATGAAATGGGAGATTCCTTAGAAAAAGTTCTAATAAATCTCTCAAGAATCTTGCAACATAACATACTAAAAATTGGGATCCTTATAGAGGGAGAGAACCCTCTCTTTTAAAGGTAGATGGATGGTTGAGATCAAGATCAAGAATTGGACAATCAAGGGTGAGGATTGAATTTTGATATGATCCATGTGCAAGAGAAAGTCAACCAATGAAAAGTAGTTGACTATTCATGTGAGAAAAAAGCCTTTTCTTTTAATTTGTAAATAGAAAAAGGACTTTATGTGTGCACATTGAGTGGTTTAGTAGAATGGGGTCTTTTATTTAATTAAAAGGGGACATGTTCTATTAATTAAATATGGACTTGGGATAATATAGTCAAACTATAGGTTAAAATCAAATAAATTAATTTTTAATAATTTAGCCTAGGTAAATGATTAAATAATCCAGCCAAAATGTTGAGAAGGGGGCTAATAGTCTAGATGACTATTTTTAGGTGATAACAATCCTAAGGTCAAGAAAAGAGTCATTGCTCTACTGAGGACAATTAGTGGAATTCAAGAAAGAGATTTTAGAAAAATCAAAGCGTGAACTGAATACTATACGTAGATAAGTGACAAATGTGATTGAAAAAATATACATGTACTTGAAATATTTACACATCAAATCTCAAGTGGATCCAAATAAGAAATTGGTGGATATTGAGTAGATGAAGTCAAAATTCCTTAAATTCATTCAAAAAACCATCAATCCCACTAGCTTCCAAGATTTCAAGATTCTAGAGTTTACCATAATCAATAGTACTTTGAGTAAAACATTAGACAAGCTCCAATCCAACATCACCATCATGGAGTAATTGATAGGTGATCATGATTGCTAGGTGGTAAAAACTAATAGAATTTTCATTCCAAGTGTCGAGGAGCTAAAGACAATTGTTGACTCCATGAAAGCAGATAAGGACAAGTCCATAATGCCCAAGAAGAAGAATTGACATGAATAGGAGTGTTACATTATTCTAATGATTCTTCTTCAATATGAATTTTGAAATCTTTGTCTCTGATTCTCCCTATTTATTGTAGACATATATGGTGATTCTCCTCTCATATATGAGTTTTGGTAATAGATAACTTCCAGTCAATCCTATTTTGGGCTATCCTATTCAAACTAGATTTGAATTGTAATGATGATATGTAACTATCCAAATCTCTATGAGGGGCCTATAAGTGTAACTTTCAAATATGAATAGAGTATCAAAAAAATTTGGATGGACAAACCCTTATAGTTGTGCCTACCAAATGAGAGTTTGCCTTTGCACTAATATTTTGTTGCTTATATTAATTTACATGTATGGTGTATGGGAATGGAATTCAAGTGTTGATTATTTTTCTAGTTGAAATAAACTCTATGTTATTATTTTCCTTATGGTTGGCAATACAAAGTATTGCTATCATCTACATTATTATTTCATTTCCCCTATTCTGCATAAGTTAGATTCTTTTTCACATTCTATGTTTTGTGAGGAGTTGGAATATAGTTAATGTAAAGTGTTAAGTGAAAGTTGATTGGGATATTTTTATAAGCTTGATAACTTGGCCAATTTTTTTTGTCTTGTTAATTATATTTATATCTCTCCTATAATTTATATTTTTTAGTATAGCCTTGCATATAGAAATTAGATTAGATTGCATATTATAGGTTAGAGTAGGAGAGTTAAAAGTGGTTTGCATGTGTAGACACCTAAAAAATCTTTTAGAAAATAAAGTATTTTTATTTTTTGAAAAAGTCCCAGATGACATCATCATTTATTAATTAATTAATTATTTTATTTATTTATTTATTTTTATGCCATTAAATCCTTTTATCTTAATTAAAAATATTTAATTAAGGAATCCCTCCCAAAAATGTTTAAATCTTATTTAAACATTATTTCCTTATTTATTAATTATTTAATTAATAAATTGACAAAAAATCTCAAAATAAATAATTTATTTATTTTTTGCCCAAAACTTGGCCAATTTCCTTAAGACCACTAACATCTTCCAAAATCTTCTAATCCTTCTTTAATTTTGATTAAAGGCTAATCCCATCATTTCCTACCCTTAATCCCAACTCAAAATATTTAATTAAGATTAAATATTAATCCTCGTGTTTATTAAAAATACTTTAATAAATATCTCCTCAACCCAAACCCTTGAAATAAATAAAAATTTATTTATTTCCTAAAAACCCTTTTTATCCTCATCCTAGGAAGTTCTAGACTCTTCTAGAAAGTCTTCATCCTCATCCAAAGCCTAGACTCTTCTAGAAGATGGCAATCCTTATCTTTGACCCTAATCCTAATCCCTCCCTTAACCTTGTCACATTCCCTAAACATGGGTTAAGACTTGCTAACCCAAGCCAAAGCCAACAAGTATCTTGTCCTTCACCCACCCTCATCAAATGCCATCCAATTGCCCATCTCTAACATCCCTAATCTAATCCTAAGCCATCTCTAATCCTACCCTTAATCATTTGCACAATCCGAAACAAGCTTAAGACTTTCTTAATCCAACCCAAGTCAAAATATCTCAAGTCTCTCACAAATATCTCAACCATAAAACTTTATGAAGCCCACAAAGCCATAAATGACTCTTACAAGCCCATTCATTTCTCTTACAAGCCATTATGAGGGTCTTTATGAGCTTTGAGCCTCCTTTGTTGACCCCTCAACCCCTCTTGCTCTAACCAATGACCCTGTGACATGTTTCACTCCCTAATTGGCTGTAAGAAAGCACAATCCATGTGCCCTCCTCTCATTCAATCTAAACCTTCCATAAGCTTTCTCCCATCCTTGCATCCTAGCCCTTGATCCCTCAAGCCCTTTGCCTATTTAAGGAATCCTCTCCCAATCCATTTTAACACAATCTAGAAAGTAAAGCCATAATGCCATTTTGAGAAGCAATTTTTACATCAAATCCATTCACCAAAATCTATCAAAAATCCTTCATTGAAGCCCATTTGAGCATTTGAGCATACATACATAATCAAGCCATCTTAGCTATTAGACACACCTCTACATCAAGTGATCATCCTCATTGAGGGAGCCTATCCATGGCTCATATTCTCATTTGAGGACTTCACTTTGTCTCTCATGAAGTTATGTTAAATTAGTATCCAAATGCTTTTGATTGTTTTAATTTGGTGTTTCTAACATACTAAAGTAGCATATACAACATGCATTCATAGCAATGAATTTTGTGGGCTATCAACACCATCAATCTGCCTAAGTTACTCAAAGCTTGAACTTTGTAATTTCCTTTACTGCTCTTTAGTTAAGAGCATACCCCTCAAAATCCCTTAATCTACTAGAGAAAATTCTTCTTGCAAATATTTTTACCTCAAGGGAGTTGTACCTTTTAATTTAGAGGGTAGTGATATAACACATAAATTTACCCAATTTTTTGAGTTCATCTTGTTCTTCCCCTACATTGGGCACAATAAAGAGTCAAGGTATAAGCCAAACCTAGTAAAACAAACTGTTAACCTCTTTTTTTTGGTGATTCTATTAGGGATCAAACCTAAAATCTATAATCTCTATATTTCAAGTTGCTTAAGCATCCCCATCCAAGACTTATAGTATGCATAAAATCTTATGATAATTTTAGGTGGTCTTGGAACACAAACATTTAATGCTCTGACATCTTATATTTCTTGAGTCACATGCATTAGGCTATGAGGAAAGATGGTGCTTCCCATGAATCTCTAGTCCCAGTTGTCCAACCCAACCTTGGTTTCCAAGACAAATAAGAAGAAATTTTTAATCAATTGAACATGCTTTCTTGGAGGAACAAAAAATCAATGAATGAATATAGAAGAGTATGTTTTGTGCTTGAGAGAGAAGAGGTCAAATTTGAGTATTGGGAAAGGTTTCTTTAGTAGCTAAGGTTGAGGCAAGCCCAAAGAATTTATTTGAGAAGATGTTGATTCATCCTAGATCTAAAGTACACTAGGAGTGTGGAAGTGCATGGTAAAGTTGATTAAGTCTATAAAGAGCTAAGAAAATCTAACTTTCCTTTCCTAGAGGACCCCCTGTGAAGTAGAAGGATCCATTCCAAAGATTTGGTGTTGAAAGGCATCTAAAAAGCTCTACTCTCACCCATTAATCCTTCTTGGTTAAGACAAAGAAAGTCATCTTCTCCTTCATTCTTTAGAACACAACCTTCATTAGTTTGTAATGCTCTTACTTTTCACTAAGTTGTTACACCCTCAAGTGTAACCTTCTAGTCTATACCTAATATTCTACAAGTAGCCATGGTAGTACCTTGGGGTAATGTTATTTTCCATCCTCACCTCACAAAAATTAATGAATTACCAAGAGATTCAAGGAATAAATTCCCAAAGTTTAGTGGAGATGAGAAGGTTTTAGCTGCTGAACATATTGCTACATTTTTTGCAAATTGCAGTGTTGTGTCTCCATAACATGAGGACATCATTGTGTGTACTCATACAGATGAAAAAAACTAAAGAGTTGTCTACAAAATTTCTTGAAAGCGAAGATGATTCTACTCCTAATAGTGACTCTATAAATTATTCCTTTAAGTATTAATCTATTTGGTGAAATATGGAGATTTCTTTTCCACTCTTGGTGGAGTGCACATGACATTAATGATGACTAGAAGCTATAAGAATAAGAATCCCATGACTTTAGTCCCTATTCAAAATAATTCCTTTACTGCTTCTCTACCCATAACTAGCAAGTCAAATTCCTCTACTTCAAGAGCAAAACCAAGTGGTAAGTCCAAAAAATCATTGACATCATTTACTATAATAAAGATGCCTACATTCATATTTCTCCTTTAGATTACTTAAATTCTAATCCTTTTGAGTTGTAGAAGTTAATTTATTATTATAAAGGAGATAGTATAGATAAGACTAATGCTAATATATATGCTATAGTGAATGTTGATGAGAATGCCAAAGTGAGTGCTAGTATGAGCCCCTCTCTTGAAAAGGAACTAGTTCTAGCATTATTATTTAAAGAAGAAGAGTCCCCTATTTTAGCAACCTCCCCTAGCCAAAAATTATATCCCTTCTATGTGTCATTATTCATCAATGGTCACAAGCTAAGTAATTTTATAATAGATTTAGGAGTGTTAGATAATGTCATTCCAATCACTATTTCTTGGGTCTTAGGTTTTCCCTTTATTAAAACCTTTGGGTGTTTCTATTCCATGGATGCTAAATAAATCCCCCTCATAGGCCAAGTTAGGGATGCCCAAGTAGCCTTAGCAACACATCTAAAAAAGGGTTGAAGTTAACCATCATAGTGATTAACATCCTTGCAAGTTATGGTATGCTCTTCAGTAGAACCCTTTGTAGGGACATGGGAGGTGAAATCCAATTATATTGGTCATATTCCATCATCCATGTGGGAAATAAGAAGATTAAATTTGACCCTAAAGAAAAGGCTAATTTCACAGTAATGAAGTCTGGTGATCCTAAAGCCTAGATCTTATATCAAGAGATGGAGTGTGGTAATTATATGATGTTTTCTAACTTTAGTGTTTTGGAAAGAAGTAGAATCACCAAATGATCAATAAATATGGAAACTAGAGTTTGATGGTATCTATAAATTTGCTAGATCAGGATTATGTGTCATACTTGTATCCCCTAAGGGAGACATCACACAACTAGCATATAAGTTAAAATTCAAGAATACAAACAATATTACAAAGTAAGAAGCATTTCTCTAGGGAATAGTTGTAGCAAAGAAAAAAGAGAAAGAATTATAAAGCCTCTAAGTAATGTAGAGCTTATAGTTAAGAAAGTTTGAAGAAAATCTATGGTGAAGAATTATAAGCTTCAAAATTATAGGAATTGAGTATGGGATGAACTTGAGGATTTTTATGCCTTCTTAATTAAAGTTGTCCCAAGGGAAAAAAATGAAAGGGATCATTCATTATTGGTCTTAGCCTCCTTGTTGTTACCTCATCCTAAATTTATAGATCAAGAATATAAGGTTGAGGTACTATTCAAACCAAATGTGCTTGATAAAATAGACTCTTGGAAAGTGTTCAATGATGACAAGCATATCAAGAATTTTCTTGAAGGAGTTAAGCCTTTCACTGACCAACACTTTGAAGGGCTATGATAGCCCCTACCAAAATTTCTCACTTGATAGGAAAAAGTATTTGGATCTAGGAGTTCCACAATTGAAAGGTGATAAAATCCCTCCACACCTAGTTTCATTAGAGAAGCTATTTAGCATACATGATACATACATTAGAAGAGAAAGGGGTAGGAAAGGAGGTGCCTCTAGAGAATATGATGTATTAAACATAGGAAGTAAACTAAAACATAAAAATTATCATTATTGAGAAATGTTGTACTAAAGAGGAATGAGTTGAGGTAAAGAAATTTCTTATGGAATATCAAGATATTTTTGTAGGGGTTATGGGGATTTGAAGAATTTCATGAATGTAGAGTTTAAGCATTAAATTCCCCTCAAGCTAGATACAATTCCCTTTAGGAAGTATTCCCTTTAGGAAGTAGCATAATACAACCCCATAATTGTAGATGTTATTTTTAGAGAAGTAGACAAAATGTTGGAAGCAAGGATCACCTATCTCATACACCATTCAATATGGATTGTAAATATTTTCTATGTTAGGAAGAAGAATGGAGAAATTAGGATATGTGTTGATTTATGAATTCTAAACCAAGTATCCCTAAGGACAACTATGCTCTCCCCAATATAGACTACTTGTTTCAAACTATAGTATGCTCAGAGATGATGTCTATGTTGGATGGATTCTTAGGCTTTAATTAGATTGAGGTGGATAAAAATGATTAGTATAAGACACTATTTACCACCCCTTGGGGAATGTTTTCCTACAATAGAATTCCCTTTGGGTTAATCAATGATAGAGAAAAATTTCAAAGAATTATGAAAATGTTATTTATAGATATAAAGGATAAGATAATTGTTATTTACTTGGATTGTCTAACTATTTTACCTAAGAAGAGAGGATATCATTTGAAGGACTTGGAGAAGGTACTAAAAAGGTGTAGAGAACATGGCATATTGCTCAACCCCAAGACTTGTTAGTCTTCTCTATGATAGAAGGAAAATTTTGGATCACATTGTGTCTCAAGAAGGCATTCATATTGATTTTGAACATGTCAGAGCTATCTAACAAATCAATATACCATTAAGAAAAACTAGAGTCAAATCATTCTTTGGCCAAGTGAACTTCTTAAGGAATTTTGTCCCTAATTTCTATAAAATTACAAAATGTATAGTGGATTTTATGAAAGGAAGTCAAGGATTTAAATGGAATGAAGATGGAAAAAGAAATTTGAAGATATAAAGGGTGCTATTGCAAAGGATCATGTTCTTGTCCATCTAGACTACACTAGGTAGTTTATCATAAACCTGCTATGCACCAGACCATATGTTATCAACCATCCTCATGCAGGAGAGCAAGGAAGGTGTTCAAGCACTTATTTCTTTCATGAGTATGCCTCTTAAGGACCATGAGCTGAAATACTCTAAAATGGAGAAGTATTCCTATGTTGTGGTAAGGGGTTTAAAGAACTTCTAGTTTCACATTCTTCATTCACATTCAATTGTACATGTACCAAATTCAGTATTCAAGAGCATCTTGACTCAACAAGAGATTGGATGTCACACAAAAGGATCTTGGATTTTTAAAGTTCAATAATATGATATTGAGATAATCCTACCAAGCTAGTCCATGACAATGGTCTATGCAAGGTGAATATAGAGAGTTACAAGGTACTAATGGTAAGTATATAGGACCCATGGTTTTCCAATGTAGCTTATTTCCTAACATATGGAGAATGTCCCAATGGATTAATATATAAGAAAGGGAGAGTGTAATTCCATGCCTGGAGATCCTTGGAAACAAGGATAAATATAAGCCAAGATTAAAAAAAATTTAAACAAGTATGGATGCACACAACAATCAACATATAAGGATCACAAAGATCACAACAGAAGACTGAAAAACATCCAAACACCAATAGATCTCCAAAGACCACTACTAACCAAAACATAACAAGATAACAATAGAGATCACCCAGACTAAAATACAAAAGCTAACTCCTAAAAATTGGCTAAGTCTAAAATCCTTAAGCCCTAAAATTTCCTAGAATCTTTATCTTAACTTGTAGAGGTCTTGAACCTATCTCAAAAGACTTGTCACATATAATAAAATATATCTTACATATAAGGAATGAAAACTTACACTTAAATGATATATTTTAAACCCCTTAGGAAATCTATTTTGGACTAGGAAGGTGTAAAACCTAAAAGGGTGTCCAAAACCAACTTTTGAACTTTTCTCAGATAAGCCTAGATAGCCCCTATTTTTTGTGCAAGGCCAACAGATTGCTAGATTCTCATGTGAAGATGTGCTATAGACCCTGCATGAACCTACCAACCACATGAGAAAGTGCACAAGCTAACAACACAAATTGGTGTCGGGTTTTGCATGACAAAGTGCAAAGATGTGTGAAGAAACCCAACATGCCACACGAGGACTTGAACTCTCATGCAAGAAACTGCAAGTTTATGTGCAGATCTAGAATAGCAAGCCAAAAAACAATAAAGGAAGAAAACTAGAAAATAAATTCCTCCACACCTAGGAGTATTGGATCCACATTTCAAGGTGTAACACTTGAATAAAATACTAAAAGATGGAAAGATAGAAACAACATCTAACCATCTAATCATATAGCAAAGGACAAGAACAAATGGGAAACATCGCAGAGTATTGAAAGCAGCATCACAATAAATGGAAATAACATCACAATGAACATAATTAACATCGTAATGGGCAATACAAACTACCTAAATATGTAGTTCCTCCCAACCATCAGTAGCATCATAAGACCATCATGGGCCCTAGCCATCCCCCATGAATAACATCCCAAGCCACCAATCAAATCGTTGGTGTTATCATAATAGGGACATCACTAATAAAACATGCTACACATAAGCATAAGGAATTCTAACATGCTAGAAGTAAAGCATAAGATAATCCTACAAAGTAGATAACATCACCTATCATATGCTAGTCATCATAATAAGGAAATGTGATAATAAATAACATCATCCAAACATGATATAAAAGGATTCCAACAAAAGCATAAATCACAAGAAAGCATACTCTGGAACTTGAAGTACCAAGTGAAAACATCTAGCAATGGTCACACTACAATAAAAGATCACCTCTATACACAGACCCTTGGTAGTGGTTTGGGTAGTTGTGCCTCCCAACCACATGGTACCCATAGGTCCACACCTATCATACTAATGGAGATAATGGTCCAACCACAAACACATGCAAAGAAAACATACATGGCTAACACACATGCTAGGTAGTATGATGACTAAAACCAAGACATAAACAATGCATAACTATAGGTCCTAGTTAGACACTCAATAGGCTACTAAGTAGGGGCTAACATCATGGAGAGTTGCTTGGCATTGAAAAGCTCAAACTTGAATCATGTGGATAAAAATCCATCAACAGAAAGGTTCTCACACATATATTTTATTATCTTAAGTTTTATTACTGCCCAATATTTTCTTTAGTAATCACTTGATTAAAACTTCTATGTGCCAACCCTCGGGAAATAAGCACCAGGTTGTGGAAAAGAAGCCCCCTCCATATGCTACCCTACCCTACTCGTGCTCATCCAATGATGACTGCCCATAGGCATAAAAATTCCCAACCCAACTTCAACGATCATAACTTCTAGAAGTACCATAGAAGATTGAGACTTGCAAGTCACTTGACAAATGTACACATACATAATCGTGTGTGGCGCACCACCATCATTAAGATCATAACACAAGGACTAGATGAGAATACAAGCATAAAGTCACTCAACTAAAAATAGACTCAAGAGAACAGATGTGACATGTATCCCAATACAACAATAAAAGTGCAGCAAAGATCTAACTGACATCCAAAAAGATCATCTAGGTCCATGATTGAACTCATGCCAAGAAAACCTGAGAAAATAAGGTGGCACGTAAAATGAGGTAAAAACCCCAAAATATGGAAAAGTTCCAAAATTAAAACCCATTTGGCCTTTGGGTGTAAAAACTCCAAAAATCCAAAAATAAATGAGTTTAGACATTGTATGCAAAAATGGCTAGCATAACGACTCAAACCCTCTTGTCAAAAATAGGGAACACATTCACACCCAACCAACCAAGTAGAATCAGAAACAAGAAATAGAGGGGAACACTCATTCTCAGCCTCCTAACATACTACTACAAGAAACAAAAGCTAAAACATAGTAGAAACAATAAAATAAGAAGGCCCTACCTGATAGCAAAAGGGGTAGAAACCAAAACCCATAGAATAAAATAAATATCCTACCAAAACCATTGAAAATGACAACAAGGCAAGAACTCCCCAAGCTAGATCCAATGAGATTGATGAAATGTCCCTTTACTGATTTTGTATGATATTTCCAACCTCTAATCAGATATTTAAGATCAAACAACCAATATTTCAAAGATCCACCAATTTCTAATAAACCCCAAATTGGGTATGCCAGAAATAGTGCCAAAAGCTTCACAGCTTCACCTATTATTAATAAATCTTAAAGTGGAAATTTAAAAAAAAAATTGAGTAGAATAACAACCTATAAAATGTCATTTCTAGATCTGTATAACATGCACACAATAGCTCCCAAACGGAGGACAAAAAAAATGCTCATCGGGCTCCTGAAAATAGCACAAAATAGCCAATAATCACCACAAAAACTTAATAATATATAATAGAAATATAATCATATAAAAATAAATATATTTAGCTCTATTTTAATATTTAAAAGTATGATATACAGCAGCAACCCAAACTGATATGAAATACTCAATTGGAAACACCGAACTCTTACAAAATATACACCTGAAAACCCACAAATCTGCACTGTTCAACACAAAGGCAAACTCTGCATGAGCATGCACATGGAATGGATTCAAACTACCATCCTTAGCCTTTCTAGAAACCTACAAAATCCCATTCTTGGGTCTCCCTGGAAACCTACAAACTCTCGTTCTTGGGTCTCCTTCTCCACAGGTTTGGCAGCCTCTAAAGAATAACAAAGAAAATGAGCAAAAATCAAGTTCTGGAATCAGCCCAAAATGCCTCCAAACCCCTTAAAAGAGGGCATAACCCTAACTCACGTCCAAGAGGGGTTAATAAAACATATTTTAATAATAATCTTCATTTATTAGTCTATTAGCTTTCAAAGATTATCCCCTTTTTCCAAAACTTCACCTTTTTGGGCCTACCTGCCTTAGCAAAGATTATTACTTTTAAATATTTGAAAAGGGGACATGATAATTGATCTCACAAAAATCCTAGGCTCACAGCTCCCAAAATGAATAGAAATTGAATCCTTCAGAAGAGGATTCTCAAAAGAGCTCTCAAATTTTCTATTTCAAAAAGTGGGGAATGAATAATAAAAACTCGTTTTCAATACTTATTCATTTTTCGAGTGAATAGTCAATTAGGGAAAATAGCCAACTAGAGTAGCTAGACTCTGGATCAACCCAAATAAAAATAGGTCATTCCTTATAATGGGAATTCACCTAAGGCAAAGCTGCCAGAAATTAAATCTAAAAAGATTTAAAGCCAAAAACCCAAAATCGCAGAAAATCACTAAACTACTTTCATGACAATGCGAACCTCTAAATGCACAAACATGCTTACTGGTCTAATCACATCATGTAGATGATTTTAGATTTAATAATCACTTAAAGGTTTTAATTTAAACAATTTAAAATAAGGATATGTCAACCATATAGGGACAACATTGGTAAATATGAATAGTTGAATCACTAACTCCATGTGCCACTGCCACAGATATAATTCATACACAATAAAACACACGATCAAGTGCAATTGTATATAATTATCATAGCCAAAGAAAAATGCATTACATACCTAATAAATCCATTTACATCACTCACATTCACATAAAGCATAAAGATACAATAATGAAGTAAATAAACATAGCATAAAATCCATCACATAAAATAATCAGAAAGTATGTCCAAAATACCAAAAACATGGATATCATCATAGATCTACTATCATCTCAAAATGGCATCAACATGAAAACATGATAAACTGAACAATATAGCAGTAAAGCATCTATGGTATTGAATCAAAGTATAACATATGATCTTTAGGTCATCTCAAAATACAAATAAAAATAGGAGTATCGAGTATCTCTCAAATCAAAATAGACAAGGTATAGACTGCAAACACAAGAGGCACCACAGAGAGATCTAAGGATCAAATCAAATAAGTATGTCATATGAGATGTATTAATGTGTTTTTGAGCAAGAAGTCTATCTCTATATTGGGTTTTAAGAAAATTTCTTGGTAATGTACCAATTTTTTTCCTATGTTGAAAAACCCTAGTTGCAAGGGTTTTGAAGTGGAAACCCTAAGTAAATTTTCAAAATCCTCTAATTCCTTTTCCTTCATTACTTTTTTGACTTACTTTAAAAAGGTAGTGTCCACTATCATGTTGTATTTGAGCCTAAGTTTTGTTAATTTTAAGTCATGACCCTGTGCCTGTTTTAAAAAAATATGTCTATCTTAAAAAGGAAAAGGGTTATTTCTTCATAGTTAGGGCCCATTCATAAATATCCTAGGTACTAACATTTATATCACCCATGGTTGACACTTTAGTTAATAAATAAACCTTGGTCCTAAGTATCCTAAATATTAATTGGTTCTAAGTGCATGAAATAGTGGGACCTAAGATCAATAGAACACATTTATTCCCAAGCTCTAATAATTCTTTTAGCAAGAATGCATGATGTTTCTACATGGCTGGTGGTGGGGCCAAACATTTCTCCCTTTTAGGTAGCAATTGAAAAAATCAACGGCCACAACTTGTTTGTAAGATGTATTTCTCTATATGGTGACATAGCGAGATTTGGATGTGTATCCAGGGGATGGACCTATGTCCTCTCAAATATAAAGATGGCAACAATTCTCATTAACTTATAATCCTGGGAAATAGCTATAGCAATAAGGTGAGATCTTTCTACATGGAATAGGCCCAATATAATATTTATTGGTGAGATGAATTGTTGGACCTTTTACATCCTATTTTGTCCATGTACACTCATGTTTGTCGATATGAATAGGTCTAAGGTATGAATAAAACAATGGAGATTTTAATATGTTTCCACATGGACATGAGGACTAGGGTTTCTTTTATAATACAACGCATTCTCTTTTCTTTTAATCAATAGATATCACATTCTTGCAAACTCTTACAGAGTTTATAGAGAGAAAGAGAGATCATGACACGTGGCTTTGATCAATAGAAATTTTTCCAGTGGGACCTAAGGAGTCATTAGGGACCTAACATATGATTGGGCCATGTTGATAGTGTTAGCAAGTATAACTGTATAAGTACCTATTATTTTAATCCTAAGATAATCAGATGGCTTTTTTTTCTCATGAGGAATCTGAATCCTCATGAAGATGAAGCATGATTATTCCACTTGTCCCATCCAAATTGTAATAGCCCACTATTACTTAGAAGGAAGAATTGTACATGAGGTTTAAATTGACTATGGGGACTTACTCACTCAATGAAGTGAGTCATCAATGTGCTCAAAAATAGAAAGGAGATTAACAGTTTATGTGTTATCACAAGGGCTTGGCATTTTTATGGTGATAAAGCATGATCATGACACATGTTCAACTTGCTTCAGTGTGTATAATTTTTAAACAAGCTTATGTTATAAATTTTTTGGTTTCTTATTGGTTGGTGATGGGTCCCAAAAGATGAATTAGATGGTTAGTGAATGTCAAAGGGAGATTGCAGTCATCCGATATTAGTAGGTTGATGATCAATGGTGGAAATTTATACTTGGTACTAAGATGAGAAGAGATATTTTTTAAATCTTGGATGAGTGACGGTTACTTTGTATGAATTCATGAGTCTAATGCTACTATGACAGATTTAAAAGCTATCACCTCATACTAAATTAGTAGCATTTGCATGCAAAATTTGCAAGAATGGGAAATCCAAGCTAAAGGGTTTTCAAAATTAGACTAAGAGAATTTCAAAAATTTGTGAAATAGATAAGTAAGTGGTTGTTTTCATTGCTTGTGCTCTAGTTTAAGAGATTTTGTGTTATGTGATTTGCATTAACCGATAAAAGCCATAGTTTGAGCTTTCATACCCAAAATAAGCCCTAGTTGTGTGAATACCCTATAATAAGAAATAATGCCTCCCAAGAAGTGTTCTAGAAAGCTTAATTACAAAGATAGAAGACTACAGGATATTTTGTTGCACAATTACCTATGTCAAAGGAGGCTAGGGAAGCATTTGAGGTATAGAAAACTTTGAAAAATGAAATAAGTCATGGTTTGAAGAATGGATATGGAAATTTTTATGATAAAAATATGCAAACCAAAGGTTTAGAAGGTTTTAAGTGGTTTTGTGGTCAAGAAAATTTAGGAATCCCTCTCAGTAATGTCTAGCAATATGCTTTAGGTAAATTGGTATTGCCTACCGTTCTCCTTGATATTGACTTACAGTTGGATCTTGTGGATAGATATGATTCAATTTCACACATAATTAGGGCCATAATTGGGGAGGTTTTGTTAGGAAGAGACATTGATTCCAATATAGAAGCTTTTGGTCTCTGTCTAGCTGAAGATATACCTGATAGGATAGATTTCAAAATTTTTAAGGAAGCTTTTGATCATGTAGGGGTTGACATGCAACAAAATTCAATAGTTTCCTTCTTAAAAGAGGTAGATGGAATCAAAATGACACCTCTAGCTATATCACATACCATAGGTTATTGTGAACATTATAATGATACCTTGGTAAACACCCATACTTCTCTTTACCAGATAATAAGGCTGACAAATAGAAAAAAATTCAGTAAAACTACAAAGTGGATGTGTCTCAAAATTTAGAAGTATGAGGATGCAGTAATTTATGATTTCCCCAAGTATCTTGAAGCAAATATTGATGAGGTATTGGCATCATTAAATAAAGATGAATCCATAGATTTTGGACGGTACTCATTGCTTATTGATATGGTTCATTTTCACAATAAATATTATTTTTCACAATGCATGGATATTGAGTTTGAAAGGGATGATGAAGTATTTCTTGTTCAATTATGGTCAACCATTTTTTCAATGAATTGGGAGGGCTCTAGATTTGTGCTATTTGAAAACTAGTTTGGAACTAATTTGAGAAGAAAGATTTTGACAACAGTTAGTGATTTTTCTTGCTCTTTGAGAATTTTCTTAAGGCCAATTGATTTCAATACAAAACCAAAAATGTGTCACCAATGGGAAGACATTTATTATTACTCTCATACCACAATTACCAAAATATATGGACTTTGAGGAAGGCCTTTTGTGTCGCCCAACTATGTTCTACTAAGAATTGGTTTTCTTTAAGTCATGAGGATAATTGTTGTGCTTCAAGATACTAACTTCCCACTAGAAAAGGCCAAAAAATAAACATTCTTTCCTAATATTACAAATTTTCATCACTTTTCAATCATTAAAGATGGAAGGAATGATCAAATTTAGTTGCTCAAACCCTACAATTTTGGAGTTTAGTTCAAAAAGGATGAATGACACAGAGAGCTTTTTGTAGATGCTTAAAATCATCCCAAACATAATATTAATTTATTAATATTTCCTTGAAATTATAATTTATTATTTGTTTATTTATTATATTTTTCATATTCTTCTACTTATTTAATTAAATGTATTGAATTAAATAGATTCACTTCCCTAATGTATTTAAATTTAATTTGAATACTTCCCCCCTAATGTGTTAAATTCATTTAATGCATAATTCTCCATAAATTCCCTTTTAAATAAATTCTAATTTATTTAACTTCCCTCCACTTTATTAAATTCTATAATCCTACGATTAAATTAAATACTATTTAATTTAATCCTAATCCCACCTAAAATCTCATCTACAACCCATCACTCTCAACCTTCTAAGCCTACCCACTAGTTAATCTCACTTTATTATCCTAAATACTCTCTTAAACACCTTTTAACCCCTAAGTGGTTGCGCATGCATGTGTGAGCAACTCAAAGCCCAAGGAAGCCTATTTTCATTAATTCCTGCAAAAAGCCTCTTACATTGTTGTCCCCCCTTTCCTTTCTCCAAGGTTGCTCACACATGTGTGAGCAAACCTTAAGCCATCTTAATCATAAAAGATTGATTTTGAATTTTGCATGGCTTGTCCCCTTAGCCCATGTGTCTCCCTTGTGGCACCTATGTGGATGCCACATAGATGCCACCTCCTTAAGGTCTCCCTCAAGCCTATAAATAGACCCCTTGTCTCAAACATTTTTCATCTCCCTCATTTGCACTGTTATCATGTTAGTATAATTCTAGAGCTCATAGTAGTTTTATGCATTCTGCTAACTTTTGGTAGTTGCTAGCTTCATCTTATTTGCATGGTTAACTTAGTTTATTTTCTTGCATCCATCTTCACCATCCTACAATGCTTTGAGCATGATTTTTCATGTATACACTTCTATGAAAGATTAACACACAAAATAAATAAGACACCTAGGTGTAAGAATGAATTTGATTATTTGGAGGACATCATGAGAAATGATGAAGATTTGAAATCTCATAAAAGAATAAAAGCATATTGACATACATACCAAAAAAAAATGAGGGAAATTCAAGAGGAAGATCTAAGTTATGATCCACTCTTAAACTATAAGAGCTTATATCAAAAGTTGAGAATAATTTTTGATGACTTCCTAAGTATATATTGTTAGAAATGGGGAATACTTGGGGGGAGGAGGGGGGCAGTGGGCGCTATTGAATCAGTATTCTAGAAATTTTTTTTACAAATTGGATATTATTTATTACTTTGAACCATACATAAGAAAGTAAACAAGTAATGTTGAATAGTAAGAGCAGCCATGCACAAGCAAAACTCATAACACCATATTTTGTTAACTAGGGAAACCTTGGTGGGAATGATGTCCATAGAGATATACTAATATATATATTCCTTGTTAGAGAATGGACCCTATTAGGAGTCTATAAATAAATTCAATACAAAAGAGTCCCTATTAGGAGATTCCAACCCGATTAGGAGTTGTGGTACAATGGATGCAAGAAAGCTCACTGCCCAAACATGCACTTTCAATTACAAGAAGATCTTGCTATCCAAACAAGTAATTTATCCTCTGAGTTCCTTGAATATAGAAGTATAGATGTTGTACCTTCTTTTAGTGGATCTCTAGCCTTAGCACCATCTCATATCACAAAATTAGGTTATCAAAAATTCACTTATGCATATGATACAAAACTTTGCATTCATATCTTTTGCTCATAACATCACAAATTGCTCCACAATTCACTTGCACATAATTTTGCAAGATGCCTTTGCATAAATACCATGCCTTTTCAAAAATTTCTGCTAGGTTAGCTAAGAGAAAAATAAACTTTCCAATTTAGAGTAAATATCTTGGTTGTTCCTAATTGGTCAAGTAATTATTTTGTAAAAAAAATAATTCCTTTGCCTTTCATTCTGATGTTCTATAAATCTTAAATATCTCTTTTCTATACTCTTCATACTGATGTTTGAGGTTATACACATCATGATCAAAATGTATATAGTTTTCATATATCTTCTCTCTCAAGAATAACATTGTATAAACAAGTTGCACTTCAAATATTGTTCTTTGTTCTTGTTTGGTAAACATATAACTATATTCACTAGAACATGAATAAGAACTATCAAAGTTAGTATTCCTGCAAGAAATGCTAACCACATGTTTAGTTCACTTCATTCTACCTCTATGTAACCTTGCTAGACATACTATGATGTTAGCAATAAGTTGTACACAAAACAATACATTGTTGTAAACCATTTTCATATTTAGACAATTTTCTGAGTACCAAAAAGCTAAGTATCTTAATTTACAAGGTTTTTCACAAGCATGTACATCATGTGTTGCCATTAATGACAACATTTACATATCTTCATATAGCCAATTTTCAAAAATCTTTCCCTTTGGCATTGATGGCAACAAATTAGGAAAATTGGCTAAGTATCAAAAAAATTTCCAAAACTTACTATAATCATCTAGAAATGGTCACCTAGACTATTAGCCCTTTTCTCAGCATTTTGGCTGAATTAATTAATCATTTACCTAGACCAAATTGCTAAAATCAATTAAATTGATTATAACTATCTTAAGTTCATTATTTGATTAAAAGAACATGTCCCCTTTTAATTAAATAAAATACGACATTCTTCTAACTTGCTTAAGGTGCACACATAAAGTCCTTTTTGTATTTTAAAAATTAAAAGAAAAGGATTTGTGAATTTTGTCTTATATGGGAAGTCAACTTCTATTTTATTGGTTGACTTGTGTGTGCACATGGATCAATCCTCATTTTCAAACTCCACCCTTGATCTTCCATTATTTTGACCTTGATCTCCACCATCTATATGACTTTAAAAGAGAGAGTTCTCCCTTTGTCAAAGGATCCACACTTTTGAGTATTATTATGCTACAGGTTTATCATTTGAATATTTGAAGAGCTTTGTATAGAACTTCTACTTCTCATCTCATTCTCGCATCCATCGCATGATAGCTTAGAATCATATGGCATTTTAGTGTAGTTCCATTTAGCTTAGTTCTCTTTTTCAATAGCTTAAATCAATTAGTAATTAGCTTGGATCTTGTAATACTCTCATCTTGTTTAACATAGCTGAAATTTGCATATTCATATAGTTTATTCTACATTTAATCCTTGAGGAACTCCTTGTGGACATTTGGATTCTTCCATCTCATCTTTGGAACCTCCCATTGCATGGTTCACTAGAAGGGAATGCGCTTATAAGGCTCAGCTGAGATCCCATTGCATGTTATCTTAAGAATCCTTGCACTCCATAGATAGGGAGCTCTAAGCTGGCATCGAAGCATTCTAAACTCATGGAATCACTTGGATAGAAGGGTTTAGAGTGAAATTTGACTTTTGATGGTTCTGTAGATTTGGTCTTTTCTAAGTTATTTTACATATATAAAAAATGACAAAAAAGGTTAAATTTTTTTCTCATAGTCAAGCTTTCATGTAGGATGGTAGACATAATAGCTCATGCTAAGGTGTTAAAATTTTCATAACTCATGTTTGTTATATACTTTCAATGCTCTAACTTGTGGTTTTTGTGGGAGCACATGTCAGAGATGAGAAAAAAAAACCTAGCAAAACATAGCACATGTCAAAGCTTCAAATGCACAAGGGCTACTAACATTTGTTTGTAGAGTTTGCCAATGCATAAAAATCAAGCACTTTCTTGTATTTCCTTTATTCTATGTGCAAAATTCTACTAGTTGCTTTCATTTCCTAGGCACATTAAACTCATGATTGAGATTCTTTGGTGATAGGAGAGAATGGTCTTCACCCTTGTGGTGAATCATAAATCTTGACTCACCTTTGGACTTCAAAAGTAAGGGGGTAATTGAAACTTCTTGGCATGTCTAGGGGGAATGATCAAGATAGGAGGGTATGCTCTTCACCCTTGTGGAAAATTAGAAATCTTGACTCTTGAAAGTGGATCCAATGTGTTTTAGTTAGAATCCTTTAGAGGGCTTTCTCTTGGGAAACCAAGAGGGATGAACCAAGTGGGGACAAGTGAACCCAACTATTTTGACCCACTATAATCTCAAGGTTATCAAGGAAACAAAACCTTGGTAGACATAGCATTTGTCTTACCTAGTTTGATTTCTTGTGGGATTGCGACCATGAGGAGATCACTAGGCAGGAATCTTTAAGGTACTCTTGTGCTCGCAAGACTAGTTACTCATTGCAAGGTGATGTGTACTATATCAAGAGCAAGAGGAGTGCTATGAACATAAATCCTTTCTAAACATCCTTGGTTAGTAGCTACCTTATTTTTTGACTCAAATTCTTGGTACAAGGATTGATCTTAGTGGATTACCCGAATCACCCCAAGATTTTACACTCACCATCTATGTTTCCTTGGTAATGCTTATGGAATTTCCGTGAAAAAGCCAATATCTCTTGTGGTAAACCACTTGGTATGAGGTGAAGGAGCACTTAGCATGGGCCAAGTTTTTGAGTAATGAATAGTGCCATTTAGGTAGAAATGCTTGGCAAGTGTTCTTGAATGTGCTAACCTATGTAAACATTCTTTCACATCAAACATCTCATTAGAATGGAAAAAATTTGTTCTAATATCACATGATATACATGTTGGCAAGGTTGCTTTGTCCCTTGTTCAACTAATTGATACATGCAAAATAACTTTACTATTTGCAAACCATGTTGATTACTGACACAAATTGAAATCTCACATTGTGTGATCTAAAAGCTACCTGATTATCAAACTGAAACATAAACTTTTGGGTCAACATTGTCTTATTTTCACAATTCACTAGCAAACTATTGCATCCTTTCTAGAGAGATATCATATGATACTTTTTGTCCAAAAAAAGTATTGCCTAGTTACTTTAACTAATATTGCTTTCCTATACTAAGTTATGTTGCATTGTTGAAGAAAAATTGTCGTACTAAGAAAAAGTGTCATCTTGTTACTATGAATAATATTGTATGATATTTTACACTGTCAAACTATCACATGAGGTACTATATTGTCTTGCCTAGTTTCTAAATCGAATTTCTTTTCCTCCAAACTTATTCTTCAATTTTCTAAAGTATCTATACCTGATTTACCATGGTTCCTTGGGTCTAGAAGCTACATGTTAGAGTATGTTTCACTAAAATGGATACCTTGACCTCTTGATTGCCTTGCTTGATTGGGAGAGTCATTCGCTTGTCATTACCTATCTATCTATTTGGCTACTTGGATATTTGGCTTCTTTCCTAACTCTTAACTTGAGTCAATTGTGTTGTAAGTTTCTTGGACATGTTGTTCACAAGTCATTCTCTTATTTTTACTCTCTATTTTACAAGTGAACACTCTACCTCCTATAGTTTGAACATCAAGTTATCTTCCAGTCTCTTTCATGCTTGGCTTTTGATCTACAACTATGGGATCTAAATCTTGTGCTATCAAATTTCAACCAAGTCTAGATTATCCTAAGTTGCTTGAGCTCTTTAGGGAATTTTAAACCCTACAAACTCAACATAATAAAATTTAAGAGACCCCTAACCTTGCTTACACTAGTCTCACTAAGGGCATGATAAAAAAATATGCTAGATTTGAAAAAATGGTCAAGGAAAAAAAATCATCAAATGATTCTCTTTCTAGTTCTCTATATGTACACAAGTCACCCTCTTTAAGGTCATCCTCTTCTTCTAGGTTTACATGATCTACTTCAAGACATCAATTGTCTTCACCTACTAGATCTAAAGGCATTTTTAGAGAGCTATAAAATGATACATCCTTGGAGAATATGCCAAAATTTCACAAAAAGTATATCTTTGACCAATATGATGAAGACATGACAATTTGTTATTAGCTTGTTATCTATTTTTTCTCAATATCATTATTCAAGTCATAAAACTTATTCATTTGCAAAAGGTTACCCTCATTGGAAATAGTTGTGTTAATCTTTTCTATCTTTGGTTTCTAGGGTTGCCTTTTTTTACCTATTGGCTGCTTAGAAGTAATAACCTTTTAGGTTGTTTAAGTTCTTGTTCCTCATCATCTTCCTCACTAGAATCTTCAATTATCAACAATTTTTTCTTCCTTTTCTTATGTCCAATAGCTTGTTGCTTAACTATTTTTGACTTATCCTCAACTTATACTAGCCTTTCAGACTTCCTTTTGCATTCACTTGGTTGCTCGACTAATACAACAACATATGGAATGCTTTACTCTATAGGAGTTATTTCAATGGATACTCCTAATGTTTGACCAACTAATAGAGGTTCACATACATCACACCTTATTCACTAGTTTGTTTTAGTCTAGGTATTGTTTGTCTAATTGCCTATGATTCTCTTTCTATCATACCAAACTCAATCAATACTTTCTTCATCATAGTCTCAACCTTCTTATGAGATCCTTTTTCTAAAGATGTATAGTAAGCTAACTGAGTTATCTCTTCATATGTTCCAAATCTATATGAGGATTTGTCCTTTTGGGAGTTCAAAAATAGATCAATGCAACCAATAGCTACATCATCACTCAATTCATAACATTTTTTCAAAGCAAGGCTTTGCTCAAAATCACTCTGTCAAATCACTTTGGGGTGATTTAAACTTCTAAGATAATCACAATGAGGAAATAATCAAGTTTGTGTTCTATTTATTTATCCAACTTGAACTTGCTAGAAATATAGAAGGTGTAACTAAGAGGGGGGTGAATCAAATACCACTAAAATATATCCTAGATCCCTTAGATGTCAACAACAAAATTAGACTGATAAAACTAATTACTACTGTTATTCGGTAAACATATAGAAAATGTTGTAACTCGGTAGATGCAGTGTGATTTACTTTTAGCTGATCTTAAAACATTAACAGTGATTAATTTGCAAGCATAAGATGGCATGTCCCCTATTCAAATAATTTTAAAAAAAATAAACTTTGTTAAGGCAGGCAGGCTCCAAAAAGGTGAAATTTTGGAAAAAGGGGTTAATCTTTGGAAACTAATGGACTAATAAATAAAAATTATTATTAAATTATATTTTATTAACCCCTCTTGGACGTGAGTTAGGGTTATGCCCTCTTTAAAAGGGGTTTGGAGGCATTTTGGGCTCATTCTACATCTTGATTCTTGCTAATTTTCTTGTTGTTCTTCAGAGGCTGCCAAACCTGTGGAGAAGGAGACCCAAGAATAGGATTTTTCAGGTTTCTAGGAAGGCTAAGGATGGGAGTTTGAAGCCATTCCATGTGCATGCTCATACAGAGTTTGCCCTTGTGCTGAATAGTGCCGATTTGGGTGTTTTCGGGGTTGTTTTTGGTTTGAATTTGGGTTTTCAGTTGAGTGTTTCATATCAGTTTGGTTTGCTACTGTATTTCAGACTTTATGATGTTAAAATAGAGCTGAATATATGTATTGGGTCGTGATTAAACTTCTGAGATAATTTATGAGTGTTTTGTGGTGTTTCCGAGCATTTTTGTGTTAATTTCGGGAGCCCGATTGAGCATAGTTTTGCCCTACATTTGTGATCTGTTGTGTAAGGGCTATACAAATCTGGAAATGTCATTTTGTAGGCTGTTATGCTACTGAAATTTCTGTAAAAATGTCCATTTTCAGATTTATTAATAATTTGTGAAGTTGTGAAGTTTTTGGCACTAATTTGGACATACCTGATTTGGGTTTTATTGGGAAATTGGTAGATCTTTGTAATATTGGTTGTTTGGTTTTAAAGTTCTGATTTGAGGCTAGAAATATCATAAAAAATCAGTAAAGGGACATTACAGTGGTATCAGAGCCGTGATCTTTCCAGCCTGAGGGTTTTTAGAAGTTGCATGTCAGTTTTAACAACTACCCAGATCTTGCATGTCAAGTTTTGATAACTACCCAGATCTTGCATGTCATATTTTATGATTGCATGCAACTAAGTGAAAGAGAAAAAATATATTTGTAGTGAGAAAAGAATAAATAAATTTTGATCAAACCCCCAGTTGAAAGCAAAAGTACAAAATCCAAGGAAGAAAAAAGTATGGCTGATCCAGATGAGATGGCAAAGAAATTCTTCCAAGACATCCAAAATACTCGAAGCAAACAGTGGATGGTTTGGCGGAAACTAGAGAGGCTTTGCGAATATTGACAGAAAAATTACAAGGAATTGCATCTATTAATGAGAAAGGGAGCACTTCAGAGGAGCCGAGAAATGGGAGATCCACACCATCTAAATCAACCAAATCTATTTTCTTGCCTGCAGATGAGCCACCAGTACCAAATCTAGCCATTAATCCAGTGGAAGAGGTTACAGGTAATTTGATTACATTAAGAGCTACTTACAATGGCTTAGATGATGACTTTCGTAGTTTAGTTCCTTTTAGAGAATATGTGGATATGATGAATGCTTTGATGCCCAAGAAAGAGAACAGGAGGGAGCATGACACAAGTGGAAGAGAGCTCAAAAATAAAATAAGCAAGTTTATAGCACCTACTTTTGATGGAACAAATAAAATTTTAGCTAGAGCATCGCTACAAAAATTACAAACTTTCTTCACACTTAACCCCATGAAAGAGAGTGATGCTATTCAATTTGCAAGTCTACACTTGGAAGATGCAGCTTATGATTGGTGGTATCATGGAATGACTACTCAAGGTCACGATCAGGTAACTACATTTGAAGATTTCAGTCAAAGGGTGATAGATAGATTTGACCTCAAGGATGATGAAGAGTACTTTAAAGAATTGTCAAAGTTGAAGCAAACCAAATCAGTTAATGAGTATATAGAAGAATTTCAAAAAGTGGCTGTTATGGTACCTGATATGAGTGAAAAGAGGATCGTTTATCTTTTTTTTGATGGTTTAGAAGATTCTGTTAAGGGTTTGGTTAAGGCTTTCTCACCCTCAACCTTATAGGAAGCTATCAAAAGAAGCTTGCAACTTGAAACTTGCGTGCCTATGAAATCAATCACTAATCAAAAACCCCCAAATCTTTAGCAACATAAGGGGAATTTTCAGAAAAAGACTTTCCCAACACTACCACCAAAAGATGTGACAAATGTGGAAAAAAAGAAGGTAGATGAAGAGACTAGGAGTGAATTACGAAGGAAAAAGCTTTGTTTTACTTGTAGAGAACCATGGGTTCCAGGACACAGATGTTTGGGGAAAGGTCAAGTGCACTATATTGAAGTTGCTTTAGAATCTGATTCAGATGAGCATGAGGAATTTCATGATACTAAGGAGGAGGTAGAAGAAGAGAAAGTAAAAGAAATCAGCAAAGATGGCACTTTAGCAGCATTATCAGGAGTCCCAAGATACCATCCCTTCCGAATTTGAGGGGTACTAGCAGGGCAAAGGTTGACTGTTCTTCTTGATAGTGGGACAACTCACAATTTTATTGATGAGGGATTTGTCATGAAAAGAGGGCTTAAAGCAGAAGATTTTGAGGGATTCAATGTTACTGTAGCTGATGGATTCACTATGCCTTGCACACGGGTGGTGAAACAACTCAAGATGACCTTAGGAGATTATGAGTTATGTGATGACTTCTATGTGGTTGGTATTGGGGAGACAAATCTTGTATTGGGTGTTCAATGGTTGCACTCTATCGGAGGCTATTACATGAACCATCAAACTATGGAGTTTAAATTTCATTCCAATGGGAAAGAAGTCATATTGAGAGGGTTATCGAATGGAGCACCTAAGGAGGTCTTTGCAAAGAGGATGGAGAGGACTTTTTGAAGAGGACAAGTAACATGGGCAGCAGGAGTCATAATCCAACCAACAAGCTCTCCAAAGAATCAAGGTAATTTCTATTTTGAAATTCAAAATATTCTTGATAAGCATAGTACAGTTTTCAATGACTTGCCTCCAAGATTACCACCAGATAGAGGGTTTGAGCATGTTATAGAGTTAGAACATGGCGCCAAACCAGTTATAACAACCCCATACCGCCATCCAAGAGGTTATAAGGAAGAAATTGAAAAAACTATTAAAGAACTCCTGGACATGGGATTCATAAGGCCTAGCTCTAGTCCATTTGCATCATCTGTGGTACTTGTCAAGAAAAAGGATGGTACAATGAGAATGTGTATAGACTACAGGGCTCTAAACAAGAAGACCATAAAAAATAGGTATCCCATACCACACATAGATGAACTCATTGATGAGTTACATGGTGCTGTATACTTCTCAAAAATTGACTTAAGATCAGGCTACCATCAAATCCGAATGAGGAGTGAAGATGTGGAAAAGACTACTTTCAGATGTCACTATGGGCACTTTGAATTTCTTGTTATGCCATTTGGACTCACTAATGCACCAGCAACATTCCAATCTTGTATGAATAAGGTATTCAGTCAGCATCTTCAAAAATTTGTTTTGGTATTTTTTGATGATATCTTGATATACAGTAAAACATGGGAAGAGCATCTAAAGCACATAGACACTGTTTTGGGAATCTTGGAGCAGCAATCCTTCTATGCTAAGCTATCTAAATGTGAGTTTGGTTTGACAAAGATCCTATATTTGGGACATATTATAAGCTCTAAAGGAGTACAGGTTGATCAACAAAAAATCCAGGCAATTTTGGATTGGCCTCCACCCACTAATCTTACATAGTTGAGAGGTTTCTTCGGGTTGTGTAGCTACTATAGGAGATTTGCCAAGGGATTTTCTCAGCTTGCTGCCCCCTTGACTGATTTGACAAAGAAAGGAGCTTTTGTTTGGACAGAAGAGGCACAAAAAACATTTTATAAGCTTAAGGAGGTAATGAGTTCATGCCCTGTGCTTGCAATTCCAGATTTCTCTTTACCTTTTGTTGTTGAATGTGATGCTTCGGGAGAAGGTATATGGGCTGTCCTAACTCAAAGGGGACATCCAATAGCTTTTGAGAGTCAAAAATTAAATCAATTAGAGAAAGGGTACTCCATCTATGATAAGGAAATGTTGGCAATCATGCATGCACTTCATAAGTTTAGACAATATTTGGTATGTGGGAGATTCATTGTAAAGACAGACCATAATAGCCTCAGGTTCTTCTTGAACCAAAGGGATTTGAATGATCGTCAACAAAAATGGGTAAGCAAATTGCAAGCTTATGATTTTGATATTGAATACATGAAAGGAAAGAATAATGTGGTTGCTGATGCTCTCTCAAGAAAGCCCACTTTGTGTTCCTTATCATCTATCTCTGTTGATTGGAAAGTCTCCATAATTTTAGAGTATGCTAAAGATTCATTTGCCACCAAGATTTTGGATAAGTTAGTGGATGATAATAGGTACAAGGTTGTTGATGAATTGATTTATTACAAGAATAGGATCTTCTTAGTGCCAGGGTCAAAAACTAAGGAGAGGATATTGAGGGCCTTTCATGACACACCTTTGGCTGGTCACCAGGGATACTTCAAGACATACAGGAAAATTTGAGAGCGTTTTTCATGGAAGGGTATGAAGGAGGATGTCCTTAAACACATTAAGGAATGTATGGTATGCCAACAAAGCAAGAGTGACCAAAATTTTCCTGCAGGGTTGTTGCAGCCACTTCCTATCCCTGAACAAAAATGGGAAAGTATTTCCATGGATTTCATCACTGGGTTGCCCAAGGTTCAAGGTAAGGATTGCATATATGTGGTGGTAGATAGACTAACTAAGTATGCACATTTCTTTCCTATCACATCTGATTTCAAGGCATCACAAGTGGCCGAATTGTTCTTCAAGAAAATTTTTAGATTACATGGTTTGCCTAGAAACATTGTTAGTGACTGGGATAGTAGATTCCTCAGCTCTTTTTGGAAGGAGATCTTTCATTTGGCAGGAACTGAACTCACTCCCAGTACTAGCTATCACCCTCAAATAGATGGACAAACAGAGATAGTTAATAAATAGATAGAAGGATATTTGAGGAACTATGTTTCAAATCAACAACATGCTTGGGTGAAATGGTTACACCTAGGGGAGTATTGTTACAATACATCTCATCACATGTCTATTGGTATGCCTCCTTTTTATGCTCTTTATGGTTACGATGCCCTTTCCTTTGTTGATCTAATACTTTCCGATAGCAGAGTACCCGCAGCAAGTGATTTCATCAAGCAAAGCCAAGACATAATAAGGTCCCTCAAGGATAATCTACAACATGCACAAAACCAACAAAAGATATATGCTAACAAGAAAAGGATTGAAAGATATTTTGAGGTGGGAGATTTGGTATTTGTTAGGTTGCAGCCATATAAGCAAAGCACCTTGAAGAGAAGTGGGGCAGAGAAACTCAAGCCAAGGTTCTATGGGCCTTATAAAATCATCAAGAAGGTAGGAGAGGTAGCTTATGAATTGGAGCTCCCACCAAACAGCAAAATACATAATATTTTTCATGTATCTTGCTTAAAGAAGGTTCTAGGCCAGCAAACCATAGTATCTATAGAATTACCACCTCTTGATGATGAAAGAAAATTAGTTTTGATACCAGAAGAGATTTTGGATATAAGAGAGAAAAGGTTGAGAAATTGGAGCATCATAGAGCATTTGGTCAAATGGAAAGGATTACCACTAGAGGATGCAACTTGGGAAGGAGAAAATATTCTTGAGAATTCCAACCTTCATTGCTTGAGGGCAAGCAATATTTGGGAGGGGAGGACTTGTCATGTCCCCTATTCAAATAATTAAAAAATAAATAAACTTTGTTAAGGCAGGCAGGCTCCAAAAATGTGAAATTTCGGAAAAAGGGGTTAATCTTTGGAAACCAATGGACTAATAAATAAAAATTATTATTAAATTATATTTTATTAACCCCTCTTGGACGTGAGTTAGGGTTATGCCCTCTTTAAAAGGGGTTTGGAGGCATTTTGGGCTCATTCTACATCTTGATTCTTGCTAATTTTCTTGTTGTTCTTCAGAGGCTGCCAAACCTGTGGAGAAGGAGACCCAAGAATGGGAGTTTTCAAGTTTATAGGAAGGCTAAGGATGGGAGTTTAAAGCCATTCCATGTGCATGCTCATACAGAGTTTGCCCTTGTGCTGAATAGTGCCGATTTGGGTGTTTTCGAGGTTGCTTTTGGTTTGAATTTGGGTTTTCAGTTGAGTGTTTCATATCAGTTTGGTTTGCTGCTGTATTTCAGACTTTATGATGTTAAAATAGAGCTGAATATATTTATTGGGTCATGATTAAACTTCTGAGATAATTTATGAGTGTTTTGTGGTGTTTCCGGGCATTTTTGTGTTAATTTCGGGAGCCCGATTGAGCATAGTTTTGCCCTACATTTGTGATATGTTGTGTAAGGGCTATAAAAATCTGGAAATGTCATTTTTTAGGCTGTTATGCTGCTGAAATTTCTGTAAAAATGTCCATTTTCAGATTTATTAATAATTTGTGAAGTTGTGAAGTTTTTGGCACTA
The DNA here is from genome assembly GCA_028749045.1 of Cupressus sempervirens. NCBI lineage: Eukaryota > Viridiplantae > Streptophyta > Pinopsida > Cupressales > Cupressaceae > Cupressus > Cupressus sempervirens. Next base: position 410,119,143 of record CM053793.1, on the reverse strand, counting down.
ATTTGGACATACCCGATTTGGGTTTTATTGGGAAATTGGCAGATCTTTGTAATATTGGTTGTTTGGTTTTAAAGTTCTGATTTGAGGCTAGAAATATGATAAAAAATTAGTAAAGGGACATTACATAAGAGAAATAAAATAAACACATGAGACACCCAGATTTAATGTGGAAACCCAATATGGGAAAAACCACCAATATAACTAGTTACTATTTTCAGTCTTCTGAAGTGAGCGCTCTTAGGAGCTAGCCCAGTTAAAGGTTAAAAAACACACTGTTAGGTGAGACCTTGTTAGAGTATTTAATCAACATACTAGGAGTGGCCTTGCAAGAGGTCTTAAAATAATTCAATGGAATTGTCACCTTATTAGAGGATTTACAACTAGCTATTAAACCAAATTTGTTAAGATATTTTAGATCACTGCTACAATGGTTAGAGAATAACAATGAAATGACCTAATTGTGGTGCAATTGAATTGCTGATTACAGATCTCTATTCTACTTCATACTTGATCCTTCCTGATTGAATAACACTTTTCTACTCTACAAGGATATCTGCTTATCCTTCAAGTTTGTTCTCACTCTTTCCTTCTCAATTCAATCAATACACTTTCACACACTAAAAATCTCAACTTGACCTTTCATTTATACCATCTAGATTGTCAAGTCGGCTCAAATACAAATTACAATAACCAATAATCATTACCACAATTGACTAGAAATAATACTTAAAATAATTAAGCTTCTTATGCCAAAATAAAAAAATCCTTCATTTGCTTTTCTATGTCTTTTGGCTTTAGGCCGTGGTAATACTTATCCTTTTTCTTGCTCTTTTCTCAGAACTTTACTTTTTGGCTAGGCTTTATGCTTATTATCAGCCTCTAAACTTATACTTTTTTGGCTAAGCTTTCATGCTTATTATTAGTCTTATATGTTTTAACTATTAGGTTTCAAGATCCCTGTAAAACCTATTTATCTAATCAAAAACAAAATCCTTCATTGGCTTGCCCTGCTCAGTGAACACTAGTTCTGAGATGATTTCCTATGTTAACCAACAAAAACTTGGTTAACACTATGAACTTACAAAAATCCTTTGGCAACTGAGTGAACTCACTGAACACTGACTCTGTCAAACTTTTCATCGCTAACCATGAGAACTCGATAGACACTATTTCTTGCCTAAATTCCTTTGATGCCCAAGTGAGCTAGATAGATGTTGTCTTATCAGAGTAATCTTCAAGAATGCTCGGTAGACAAGGAAAATTGTCTTGCTAAAAAAGTGAGCTCAATAAGCTCTAACTGACAACTGATATGACATTTGTGTAACATCAAAGACAACACACAATTAGACAATTATGTCCAAAAATCTCCATCTTTGGAATTGATGGCAACACAACATGTCATAGCACAATAAAATTTGAGAACAAGACTTTCTCTGATAGAAAGTTTCAACCTTTTAGATTTTTACCCAAAAGGTTCTTCTCTTTCATGTAGTAATCTCCCTCTGTGAAGGAATTACATAACTTATATGATAGTATACCTCTCCCTTAGAAAGATATGATAGTAATATTTTCCCTCTTTGACAACACATGCCAATGACAACACATACCAAATGAGTATTAATGTACCTTGAGTACTAATTCATATGCAATATTCTCTTTGACTATGCTACATCAACTGATTGATCTTCAACTTGGTTCCTATTGATGCATCACTAAAACTTTATTGAGTGAGCTTTAGATAGGGGAATGACCCTTAACTTACTTCTTAGATACAATAATGCATCCTTAGGTAATGGCTTGGTGAATATGTCTGCAATCTATTCTTTTGTGTGAACATATTCCAATCTGATTTCTTTGTCCTACAATAGTTCTCTGACAAAATGATATTTTATAGCAATGTGCTTGTCTTTGGAATGCATCACTAGTTCTTTTATATGTTAATTACATTGGTGTTATCACAATACATGACAATTGGTTCTTTGACCTCAACTTTCATGCCTTCCAACAACTATTTAAACCAAATAATGTTAGAACAATTCACTGCTGCTCCAACATATTCTACTTCTACTATAGATTGGGATGTGTAGTTTTGCTTCTTGCCTATCTAAGATACCAACCTTTTACCAAAAAAGAATGCTCCACTACTTGTACTGTTTCTATCATCAAGATTTCTTGCCCAATCAACATTAGTGAATACCTTTAGGTCTACTTTTCCTTCAATTTTTTACCATAAACCATAGTCTTTGGTACCTTTTAGATATCTCACAATTCTATTGATTGCCATCATATGATTTTCTCTAGGTTTAGCTAAGAATCTTGCCACTATCCTAACTGCTAAAGTAATATTAGGCCTTGTATGAACTACATACTATAATTTTTAAATCATTGATTTATATAAAGTTTGATCTACCTCTTTTGAATCATCATCTTTGGTAAGGTTTAGTCTAGTACACATGAGGGTTCCAACTGGTTTAGAATCTTCCATTCCAAATTTTGTGAGTATCTCTTAGATATACTTAGATTGAGTAATGTAGATACCATTCTCGCTTTGCTATATCTGTAGTCCAACAAAGAATTTTATCTCACCAAACATGGACATTTCAAACTCTTTGTTCATTTGTTCTAAAAATTCTTTGCATGGATAATCATTTCCTATAAATATAGTGTCAGAGTAATTAGTTGTTTTCACTTATTAATTAAATCACTTTGATTTAATTAATTAAGTTGCCTATTACTCTAGTTTGCTTAAGCTATCTTTTAGGTACATATAATTAATATTTTATTAATTATAATGTGCAACCCTAGCTTTTTTAGGCTTTAGGTTACCCTTTTCAGGTTTTGATCTCCTTTATAAAGATTGATCTCTTTGTAAATTTATCAAGAATTCGTTGAATAATATTTTTCTTCTTTGTCTGAGGTTTTTAAATCAAACCCATGCCTCTTCTTGTCTTTTTCTTCTCCATGATAGGTTTTCTACATGTAGGTTTTCTTTGGCTTCATAGATTTTTTATGTGATTTTGCTCAAATCCTACATGGTATCAGAGCTAGATCTGATGTAGCTTGTTCGGTGTTTCAAGAAAAAGGGAGAGCAAGGGTTTGGTAGATTAGATTTGGTATTTTTTTAGGTCTTTTCTGAGAAAACAAGGGGGCCACTAATTTTTGGATCTATTTGAGGCCAAACAGATATCACGGATGGATTCAAAAGGCATCAAAACCTCCATTTCCATATAAAATTTGTCTGATTTGGATAATGTTGATCTGGGAGGCAAAAAAAATTGTCATACAAGGCTGTACGGCCTCTGCACGCAATTTGAGGCACACATTTTTTTTAAAAAATTGCAAAAAAAATGCAGCAGTTTATTTTTACCCATGGTGGTTAGTTAGCCATAGTGGAACTGCTAGCGGTTAACCGCTGCGATCATCGCTGGTGAAAACTGCTAAAGTTACCAGCGAACCTGCAATAGCTCTGCCGGCAGTGCCCACCGTAACCCCACCGCCACTCCACCCTATGGTGGCCCTTCGCCCTCCCACCACCCCAACTACCACTCTACTGGTGGTGTGGGGGTGGCACCTTTTTTTTGTTTTTTTATTATTTTTTTATTTAAAAAATATTTTTCCTTGCATTTTAGAGGGCCTGGTGGTTTTTTCTCCATAACTTGAGCATAAGAACGTATTTTTTCGATCTGAAAAATGCATCAGAAAGCTGGTTCTAGACAGAGATATTTGTGTAAAATTTTTTGAGTTTGGATATAGTTTGGTTGCCTATTTTGGTAGTCAAAGCTGGATGTTCTATTTTGCACTATAGGAGGCGTATCTTGAGCATCCGATCTCCATTTTTGGACTTCTTTATATCACTGGAAAGCTCTTTCTATGCTCTTTTCAGTAATGCTAGTTGTTCTAAATTTTTCTCCAGGCACATTTTATTCAACCTTCTACATTTTTGCATGCTGGTGAATATCCTGTTGTTTTAGGTCTGAGGATCAATTTTGTTGCTTTAGATGCTTTTTTTTGGGATGTGCCTTCTATTGTACCAACCTTATGCTTTTTCTAATCATTGTTGATATTTATTGTAAGCATCTTTATGCAAACACACTAAGATAAAGTGCCACTTCTTGTGTTTTGAGATCCTTTTCATCATTGTGATTTGTTGTACTTGCACTATTTTATAAAGAGCCATGGGGGGGATAGTTGATTGCCATTTAGGCCCTCTTCCTTTGTCAAGTGAGTGTCCCTTCCATGAAATTAGCCCTATGATGTGTCAATGACACGTGCCTTTATAGGTTTTTGTACCTCACTCTTGATGTGTTTGGTTCCTGTGTTGTAGAGATTTTTGGCCCATCTTTTTAGTTGTTTGTCACCTCACCCAATCTACATTAATGGGGAGTTATATTGTTGGTTCTAATGCTTCCATGGTTCGATGGTTTGTTATTGTGAGCTATGTATTTAGTACCTAATCCTACATACTAGGCAATTGCAGTGGCTGGCTACCTATTCATTTCAATGAGATGGATCATCTACCATATAGACACGCTTAGTCCATGCCTTCTATTTTCATGGAGGTTCTATAGATCAGCACCTTTAAACAAAGTTTTGCAGCTTTTCATGCTTTAGTGGTTCTCTTAATGATCTCTATTTTTTCCTTCTTCTAGAACATTCTTTGCTATCTCTTTTTGAAGTAGGGTTTTTCCCATGTGTTTTTCTCTATTTCTCCAGTTTATAGAGATTTCCTTGTATTGGGTACTTGATCAGGCCTTGTTGTTGGGACCCACTTTTCTACTTTCATAATTATGCTAGGTTAGCTTACCTCCTAAGCTTTGCTTAAGGGGGGGTGTTAGAGTAATTAGTTGTTTTAACTTATTAATTAAATCACTTTGATTTAATTAATTAAGTTGCCTATTACTCTAGTTTGATTAAGCTATCTTGTAGGGGTATATAATTAATATTTTATTAATTATAATGTGCAACCCTAGCTTTTTTAGGCTTTAGGTTACCCTTTTCAAGTTTCAATCTCCTTTATAAAGCTTGATCTCATTGTAAATTTATCAAGAATCCGTTGAATAATATTTTTCTTCTGTGTCTGAGTTTTTTAGATCAAACCCTTACCTCTTTTTGTCTTTTTCTTCTCCGTGATAGGTTTTTTGCATGCAGGTTTTCCTGGGCTTCGTGAATTTGTTATGTGCTTTTGCTCAAATCCTAAATAGAGTGTCATCCACAAATATCTCTACCAATACAATCTTATTATCTGTTCTTTCCTTGATATACAAACTATTATTATCATTAGTTCTCTAAAAACCAATTTGTATAAGGTAGTTGTGCAACCTTTCATACCATGCTCTAGGAGCTTGTTTTAGACCATACAGTGCCTTGAGTAATCTATAGACCATGTCCCATTTGTTTGGATCAACAAAACCTTTTGATTGTTTAATATAGACTTCTTCATCAAGTATACCATTAAGATATGTAGATTTAACATACATCTAATATACTTTGAATCCTCTGTGAGTAGCATATGCAAGTAGAGTCCTAACACCTTCTAATCTTGCAACAAGAGCAAAAGTCTCACCATAATCAATTCCCTCTTCTTGAGAGTAGCCTTTACATACTAGTCTTGCTTTGTTTCTTAATACTTTTTCATCTTCATTTAGGTTATTTTTGAATACCCATTTTGTTCCAATCACATTTTTATCTTTAGGTCTAGAAACAAGGGTCCAAGTTTTATTCTTCTCTATTTGTTTTGTTTCTTCATTCAGAGCCTCAATCCAACTTTCATTTTCCAATGCATCCTTAACATTTTTAGGTTCAAAATCAACAAGTAAACATGTACTTTTTAGCTTACTTCTTGTGATAGTATCTTCTAATTTATCTCCAATAATCTGATCAGGTGTGTGATGCCTTCTGACATACTTGGCCAATGTAGGTTCTTTACCTTTTGAATGAATTATATTGTCTTCATTTTGAATTTCAACTTCTAGCTCTGGTTGCTCAAACTCAGTAGGCATTGGCTCGATAGCTTCAGAATGTGACTCGAGTCTTTGTGACTCAATTTGAACTTATTGTAACTTAGTAACTAAGGAAGACTTAGGAGGAGAAGTCTCCTTATTGATAGATGTGTTTGGCAATGTATCAGGTTTAAAGTAAACATATCTTCTATAATCTTCTAGTTCCTTTTTGCTTTCTTCTCCAATCCTTTCTACAAACTCATCAATTCTTACATGTGCACTTTCTATGATTTTATGAGTAAAAAAATTCAAACATCTATATGCCTTACTTATACACAAATATCCTAAGAATATACCTTCATCACCTTTTACATCTAACTTTCCTTTTCTAGACTCTTTCAGGATATAACATTTACTTCCAAATACTTTTAGGTAACTTACATTGGGTTTATAGCCATACCATAATTCATAGGGAGTTTTATATGAGTCCTTCTTTAATTTTAGTCAGCTCAAAGTATGAATTGCAATGATGATGGCTTCCTTCCAGTATTTGATAGCAACATTATTTTCAATCATTAGAATCCTTGCACAATCTATGATGGATCTATTTTTTTCTTTCAGCTATTCCATTCTACTCAAGAGTACTAGGGGTTGATACATGTATTTTAATTCCTCTTTCAATACAAAAGTTATTGAATTCATTGCATATGAATTTACCTCCTCTATCTAATCTTAAGCATTTCAATCTTTTCCCTATTTTCTTCTCTATTCTTACTAGATACCATTTGAATTTCTCAAATGCTTATGATTTTTTCTAAGATACATAACAGTTTTCATTCTAGAATAATCATCAACAAAAAGAATAAAATTTTTTTCTCCACTATAACTTTCTATTCCAATGGGCCCACATAGGTGAGTATGCACAATTTCCAAGACATCTTTAGACTGATAGTTTTTTCTCTTAAAACTAGTATTTCCCATTTTGCCAATCTGACAATTTTTGCATAAACCAAAATCTAGTTTCTTGAAACTAGGAATACCTCTTACTTTTTTGAATTTTCTTATCTTGACCATATTATCAAAATTAACATGACATAATCTTCTATGCCATAACCAAATTTTTCCATTTGAGAAATAAAACATGAGCAATCACCAAGATCAAGATAAAATAGTTTACCTCTTGTTTGTTTTCCTGATCCAATCAGATTCCCTTTGTCATCTAGCAATCTTGCCTTGCCATGCATGAAATCTACCTTGAATCCAATGTTGATTAGCTATGCCACATTTAGCAGATTATGTTTTAGTCAGTCAACCCAATAGGCATTGTCACATACAAGTTCTTTGGTTAATGAGATTTGGCCTTTCCCTTTTATGCAACAAGGTTCATTGTTTCCAAATCTTACACTACAACCATCATAGTCTTCAAAATTTTCAAATTTTTTTTTTCTCTAGTCATATGATGTGAACATCCACTATTTATGATCCATGTGTCATTTTTTACTAACATGAGAGATAAGTGCCATATTCTCTTCTTCTTCATCAGATTCATCTTTCATAGCAATGTATACTATTTCATCTTCACTGTTATCAGAATCTTTAGCCATAAAATAGGTCTTCTTACCTTTTTCCTTGAATTATTTGAGATTTTTGAAATCCTTCTTGCCATTGTAATTGTTATTCTTCTTCGTATCTTTGCTTTCTTTGTTTGGGCACTTGGCAGCAATATGATCAATTTCTTCACATGAAAAATAGATTAGGGAAACTTTAACTTTGTATTTTTCTCTACTTCTAGAATATTTCTTTACAAGTAGGGCTTCAACAACTTCAAGATCACTATCAAAACTTTCCTCTAATTCCTCTTCACTTTTTGACTGATTGTCCTTTATCTTCTTGCCTTTTAATTTGAGTGAAATTTTGGCCTCAAATGTAGATTTAACATTCTTAGAAGTTGGAACATAATTGTCATAGTTATCTAGCTCAAAAGCTATCCATCTTCCTACTAAGGTATCCAAACTTAGCTTGTGATTTGGTTCACACCTCTTATCTTGAATAATAGATACTCTAATTTCATAGATAGGAAGCAATGTTCTAAGAACTTTACTTACAATAGTTTCTTCCTTGATTTCTCCTCCAAAAGCTCTGATTGCATTCACATTGGCTTTGATTCTTTCCACATACTTAGCAACATTTTCATCTTCTCTCATTCTCATTTGATCAAACTATCCTCTAAGGCTTTTTTCTTTGGCTCTCCTCACATTGTCATCACCACAATATATTTCCTTTAGCTTGTTCCACATATCAAAAGTAGTTTTTTAGTCTTTGATCTCATCAAATTCATCATATCTTAGAGTAGATGCAATGCCAATCATCATGTTGTTATGATTATTTTTCTCAACAATATCTCCAACAAATAATTTACCAATAGGGGTTGTGTATTCTTCATCAAGGTATTTCAAGCCTAAATCACTAATGGAGACTAGATGAAGTCTCATGAGTCCCTGCCATGCTGAAAAGTTTTCTATATTTAGCTTTGGAATCTCTCTCTTGTAAGGCATATTGATCTTTAGCTTAGGTCCTTGAAACCTTTCCCGCAAGCACCAAATACTCTGATACCAATTGTTGGAAATATAGAAGGAGAAACTAAGAGGGGGGGTGAATCAACTACCACTAAAATATATCCTAGATCCCTTAGATGTAAACAAAAAAATTAGATTGATAAAATTGATTGTTGTTTTTATTTGGTAAACGCATAGAAAATGATGTAACTCGACAGATGCGGTGTGATTTACTTTTAGCTAATCTTAAAAAATTAATAGTGATTAATTTGAAAGCATAAGCGAAATAATATGAACACATGAGACACCAGATTTAACATGGAAACCCAATATGGGAAAAATAATCAATGTAACTAGTTACTATTTTCACTCTTTTGAAGTGAGCCCTGTTAGGAGCCAACACAGTTAAAGGTTACAAAACACATTGTTAGGTGTGACCTTGTTAGAGAATTTAATCACCCTAATAGGAGTGGCCTTGCAATAGGTCTTAAAACAATTTAATGGAATTTTCACCTTGTTAGAGGATTTACAATTGGTTGTTAAACCAACTCTATTAAGAGATTTTAGATCACTGCTATAGTGGTTAGAAAGTAACATTGAAATGACTTGATTGTGATGAAATTGAATTGCTGATTACAAATCTCTATTCTACTTCATACTTGACCCTTCCTGATCAAATAACACTTTTCTAATCCACAAGAATATTTTCTTATCCTTCAAGTTTTCTCTCACTCTTTCCTTCTCAATTCAGTCAATACACTTGCACACACTGAAAATCTCAACTTGACCTTTCATTTATACCATCTAGATTGTTAAGTCAGCTCAAATACAAATTATAATAACCAATAATCATTACCATAGTTAGCTATAAACAATATCTAAAATAATTAAGCTTCTTATGCCAAAACAACAAAATCCTTCTTTGGCCAACCCTACTTGGTAAGCACTAGTTCTGAGACAATTTCCTATGTTAACCAATAGAAGCTTGGTTAGCATTGAAAACTTACAAAAATCCTTTTGCAACTAAGTGAACTCGGTGATCATTGAATCTGCCAAAATTTTCTTCACTAACCATGAGAACTTAGTAGACACTATTTCCTACCAGAATTCCTTCAATGCTCGACTAATCTTAGTAGACACTGTCTTCTTAGAGTAATCTTCAAGGATGCTCAGTAGACAAGGAAAACTATGTTGCTAACCAAGTGAGCTCAATAAGCTCTGACTGAGAATTGATATGAAATTTGTGTAACATCAAAGACAACGCAAAATTAGACAATTGTATCCAATAGAACTTGCATTAATTACGTAGTTTGCTAAATAAAAAAGATGATAATTTCATTCTGGAATCAAATATCTTCTCAAAATCATCTATCTGATCCTCAAATGCTACCCAAGGTTAACCATAGCTTCCTTTCATCATGAAAATGCTCCAAAAAATTTCACTCCATGAAATTTGGTATGAAAACATAGATTTCATCTTCTGCCATAGAGTAAACTTTCTCTATTGTAATAATAACTCTTATTTCCTTTGTAACTTGTTTTGATAGGCTCCAAATCACAAGTAAGCTTAGTTGTAATCTAAAATCATCTAGATACATCTTTTCTCAACCTCGCTACTCATTGTTTGATCTCTAAATGAAGTTTCAAATTCTGGTGCTATGAACAAGCTTAATTCAACTTGGTTGAATCAAACTTAATTACTAACTTGAATCTTGCTTTTCCACATCATCTAACATTTCTTTAGATCCAATAGTTAATCCCTTTATAGATGTCTCATCAAGTTCTTCTCAAAGTTCACTAACTACATTTCTTTGATCTTCATTATCTTTGTTAGTTTCAGAGTTCCTTTCATGATTCCTTCTATCATTTCCAAAGTTTATTTCTTTGTTCCTTTTGTTTCCAAGGTTCCTTTCATTGTTCCTTTTGTCCATTCTGCAATACTTTTCTATATGTTTGAAGTTGTTACATAACTAACATACTGGGGTTTTGCTTCTAAGATTCTATTAATCAATAGGTGCTTGACAATTCTGGGCTATGTGTCCAAACTTGTTACACTTATAACACACAATCTGCTTTCTATCTTCAAAAGGTCTTCTTTCTCTTGATGTCCTTTTATTAGATCTTCTTCTATCGATAGGGTTAGTATTTCCATACATTCTACTATTCCTTTCATCATTATCATATTTAGGTTTCTTACAATCAATTTCTTTATGACCAATACCATGAAAATTATGAAAATGGATATTTGTAACATAATTAAATGACTTATTTGTGCAATCTCTTTCCACACAACCTATTTCATTACATGAAAATGCTTACCTTGAAATTCATACCTAGTTTCTTTAGGAGATACAACTTGCTTAGGTTTATCTAATTTCTTAGTTTCCTCCTCTTATTAAACTTCCTTAGATTTATTAGAAGATTAGCTAGATTTGATCTTATCATTAAATGTATCTTTTTCTTTTAGATATGATCCACTTTCAAGTTTCTTCGAAGACATGTTAAATAGGGAACCAAGACCGATCTGATCATAGGTAGATCTTTTCACTAACATTTTTTCAGCAAGATTTTCTCTACTAGAATAAAGCTTTTCAACCTATAGCTTACTCTGAGTTAGTTCACCTTTCACAATAGTGTTGTACTTTGAAGTTCTTCATAATTTACTTTTAGTGCTTCAAGTTTGAATGTCTTCTTTGCTAGATTGGCTCTAAGATATAAATTTTTAGTCTTCAAATCATATTCAACTTTTTTAGGATCATTCTTCAAACTTAACTTTAGATTGGTAATATTCAATTCATGCTTCAAGATCTTGTACTTTTCTTTTAGTATTGAATATTTGATGCAGGAGCATCCAGAGGTATAAGGGCAATCCTGTGTCACCCAAAAAAATGTACTTAGACTTAGTTTCTATTTTATGTCTTTACATTTTTGGATACCCATTTGGCTCAAATAAAGGTTCTAACTCTCATAGTTCAACTATCAGTGCATTTAAAAATCCCAAAAAAATAGGAGCATGCAATTTGACTATCATTTTGGTGACCTAGAAGGTGTGACTTGGCCACATGAATGTAATCGAGATTTAGAGCATTCCAAAAAAAGAATCAGGTCAAAAGGCCCCACGGTTTGAAAGTTATTACAGTTTTTCGGGTTTTGGAGACCCCCTAAGGATGCTTCAAATTCAGGTTTGGGGCATTAAATGACCTCGAAAAGGGTCGAAAAATGGGGGATGAGCAAAGCTTGTCCATAGGGCTATAGAGCACTTCGAGAGCTTTCCAAAAATGTAAACGGTTTGTCAATCAGAGTTACGGTTCAAAAGTTATGCCTCCCGAAAGTTCGGCTACCGTTTCTGGATTCTTCTAGAATTGCACCAACTTCTAACGCAGCTTTCGGAACCTTCTATTTTGTCGGTGGATGCCTACTAGCACTTTCTAGAATGTACTCCTAGTCCTTAACCCTCTGAGGTCTATTTAAGGAGATTTTTGGCATTGTAAAAGGCAGTTCGGATTGGAGCTTGAGAGGAGGTGCTAAAAGGAGAAATATCCTCCAAATTTATGCTATTTTAAGCCCGCAGGGCATGTTTTGAGTTTAATTTCTCTGCACTATTTGTACCAGCTTATTTTCTCAGTTAATATAATTTCCCCTTTCTATTGTGTCTATTCTGGTTGTTGGGTTGTGTCCCCATCAATATTCATCATCACCAGTTTCAGATTCAATAGATTCAAGCTTGGATTTGAGATGTTCAATCTTGTCCTTCATTTGTTCAATGTATACTTTGGAGTATTCACATCTATCTTTTAGCTTATCTCTTTCTTCAATAAGGAGATCAATATTTTCAAGTGTCTCTTCAAGGTTCTTCATCAACTATTCTATATCCATAGGTATCTTACCAATTTGTTAAGTCTCTTCTAAGTAACTAAGCTCTAATACCAATTATTAGAAATTGGGAATACTAGGGGGGGTGGGGGGGGGGGGGGGGAGAGGGGGGGTGAATCAATATTCTACAAAATTTTGTTTCCAACTAGATATTATTTATTACTTTGAACCATACATAAGAAAGTAAACAAGTAATGCTAAATAGTAAGAGTAACCATGCATAAGGAGAACTCATAACACTATATTTTGTTAACTAGGAAAGCCTTAGCCAAGGTAAAACCCTAGTGTGAATGATACCCACAAAGATATACTAATATATATATATATATATATATATATATATATATATATATTTCTTGTTAGAGGATGGACCCTATTAGGAGTCTATAAACACATTTAATACATAAGAGTCTATATTAGGAGATTTTGAATCCCTATTAGGAGATTCTAACATTGTTAGGAGTTGTGGTACAATGGATGCAAGAAGAGCTCACTACCCAAACATGCACTTTCAACTATAAGAAGAGATCATTATCCAAACAAGTAATTTATCCTCTAAGTTCCTCAAATATAGAAGTATAGATGTTGTACCTTATTTCAACCAATATTTGACCTCAACTCAATCTTGAATCACAAAATTAGGTTATTAGAAGTTCACTTCTACATATGATACAAAACTTCACATTCATATCTTTCGCTCATAACATCACAAATTGCTTCACAATTCACTTGCACATAATTTCACAAGATGTCTTTGCATAAATACCATGCCTTTTTAAAAATTGTTGTTAGTTTAGCTAAGACCAAAATAAACTTTCTAATTTAGAGTAACATCTAGGATGTCATCCCTAATTGGTCAAGTAATTATTTTGTAAACAAAATAATTCCTTTAGCTTTCATTCTAATGTTCTGTAAGTCTTAAATGTCTATTTTTTGTACTATCTATACTAATGTCTGAGGTTATACACATCATCAAGAAAATGTATACAGTTTCCATATATCTACTCTTTCAAGAATAACATCATATAAACAAGTTTCACTTCGAATATTGCTCTCTATTCCTATTTGATAATCATATAATTGTATTCACTAGAGCATGAATAACAAATGTTAGAGTTAGTATTCTTGCAAGAAATGCTAACCACATGTTCAACTCACTTCATTCTACCTCCATGTAACCTTTCTATCATAATATTATTGGAAATATTCAAGACTAAGCTAAGTTACTAAGAGAGGATTGGTGAATCAATAACTTCTAAAACTTTTAATAATTCCAACCTTTTAATCCAATTCAATTAGCATTTATCTATAATATAAATTCTAATCCAATTGCATGCATAAGAAACTAGAAGCATTCATACCACTAAGACAAAAAGATTTGGTGACCCAAAAACTTTTCAAATAGAAAGTAAAACTGGGGTGGGGATGATACCACAACTTTAGTACTACAATATAAAGTTAGCCTGTTAAAGCTTACATTGACCACTTTTGATGATCTACCCTATTAGGAGCAATAAGGACTGGTAGGTCCACCTTGTAAAAGGATTTACAAACATACAATTAAGGGTGCACTTGGTAAAGAGATTTACAAAAGATTGTTAGGTATATATTTTGAAATGATTTGGCTGATCCACCTATTAGGATGAAGTAGTAGTAGATATTTTATCTACAACTTAGTTTGCTGAATGAGATTCCTTTGTGTATTGATCACCTTTCTATGATAAATATGTCTCTCCTTCTCCTTATGCTATTATGGCCTTTACAATTCTCTACTTCTGCATTTCTCTGATGTAATTCACATTTATATTTCTACACATTAAATATATCCATATATCATGCATTGGATATGATACAATGAATTACATATATATCAATCTAGTCACACAAATTATGAATTTGGCCATCATACAAGTTACAACAAATGTTATCAAGTTGGTCCACATGAAGACATTTAGGTTTTGAAGACTGACTTGATGAGGTTTTGATACTCGATAGACTATCAATACTCAACATTATCATGCACTCGATAGACATAGAAGTTTAGTCCATATTGATCACTTTTAAGTAGTTTTGAACTCAGTCTACACTGGTGACTCAGTAGACATTGTGAAAATTTTTCATATAAACTGAGTCTCTTGATTTACATTGTATAAATCAATAAACATTCTCACCTCAATCTCGGTACAAGTTGAATCTCTTAGTTAACACTGGGAATCTCTTTTAACACTAGACTCTCCTATCATACATTGTGAACTTGATGAACACTACACTGCTTAGTAACCATTGATAAACTTGATATCAACTGAATTAAATGGAAAACACTAAGAGCTATATAATGAGCTAGATAGCTATATACAATTTGAATAAGTGTGTGTCACTAATAAAAAACTTGATTAATATGTCAACAATCTCCCCCCTTGGCATTAGTGACAAAAACACTTATCAGCCAAAACTGAATACCTTATATCCATCACCATGTGATACTGGCTTAGTAGAGTATATCATTTTTGGGATTTTTAAAAATTGATTTTGTGAGGTATATAAAATATACCATACATCTTCCTACTATATACAACATGACTTACTTATTGCAAGTTCTCCCCCATAGCATATTTTCCCATACTGTGTGTCTCTCTGTATATGTCTTACTCTCCATAACATATGGCTTTCTCAATATATCTTTCTCTAATATATCTTTTCTCCCCCTTTTTGACAATAATGCCAAAGATTTATTCTATATTATTTACATAAAAACACCAAAATGAGACAAAAATTTAGAATGTACCTTCAGAATAATTGCCAAAGTTTTGTCCCAATTTTCCTACAAGACCTTGCATGTGTGAAGTATAATTTGTACTTTTGCTGATAATTCTATCATGTAGTCTCCAATAGAGAAGATATTGTCATGGATTAGAGTTTTTTAATATGCAATATGTTTTCATAGTGCATCCATTTTGGAAAGTATCATGTTCTATATGTCAATCAATGTAGATCGGATCCTTGCTTCTTTCCTTAGCAATTATATTTGCATTTCAGACAAGAATCTTATTTTCTTGAAGTGTGTAGAGCTTGAACTGGGGTCAAGTTGCAGCTGCTAAGCACTAGCCTTTAGATCTTCATCTATTTCTGATAATTTTTCCTTTATTTTCTTTGTAAAACCAAAAACATCACATAACTTCTCAAAAAGTGATGACACATTTGAACATGATGTTTCTAAATTGACCAAAATTGTAGAGAGTTCTACTTGATGAATGGCAATCTACTAAGAAATGTGCTCTAACACTTTATTGTTAAACTTTTTTTCAGCCTTCTCCATAGCTTATCTTGTCCATCAATATCTTCATTGAATTTTTGGACTACTTTTACTAGGTGATACAAAATAGGTTAAGAAGAATTAATCTCAATTCCTATAGCCTCTGCCAAAATGTTTTTAGCATCTTCAATTATCTTATACTCTTTATCTCTCTCCTCTCTTAGCCTTTGTTGTTTAGCCTTCTTTGATGACTTAGCACCAGTTCTCCCTTCATAACTTAATTATAAGTGGTAGAATCACCAAATTCTTGAGTGACTTGTCAATCATTGCTCAGACTTGTATCTTCGATATGTTAGAGTATAAAATTAATTTACTTATTATTTATTCTATTTACTTAAGCTTACTTAGGTAAATGCATTTATTAATTAGTTGTAGTCTAGGAGTTTGTTATAAGTTGTTGACAATACGAGAGTTTATTCTCTCCTAAGTCATACTTATCATCTCACATTGTTCAAGAAATTTCCACCTTGTGTGGATGTATGCTTAGTTGTCACACTTACCTCCTAGCATCTTCTAGCTTGTTCTGGAAGATTCTTGGAGCTCTTTATATTCGGGCTCCCTCATTGTATAACAAAATCAAGACATTGCATATTGTAAATACATTTTCTCGTGTTGCAATATCATTTTCTCTCTCATGTCTATTTAGGGTTTTTCCCTTGCTCCACACTCTTCTCTCCTTAGCTTCTCTTTGATAGGTTTTTGCATGCAGGTGATCTTGGGCATCTTTAGAGTTGGATTTCATCAACTTCAACATGGTATCAGAGCCTCCCTGCTACTTCTTGTTCGAAGGATTTTTGAAGCCATAATTTGGAGTCACAAACCCTAGTTTGTTTGTACAATTTTCTTCAAATTGAGGATAGAGAAAATTTCTAGAGCATTTTCAGCCCAAATGGACACTGCCATTGGATCTGGAACACTATTTATAGTTAAGATTCATATAAAACTTTTTTCTTTTGGCTTCAGGCATTTTTTTTGGAATTTTTTTGGCCTCCCAAGTAGCCATACGAATAAACAAAGCAAAAAAATAAAATTTCACGTCGTCGTAGCAGCACTCACGAGCCACCACGGGGCTGCCTATGCACCACCAGTGTGCCACTAGCTCCCCTCTTCACCAATGACTCTTGCCGCAACACCACCCTTAGCCCCGTGCTACTAGTGCGCCTCCAACGTGCAACCCAGAGTCCACCGCCGCCGGTGACACCGCCATGTTCTCCTCCCATGCACCACAACCACTAGCAAATTTTTTTGCTCCATTGTCCTATAGCCACTCCAAATCATGATGTCATCATTTCAGCCAGTAACGTCATTTTTAGACACACTGACATCATCATTTTGACAGTTTACATCACTTTTTTGGCAACTTTTGCTGACATCATTTTTTGTTACGTGACATCATCTTTCCATCTATTGACATCATCATTCTAGCTGCTGATGTCATCTTTTTTGGGGACATTTTTGTGATGGCCATACGAGCATCAAATTTAATCCACTACTAGTAATTTTCTAGCAAGGTGTATTTTTGGAGCAACAGTCAATTTTTTGGCTATAACTTGAGCATACAAAGGTCTTTTTCTGATCTAAAAGAAGCATCGAAAAGATGACTTAGAGATGGAGACATTGGTGCTAGTTTCATAAGATTCTAAAAGAAGCATCGAAAAGATGACTTAGAGATGGAGACATTGGTGCTAGTTTCATAAGATTCTAAGTTCATTTGAGCTTCCATTTTTTGCATCAAAGTAGAGGCTTCTATTTCCTCCTATTCTGCATCAACAAATCTAGGTTCTTTTCCAATTTTTTTCTTTCTATAGTTGTTTTTGTTGTATTTGAGGGATATACTTGTACATTTTTTTTTTTGGGGGGGGGGGGGGGGGGGGTTTGTATTTCTTTTCTATAATTTACTTTAGTTAAGACCCTTCTACTTTTGTCTTATTCTTTCTCTCAATTGCGGATCCATCTGTGACCCATCTGGCACCACACAACTACCACACCTAGAAGACACAAATGACTAGGCTCCTCATGTCAAGAGGTCTATTGTCTTGTTTGGATGAGAATCAACTAGTTCTTACATGACCTTTTGAGGTTCTATAGCATAGAAACAAAATGGATGAAGCCATGGGACTGAATGCACTCAACATTTTAGACAGTTTTCTATTTCATTTGGATGGTTTGACTACTCCACAGGCTTATTGGTAGAAATTTCAAACTTTGTTTGGATAGGTGAATGAGTTTTGAGCACTTTAGTTGGATGTAGAATTGAATTCTTTGTTACCAAGAAACTTTCCCACTATTGAGGACTTTTTGATTAAGTTCAAATCCCTACATGTAGTTTTACGGGGATGTGGGGAGAACAAAATGGATAATGAGTGCATATTTTTGATACTCTCAAAGTTGAAGGGGTAGTATTAGGTCTTTTCTTCTACTTTCTACTCCATCATGGATACCCTTGGAGATAGACATAGGATTCCTACATTTGAGACATTTTATGATAGGTTGACTAGGGAACAGGCAAAGATCGAATGGGTGGATGGCTCTGGCTCTTCTGGCCAAGCATTGGTTGCTCAAAATTCTAAGGGGAAATCAAAGAAGAAAGGAAAATTGAAGAAATACACATCAAAATCTGATCCTAGGCCTCCAACTAATCCTCCAACAAACCCTTCCAAGGGTAAAGATTCTTCAAAGTCCAGTGAGTCTACCTCCAAGACCAAAAAGAAATCAAGTGAGAACTACAACTGTTGTGGGAAAGATGGACACTCAGTTTCCAAGTGTTGGAAACAATTAGAGGCTTTAGAGGAAGCCATGAAGGAGCATCACATTTTAGCTCCCCAGTCTTCATCTCCACCTATAGGGAAAGGTCATGCTCTTTTTCCACGAGCTATGAATCCTAAGTTGCTTACTTCACTTGCTCCTTGTGCCACCACATAGATTGTAGTTGGGAGCTCTTCACAACTTTTAGTTTTGGGTTTTGATACTGTTTCTTTGGCTGGGGGCTCTCTATAGGATTTACTTTGTGTTCTTGATATTTTGATGAACCTTCTATCTAGCTATTAGATTTGACACTTTGGCTCTGGGAAGATAGTCA
Organism: Cupressus sempervirens; assembly: GCA_028749045.1. Lineage (NCBI taxonomy): Eukaryota > Viridiplantae > Streptophyta > Pinopsida > Cupressales > Cupressaceae > Cupressus > Cupressus sempervirens. Next base: position 410,100,384 of record CM053793.1, on the reverse strand, counting down.
AGTTCTCACCACATGATGTGGTTATTTAGGACTTGCATGATCTAGAGATGATTGTGGCTACTAGGAGTGTTGACTCTACATCACGCCTCTATATATTTGATGGATTTGAGTCTTTTGATGACACAGGTTCATGTTTAGTTGCACATGCAGATTTAGTAAGTAGACTTTGGCATGAATATTTTGGGCATGTCAATTATAGATATCTTCAACACAAGAGCACACAAGCACTTGTTCTTGGGCTTCCCCAAATTTCTAGTGTAGATGGTGTTTGTCAGGGATGTGCACTTGGCAAGCAACATAGGGATTCTTTTCCACATGTATGAGCCACTCATGGTTTAGCACTCTTGAGTTGATTCATAGTGACCTCATGCCATTTCCTACTCCTTTTTTAGGTGCTAGATATGTGCTTACATTCATTGATGACTTCTCCAGACACACATGGGTGTACTTTCTTAAGTACAAGTCTAATGCCTTCAATTCATTTTGAGTTTTCAAGGCATTTATAGAGAAGCATTTTGGACTTTCTATTTGGCACATATGCATGGATAATGGGGGGGAGTATGTGAACCAAGATTTTAGAGATTTCTATTTTGAGCATGGTCTTTAGCATCAGCTTTCAGTGCCCTACACTCCTCAGTAGAATGGTGTGGCCAAGAGAAAGAATAGAACCCTTCGGGAGATGGCAAATTGCATGATTTAGTCTAGGTCCATGGATTCATGTTTTTTGGTAGAGGTAGTCAATTGTGCCAACTACATTCAAAATTAGATGCCTCACAAGGCACTTCAACATATGACTCCTGAGGAGGCTTGGTCCCATGTAAGGCCTTATGTGTCATCATTCAGATTTTTTGGGAGTACGACATATGCATTTGTACTTGATGCTTAGAGGAAAGAAATGGAACTGAAGAGCTGACCATTGATTTTTGTTGGCTACTACAAGGATGTAAAGGCTTACATGTTATTTGATCCTAATTCTAGAGAGGTCCTATTTTGACATGATGTCCAATTTGATGGGAGCCCTCCCATAGTTCATTCCTCATCTCCAGCACCTCCTCTAGCTCCCACTACTCCCTCTTCATCTCCACTTTGTTTCACATATGATGAGGATGATGATCATGGTGATTTCAATATACCTCCACCATAGGATCCTCCCCAGATGCCTAAATGGGCTTGAGCTACTATTAAGGTTGTAGGATCTCTAGCTAGTGACCCATCCACTTCCTGTCACACCCGTTCTCACACTGTGAGTTCCAGTCTACTCAATCACACTATTAGTACTGATCCTCAAACTTTTGTGGAGGTGACAGGACATTCAAAATGGGATAGTGCAATGGAGGAGGAATATTCTTCTTTGATGAAGAACCACACATGGGATCTTTGTTCTCTTCCCAAGGGAAAAAAAACTAGTGCATTGTAAGTGGATTTACCACACTAAGTATGCTATTGATGGTTTCATTGATAAGTATAAGGCTTGTCCTATTGTGAAGGATTTTTTGCAAGTTGAGGGTTTTGATTACTCTAAGATATTTGCCCTTGTCACCAAGATGAATTCTATCTGCCTTGTCTTATCCCTTGCAGCTTCACAGGGATGGTCAGTTTATTAGATGGATGTGAAAAGTGCCTTCCTACATGGTGATATCATAGAGGATATTTATATGGAGAAGCCTCCAAGTTTTGTGCAGGATCCCACCTTGGTTTGTAGGCTTCGACGTTCATTGTATGATCTCAAACAAGCCCCTAGGGCTTGGTATGAGAAGATGGACTCATTTCTGGTGTCTACATGCTTCACTCGCTTCCATTCCAATCCCATATTGTACATTCAACATCTTGGTGATAAAATTTTGATTCTTGTTTTGTATGTTTATGATCTTATCCTTACAGGTAGTTCATCATTCATGCTCCAGGATGTTAAGCTTACACTAATGGACTAGTTTGAGATGACTGATCTTGGTTTGTTGCACTACTTTCTTGGTCTTTAGATTCATCAGTCTCCTACTGGCATTTTTGTGTATCAGCAGAAGTATGGTCTTGAAATGCTTCATTTCTTTCACATGCTTGATTGTAAGGCTACTCCTACACCATTTTAGTCAGGTGTCACTTTTTCTACCTCCTGCTCTTCATCTCCAGTAGATGCTACTTTGTATTGGCAATTGGTTGGCAACCTATTGTACCTAACACACACCCACCCTGATCTTTCTTTTGTGGTTGGCCTAGTCTCTCAGTTTTCTCAGGACCCTCATGAGAGTCATTGGCAAGCTACTAGGCAGATTTTGCACTACATTCAGGGCACACTTATATATGGCATTCATTACACTATGGGGACTCCACACATTGTTGGCTACACTGACTCAGATTGGGCTGGTGATGTTGATGATCATAAGTCTACTTTTGGCTTTGTGTTTTGCCTTGGCTCTAGTCCCATCACATGGTCATGCAAGAAGCAACATTCTCGAGCACTTTCATCTACAAAGGATGAGTATAGGGCCACAGTTCTTGCTAGTCAGGAGGCTTTATGGCTTCGTCAGTTGATGACTGAGTTTGGCTTTCCTCCTGATCATCCCACTATTTTGTGGTGTGATAATCAAAGTGCCATCCACATTTCATGCAACTCGGTGGAACATCAATGTACCAAGCACATTGAGTTAAATATGAATTTCATTTGTCAATTGATCCAGGATGGTGTTATTGCATTGGAGTACATTCCTACTGTCGGTTAGGTTGCAGACATCTTCACTAAGCCTTTTGCATCACCTCACTTTCTTTAGCTATGGTCAATGCTTGGGGTTATGGAAGTTGTCCTTGGAGGGATTGGTTGAGGCCTTCCTGCCTTCACTTCCTGTTTTTTTTCAGCATGTTGTTTTTCTTGCATTGTACTTGGGTACCTAAAATGGCTTCATTGTTGGGACCCATTTTGCATTTTTTCCTTTATTTTGTGAGCTTAAGGCATTTCCATAAGTTGCACTTAAGGGGGGGTATTAGATTAAATAATTAATTTACTAATTATTTATTCTATTTACTTAATCTTACTTAGGTAAATGCATTTATTAATTAGTTGTAGCCTAGGAGTTTAATATAAGTTGTTGACAATACGAGAATTTGTTCTCTCTTAAGTCATACTTATCCTCTCACATTGTTTGAGGACTTTCCACCTTGTGTGGATGTATGCTTAGTTGTCACACTTATCTCCTAGCATCTTCTAGCTTGTTCTGGAAGATTCCTGGAGCTCTTTATATTCGAGCTCCCTCATTGTATAAAAACATCAAGACATTGCATATTGCAAATACATTTTCTCTTGTGTTGCAATATCATTTTCTCTTTCATGTCCATTTAGGGATTTTCCCTTGCTCCATGCTCTTCTCTCCTTAGCTTCTCTTTGAAAGGTTTTCACATGTAGGTGATCTTGAGCATCTTCAGAGTTGGATTTCATCAACTCCAACATGATAGACTTACGAACCCATTGCTGTCTCATCTTTTTTTTATTGTTATACCTTTTTCTCATCTTCAATTTTACTAATATTCATTTAGTTCTTGGCAAGATGACCAAGTTCTATACAAATGAAACATTTTTATATTGGTGTCTCTTTTCCTCGTGTGATATTTAACACAATTCATACCAATGTGTCCAAATTCTCCACAATAATGACATTTGCACCATGTGTTGTAGTCCCTTCCAAATATTGCTTTCACAATTTTCTCTGCTAGATTCAATACCTTGGTTTTGCATTCTAATGACTTGTGTCCATGTTTCTTGCATTTGTGACATATGCCTTAAAATATTGGTTTCTCTTTGCATTCATTAGCTATATGACCATTCTAACTATAATTGTAGAATCATCCATCACATTTTTCTTTTCCATTACTTTGACATTTGTTTGATGTATGGCCTGTCTTAACACATTGATTGCAAGTAGGTCTTTGGTTCTTTTGAAATCCTTGCTTGGATGATTTTCCTTGTTTTGTATATCCAATTCCTACTTTTCATTTTTTCCTATAGAGGTTTTTCTCATTCAATTGATTCATGTCTGCTTGAGATTTCATCATTCTTTCAGTGATTCACTTCTTAGAGTTTAGATCATTCCTTATCTTTCATTGATTTGTCTTTTAGATTTTAGATCATTTTTCATTATTTCATTGATTTTCCTTTCACAATTTAGATCATTCCTCATTCTTTCATTTTCAAATCTTAGGCTCATGGTTTCTTCATTTGCATTGAAGAGTTGATCAATAAGGTCTACTTGTTGAAGGGATTAGTTCTAGATTTCATTGTTCCTTCCATCTATCTCTTTTTATCTTATTTCTTTGCTCCAAGACTTCACATAACCTTACTACATAAATCTCTTATTCTTTTCTTCGCTTTCTTACTTCTTGTAGGGAACCATTCTTTTTTAGGAGTTCTTTGATTGCTTCATTGGATTCATCTGAATTGCTTGAATAAAGTTCTTCAATTCTTTCTTCAATGTAGAGTTGATCATTCATTTGAATTGCTAGTTCTTTTCTTCTTTTCAAGGATTGAGAGAGTTTCTCCTTTTATTTCTTGAGTTGGGCAATGTCCATTTCTAAATCCAACTTTTCATTGTCAATGCCTTTTTCAAGTTTGAATATCTTTATGGCCTTGATATTTTCTCAAGCCATTAAGCTTTCTCCTAAGAACCAAAAAGATCTAATACTAATTATTGGAAATATTCAAGACTAAGCTAAGTTACTAAGAGAGGATGGGTGAATCGGTAACTTCTAAAACTTTTAACAATTCTAACCTTTTAATCCAAACATTCAATTAGCATTTATCCATAATATAAATTATCTAATTGCATGTATAATAAATTGAAAGCACTCATAACACTAAGACATGAAGATTTGGTGACCTAGAAACCTTCCAAATAGAACATAAAACTAGGGTGGGGATGATACCCACAACTTTAGTACTGCAGTATAAAGTTAGCTTGTTAAAGCTTACATTGATGACTTTTGATGATCTACCCTATTAGGAGCAATAAGGACTATTAGGTCCACCTTGTGAAAGGATTTACAAACATACAATTAAGTATGCACTCGGTAAAGAGATTTACAAAATAATATTAGGTCTATCTTGTGAAAGGATTTGTCTATTCCACTTGTTAGGATGAAGTAGTAGTAGATCTCTGATTTTCTACTTAGTTTGTTGAATGAGATTCTTTTGTATATTGATCACCTTTCTATGATAAATATGTCTCTACTACTCCTTATGTTGTTATGGCCTTTATAATTTGCTCCTTCCACTTTTCTTTGATGTAATTCACATTTTTATTTCCACAGATTACATACATCCATACATCATGCATTGGATATGATACAATACATTACATATATCAATCCAATTATACAAATTACAAAGTCGACCATTATACAAGTTACCACAAATGTTACAAAGTCAGCCCACATGAAGACATTTAGGTTCTAATGACTGAGTCAGTGAGGTTTTGATACTTGACATCCACTATCAACACTCAATATCATCATGCACTTGGTAGACATAGAAGCTTGGTCCATAATGATCACTTCTAAGTAGTTTTGAACTCGGTCTACATTGGTCACTCAGTAGACATTGTTAAAAAATTTCATATAAAATAAGTCTCTTGATTTACATTGTATGAATCAGTAAAAATTCTCACCTTGAGCTTAGTATAAACTAAGTTTCTTGGTTAACACTGGGAAGATTAGTTAACACTAGACTCTCATCTCATACACTATGAACTTGGTGAACACTGCACTGCTTGCTAACAAATGATAAACTTAGTAGCAATTAAATTACATGGCAAACACTAAGAATTGTATAATGAGCTTGGTAGCTATATACAATCTAAATATGTCAACAAATATGACATCGACAATAAGTTGCATACAAAAAAATATATTGTTGTAAACCACTTTCATACTTAGACAATTTTTTGAGTACCAAAAAGCTAAGTATCTTTATTTTTGAGGTTTTCCACAAGCATGTACATCATGTGTTTCCATTAATGAAAAAATTTACATATCTTCATTTAGCCAATTGTCAATAGATATGATACTATGAATGAAAAATTGGGAAGAACAAAGAAGACAAAGGTAATTTTCATAGATTATACATAAATTCTAAATGTGCTATTGCAATATGTTGATGTAGTCCCTAAAGAAGGAAGAAGACAAAAGAGGATAAGAGAGGAGTCACAAACTCATGGTGAATAGTTAGAGAAGTATATTGAAACTCTAGAAGGTTTAAGATTGTATTAGAGGAGGAGATTGGGAGGGAGATCCACTTATCCAGGGATAGTTAAGATAGTAAGCCTAGAAGCAATAGAGCTAGAAGAATCAGTAAGAATATCACCTTCTCTATAATCTCCAAGACCACTTCTACAACCTAACCACATATAGGGCACCATGATTATATACCCAATGAAAGAGAAGCTAGTGAAGGAGAGGTCCAAAATGATATAGAGAACATTCAGGGTATAGAGAAATTTGGGGAATCAAATCTTCCATATGTAAATTATGTAGAAGAAGAAGACTACATCTATGTCCCTAAAGAAAATTTGATAGGAAAAGATCTCTAAGTCCCTAAGAAACCAATTTTTGATATTACAACACAAGAAAAAAAGGATTTTTCCCAAGGGAGTTGAGAATATAGTCATGTAAGGTAAATGTGGATAATGTTGAAATTTTCAAATAATCTCTTTCAAGAAATTGTTATGGAAATACTACATGGAGGATTGTCTCCAAAAGGCCAAAGATAAAATAATACAAAAGCCATATGTTGATCTTGATGACCTTACTAAAGAAGTGGAGCATGAGATGATGATACAGTTGGATGAAATTACTCTAGAAGAATGGAGAACAATTGTTAAGGAATAATAAATCAAGAATCAGGGATCTTTTGTTCTTCTTGTTCTCTTGCATATTGATGATGGATCATGTAGTATGATCTGAAATGTTGATGGTAAAAAAATCTATACAATCAAATCTAGAAAGTAAAAGCTCATTTACATGGATTGTGGAAATCTAATAGATCTAATCCAACTATTGCCAAATCATAATATTTCTAATGTAATTTCCTTTGATTCAATTATGAAATATATGAGGTTGAAGAGGCCTAAAAAAGAAACTAAAAGGTCCACCCTTGGAATGTATTATAGTGAGGATCTAGCTATTTTAGCCACTTGGTCTTTCTTACCTTTTTTTATAAAATCAAAGTATTGATAAAGATAGTGGAATTAGAGGGCATGTGGTTTTACTAAGGGTGGAGGATGCTAAACTTTCCCATTCTACAAATAATTTGAAAAAACATGTTTCATATGTTCATAATTTTATAGAAGTAACAAAAAAGGGATATGAGTAGTTAAAAGAAGGGTAAAATGATACATTTGCAACATATGAGCAAAGAACCAAACAAATTCTAATCTAAAAAATCAAGTAAATGTGTTGGAGAAGAGGATAGTTGAGCTTGAAATAGCTAAAAATTATGGTATGGATCAATTGTTGAACAAAGATCAAGCCACCTCATCAAAATAATTGAGCATAGTACCCTTTCTTCCAACACTTACACTAGTACAACCCAAGGAAACTTCTTCAAAGAGAAGAAAAAGTGATGATTCTTTGATAAAGGAGGTTTTGGACTTACAAATGTAGTTGGAGAATACACAAAATGATTTTGATTATAAAAAAGAGGTTATTGTTAGAACTGCATTAATATTTTTGCATGAGAAGACAAATTCCAACTTTTTTAGGATTCATGATGTATATAAAATACTTTATCTTGTATATTAGTAAGATGTAGGATGATACAAATTTGATTAAACCAACATATAAATAATGGGTAGAAAGGATTAAAAAATAAGAAAATTTGAGTTATGTGTAGGAATAAACCCTAATCCTCACCCAAGTTCTATGGCTACAGTGAAAATTGTCAAGTCACTTAGAAACTTAAAGGTGTTATTTGACTATAGATGGTGGAACTAAATGACTTAATAGAGGGGTTTCAAGACACTCAGATACCAACTATTTTGGATAAGGACATAAATATTAAATAATTACATTCTTGGAGAACTAAGGCCATTTCTATAGTAAGTGACATAGTGAAAAGGATAGCAAAAAATATGGATATGACATTTTTCCAAGAATGTATATCCAAGTTGGTTAACTCTAGGATATTATATGAGAATTTTGAGAAGGAGGCTACTATGGCCATGGTTAAGTACAACTCATATAGGTTGGTAGTAGATAAAATCTTGGATCATACATGGCCAACAGATGATGAATTTGAAGAGTGGGTTAGAAGGTGTATTCTAGCTGATGACTCAAGTCATGAAGGTTCAGCAACACAAATACCATAATAAATGAGTAGTTTGATTAGGGTAGAGTGCAAAAGATAAAAGGAGGTAATTGGTCATGTGAGTACAATCTATCACATCAAGTTGTTGATTGATTAACTTTTTTTTTTACACAATTAATTGATTGATTATTTCTAATAAACTAAAATATGAAATCAAAATATGACATGTGTCTTTCGTCTCAATGCCTAAAGCCTACTAAAAATCATCTATATGAGTGAGTTCCCAAGGCTAGAGAAGGGTTTAAATTTTGATATAATGAAAGTTAGTCACCATATTTTGAGTCAATCCAATTATACTATGTATAATTCTTCTTTGTTTCTTGTTCATAGAAGGAAATATAGGGTTATATTTATGTTAATCCTGTCTTGAGTTATATTATAGGGTCTAACATTTCACTATATTATTTTAAGTTAATAAATACAAGTGGAGTATTTTAAGGTTCCCAATTTGGATCTTTTCTCTACTTGTGTTACTTTAAATTTTATGAGGTTTGATGATAAAGTCTATTGAGTTTTAATTGTAATTCATTTTAAATTTTATCTTGTTTTATATTTTTGTTATAATCAAAAGGATTATGTAAATTCTTGACATGAAGGAAAAATAGGTCTACTATGTTATATTAATTCTATGAATAAATAGCCCAATAGATGAAGCATTAATCAGAAGTGGATGTTGAACAAGAAAATTTGATGCTATGAAGTATCTAAACAATCAAATCTAAAATCTAAAATATCTTATATTTTGTTTAGTGGATACGAAAAGTTGGTATGTACATGATTTAGAGAGCTTTAGGGTATGGAGCTAATAATTCTTGTTAGTTAGTCCTACTATTTTGTGTTGGTGTACCTATTATGGTTTGTAGTTGATTCTTAGGTTTCCCTTGACATTTTACAAGGTATTTGTAATAGTGTCAAATCAAGAACCAATAGGATGATCATTTGTATAAGAAGTTAATAGATGAATTTTTTTAAAGATGTATAGATAAGACTCAATATGAAAATTTTCTCAGAGCTTTCCATGATGAAGCTTGTGGTGGGCACTAATCCTCTTTACAAATAACCTACAAGATCCTAAGGGAGTTCTACAATTGGTTTGGTATGTTCAAAGATGCATACAAATGGCTAGCCCATTGCAAGAGGTGTAAGTTGTTTTTGGGAAGACCACAATTGGTTTCCCTTCCATTGTGACCAATGGTGATTGAAGGTCCCTTCAAACATTGGGGGATAGATTTAGTTGATCTAATCAATCCTCTATATCATGAAGTTCATTGAATAATGTGAGCAACTAGTAGATCACATCATTCAACACTAGATGCAAGTGAAGGATATTTGAAAAAAAATGTCAAGGTTGAGGAATTTCATGGAGGGAGATATGGTGTTGTTATGGGATAAAATAAAATAGCCAAAAGGGATGCATTTAAAGTTTTACTTTCTATGGGAAGGCCCTTTCAAGATCATTCAGATGAAAAATATCTTAGTAAAGTGTACAAGGTTATTGTGGATTTAGGGTCCATAGATAAGATAATCTATGAAGAGGAAGTGAAGAAGCTCAAAATTGAGAAGATACCCCACACCAATCCCTACAAGGTGACATGTTTAAAGAAAGGGTAGAGTGTCTTGGTGAATGAATGAGCATGGGTAGAGTTATCTATTGGTGGATACAAGGAAATGTTGTTCTGTGATGTCTTGCCTATGGATGCTTGTCATCTTTTATTGGGTAGACCATGGTAGTATGACAGAGGTGTCATTTATTATGGGAAGGATAATACCATCTATTTTAAGAAGGATGGTAGGACATTCAAGATACAATCACTGATGGAGGATGAGGAACGACATATAATGACACCTAGTGTATTGTTGAGTAGTGGAAAAGAGTTTGTTAACAACATACAACAAGGTGGTGAAGGTTATGCTACCATGATACAACGTAAGGATGAGGAGAAGGTCATACCAACACCTATACTAGAGGAGGTGCATAATTTTCTTGGTAATTATAATGACATCGTTAATGGTGGAACACTTGCAACACTACCTCCTAAAAGGGATATTAGTCATTAGATTGACTTTATCCTAGAAGCCTCATTACCTAACAAGGCATCTTACAAGCTCACTCTAGAGGAAAAACAAGAAGTGGATAGACAAGTGCAAGAGATGTTAGACCAGAGATTGATAAAGAATATCATTAGTCCTTGTGTAGTACTAGTGGTGTTAGCATCTAAGAAAGGTGGTAAGTGGAGACTTTTTACTAATTCTAAGGATATTAATTAGATAACAATCAAATATAGGTTTCCCATACCTAGGATTGAGGAATTGATGGATTGTATAGGAGGATTTAGGTACCTCACTAAGTTGGATTTAAAAAGTGGCTACCATCATATTAGGATCCAAGAGGAAGATGAATGGAAAAAAAAATTTAAGACCATTGAAGTGTTATATGAATGGAGATTTAGGCCGCCCCTAGCACATTCATGAGGCTAAGGACTAAATTGGTAGGTTTGTTGTTGTGTACTTAGATCACATACTCATCTTTAGCAAGACTGGAGAGGAACATATGAAACATTTGGAGATTTTGTTCAAAAGGTTGCAAGAGAAGAAGTTTTCTATCAACTTGGAAAAGTGTGACTTCTTTAAGAAATAATTGGTATATCTAGGATTTTTTGTATCATAAGGTTCATTGAAGGTGGATCCAAGAAAGGTGGAGTCTATCTTAAATTGACTAGCACCAACCATAGGCACAAAGGTAAGAGGTTTCATGGGTTATCTCAATTTCATAGAAAGTTCATTAGAAGACTTAGTGTGTAAGACCTGCACTAGTACCCTAGTTTAGATTTCATAAAGTGAATGTGATTAGGAGTTAATTAGAGTACGGTGGAAATTTTTGTTACTAATGATTATTTATGAGATCCTATTAGAGAATAAGTAGACCTTGGTTATGATAAGTGTAATAACCATTAAATAACTTTATATGGAATAATTAAGATCACCTGAAAAGGAAACTCTATATGTTCAATCTAGGGACTTGATCAAAGGATTTACAGAACAGTTCACTAGCCAAATTAGGGAAGATGAATTAACATTTTCTCTTCTAGGAGATAACAATGAACGTAGGTTGGAATGAAAACAAGACATAAGATTACATTTGAAACTTGGGTTTAAAGTACGATGACACAATTATGGAAACATTCTAATAGTTTGAGGAATTAACCCTAGAAACTTACTCACAAACCCCTCATAATGTGATAAAGGGATATTGTTCAGACCGTCGACATATTTTTCTTGATTAAAAGGATACCAGTTAACAAGTCTGCATATTAGTGATTTTCACCTAGGACATATATATTGAGGTCCATTTTATATGTTTTAATGATTTAGTAGATATGACTTTGGTATTTCCTAATTATAAGTATGGTAATAGCATTATGATAAGAAAGATAAATGTTGATACCCATATGTTGATATTGCAATTTTTTGAATATGAATCAAATGAAAGTTAATTATATATGTACTTAGATGAAAGTTAAATGAATATGACATTGCAATGCTTCTTTTTATAGTAGTTAGAATGGAAATGATTAGATGAAGTTAAATGTATATGTTAACATGAATTATGAAACATTGGATTTATTCTGCATTTATCTGCATGTATTTGAATATTATTGTATTGAGTTACTAATGTTTAAGTTGAGTGTGCAGGAAAGTTGAACCATGGAGATAAATGGGGGAAACAAGGTTCAGTATTATGTGAACATAGTAAAGCCAAGGTGAATCTTTGGAAGATTCAAAAACTTGTTGTTCCATGTTTATTTCATAATGTGATTGTGCATGAGTGTTATAGACAGAGAGCATGATTAAGTAGGGACATGTCATTGTGATGTGTAAAGTGTTTTTATGTGTGTGTGTGTGTGTGTGTGTGTGTCATTTGACACTTGTATTGTCTATGTGTAATGACATGTCAAATAGGATTCTTTGGCATGAATTCACTTACCCTAAGCCTGATTTTCATTACAAAATCAATTAACCCACCTTGGAGAGTGTAGGAAGAGTGACCTTCTTGACAGAATTCAAGTAATAAGTTGATAGGAACTTTAGAGAGCCTAAAGTGATTCCCAAGTGTTAATTTTGTGAAAATAAATTACCCACATGGCAATAGTATGGGTTGGGTGTTTAAATATAATCATAAGTGGGTCTAGGGGACCTAGGAGACCCTCAAAAATAGACATTTCCAAGCCAATTCGAAAATCATATTGTCACATGACTTCTTCCCTCATTACACCACTTGGTTAAGTTCTTATTGGTGGAAAGATACAAGAAAGTAAGAGGGATAGGTTAGGATGAAAGTGGAGGTCTTTATAGGGAGCTTGTTCCAACCTTAGTGGGGATTCACCCACTGTCTCATGGTAGAGATAGCTAGGTTCTGGAAGAGGAAGCTTGGAAGCCAAGAAAGGAATGGTCTTAATCACCATTTGATAACCATAGCTTGTAAGAAGGTTAGTGCTTCATGCCATGCTTTCTTTATATCATATAGCTGAAATTGGAAATGGTAAGAGTGTCTTTTGTAGGGTTGTGTGAGTGATATGGCATCATGTATTGTTCTTGGGATTCTTGTGTTGTGTTGTATTGTGAGTGTGTGTATTGTTCATGAAATTTCTCGGGGTTTCTATTAGATTTTATTATTTTGTTTGGATGCTAAACTTTGTTCATGGGTGTGAAGGCTTCACTCACCCTTGGGAGGGAAGATCAAGCCTTGGGGTGAAGGGGTTAGTTGGGCTTGAAATATAGTTGAGAACCTTGGAGTATGGACTCCATTGTATGTCATGTTTCATTCATAACTTGTTATGGAAAATAAGGAGAATGATGGTGTGGTAAGAAGGTTGATAAGGTATGGAAATTCAAGGATTCTTTTGTTGATGGCAGTATGATTGGAGAATGTTTGTGAAAGCCCTAAAAGGGCATGATATTTGTTGTTCTGTGAAAGCCCTAAAAGGGCATGAAAATTGTTGTTATAGATTTGGTATGTAATAGCAAGTCTCCTAATTGAAAGCCCACCTTCACCCAATGTTTATGATTCCATTTGTGAATCATTGTACAAACCTTGGCTAGGGTTGTAAATGTGTTGCTAAATGTGTGATCTTGTTAGTTCATGTTACTATGGTGAGGGTTGGATGTATCTGGTTGAGCCTTGTTTTCCCTAGCATGGGGGTGGTCTCCTTGAGACCTAGGTTGGGAGGTGAGCCTCCATGGTTAAATATTTTATCTCTAATTTGTAGGTCTTTATTGGGATGGTCTTGGAAACCTAGAGTTTTTTTAGCCTTCCATGTGTATAGGAGATGAGGATATATTTTGTTGTATTGAGCTGAGGCTACAAGTGAATTCCATCTTGTTGTGTGTATTTGATGGAATCTAAAAGTGGGGTTATTGCCCCTCATGGATGTGGAGATTTGGTGAAATATATTTGTATAGTGCATAGCAATCCCATTGTGCATTCATATTATGTATAAATCACCACCTTTTGTATGTTGTAAGGAGTATTGTAATAAGCATGTTTGTGTAGGAAGATAAGTGTTCTTGGTTCTTTAAGTTATAGTGCTTCTTCACTTTCATGTTGATTGCAAAAATGGATCCCATTATGATGGAAGGATTTGTAATGCTAGAAGATCATATTCATAGAAGTTATTATCATTTCAGTTCTAATGGATAATAGATGAATATTGCATGAGAATACATTATGACCTTTCTATAAATTGTTCCAAATTTCCTTTCTCCATAAGCAAGATTAAACAGTTAGTTCCATGCATGTTCTGTGGTGAAAAGTATATATGCATTATTTTGGTATTAAGTAAATATTTATATGTTAAAATATTTCATTTAGACTATAATCAACATGTTAATAATTCCCAAGATTGTAGCAATAACATGTAAGAAGATACCTTAGATTATAGAGGTAACAAAAAAAAAGAGAAGAAGAAAGAAGAGTAAATACTGGACATAGACTATGCAAAGCTAGGATATAACTTGCTGTAGGTGTTCAATTCAACTCTCTGGAAAATGTATGGGGAAGGAATTAATCCCTTCCCCTAGAATACAAACCAATAAATTGTTCACCCCTCCACACTAAAATAATATAAATCTCACACTAAAATAATATAAATCTAGATTACAATATTAAATATATTAAGCAAATTCAGTCACCTACATGATAGATGATGTCACTTTTAAAAGTGACATGGTATAGGTCATTTTCTATTTTAAAGGAAAACTATATATATACATATATTAATCAATGTAATTCCCCAAGGAAAAAGGGTGATTGAGAAGATGGTGGTGACACATAATAATTAAATAATAAACAAATTAAATTAATGCAGACTAATATAACATCCCAAGGAAATCATTGTAAGTATAAATCAATGTCTAGTAATTAGATACTAAATAAATAAAGGGGGTCAATTCCTAAGCATGGGCTGAACTAACATTGAAAGGACATAAGTAAATAAAAGAATATGAAAAAAAGTGTAAACAAACATCTCACTAAGCGTGACCCACTTATTGACATTCAAAAATAGTAATAAATTTAAGTGAAAAGGGATAGGTTGACATCATAGGGAGTTAATGAAAGTTGAAAAGGATGAATAAGGGGGTTTTGGGAAGGGTCCCACCTTCCCTACTCTCTCATGCACACCTCCTTACCCCTTTATGAGCACTGCCAAGTGCTAACCAAGTGCTAAAAAGTTGGGACAAGGACAGAGTATGTCCTTCATGCATTTAAATCTCCTGCACTTGAATTCACTACCCTAGGATAGACCTTGACCAATTAGAAATGAGGAAGGTGTGAATAGAAGGAAAGCTGCCTTAATCTTGGGTAACATTTATAGGAGTGTGCAAAGAGGTTAAGAAGTCAAACCATGGGATGTGAGTGCCTAAGTAAGAGAGATATTGGGAATGGGTTATATATTAGTGGAAGAGGAAAAAGATTAATTGGATGTTAGATTAAAGATGTTAATAGATGGTAACAAAAGGTAAGTAGGAAATAGGTAGAAGTTTAGACATAGGGTTACAAGGAACTTGGAAAAGAATTTGAATAAGTTAACTGTAATATTGTAATTATAACTTTGGTTGGTTATATTGGAGGTTTGTGTTTTAAGTTATATTAGTAAATGGTTAGTGGTAATGTCTTTAATAGTTAAATAGTATGTGGGTTAGCTAATATTAGTAGCTAGTTTAAAATGTATTAGAGTTTAGGATAATAAAAGGAGTAATAGAAAAATTCAAATTGACTAATGATAGTATGTATTAGGATTATTAGTTAATCAAGGGGCTAATAACTAAAGAGGTGTTAGGAGTGGATTAGTGAATATTTTGGGGGTGAGGAAATAGGTATGAAAGGCATTAATAAGTTAATTTATGTCAAAATCATAAGTTAGTAAAGGAGTATTGATAATTAGTTTTAGGTTGAGTGGTAGAGTTAGGTATAGTTAAGGGGTTTCAAGTTGTCAGGAAATGCTCATATTTAAGCTTAGTGTATAAAGGGTAGATGGATTAGGTAATTAATGAGATTAACTAAGGAGACATTTAGTAATCTTTTAAAGTATTTAATTAATTAGAGGTTTCACGCATTCAAGTTTTTACGATTATAGGTTGGAGGATTAGTAAAATTAGCAAGTCAATCTAACTATCGACATCGAAAGAACTTACCCTCTCTAGGAATGGATTCAAAAAGAAACATGTGAGATTCATTCCGACTTCATCAACATAATTAATGTTAAAAATAAATAAAAATTTAGTTGTGTTTTTTTTGCCTATAAGTCTAGGCATGACATAGTGGCATTTGTGCACTAGTATTTCAATCCACCTTTAATGTGTCTAATAGTGGCCAAGGTAAAAGAAGGCTAGATATAAAGGAGTTTTGGGAAATTAGAAATTAACTTCCCCAAGTGCAGAAAAGAACCCTATGGCCTACTTCTTTGACAATCTATATTAAAAAGCATTTTTAGAAAGTTGTTTGGTTATTGAAGGAAATATGTTGGCAGAGATGTTACTATTATTCTTTCCTCAACCTCAAAAGATAAAAAAATGAAGCCTAAGCATAGAAGTTGCAGAAAAGTGATGAATTGGCTTCTCTACTTGTGGAAGCACACATAGATAGGTACAATCTCAACAAAGGGAAATTGGTTGAAAATCAAACCTTTTAGGAAAGCAGTGAAAATCCTTCTTCAACAAAAGCTATTTTAAATAAGGGAATGAGAAAGAGTATATTTTCCACCATGTGAGAGTTTTAAATCAAAAATGCATTGCGTGACTCCCCATTAAATGTGGATTTGATATGAAATAAAGTCATTAACCAACTAAATTAAATGCAAATTTGATCGTTGAACCAATAAAGGAAAATAATGAGTTAGGGGTTCATTATTCACTTATGTGATGTGGGAAATTAAATGCTCAAAATTCACATTTAGATTTAATTAAATCAAATTGTTGGTAAGTTCACTTCTACAACTAGGCAGAATTTCATGATTAATGTGAATTCTCTTGCTCAGTGTGATGTTATATAGTGAATGGGTGGAAGAATTGGTGGCACTAATAGATTGTCTAGTCTTTAGAGTGAATTGAATAATCTCATGGACACATCATTAATTAATTTTAATCCCTAAGATTTTAATAGGAAGTTAAATACTTAGCACATCCACCTTATTACTCAAAAGCTCAAGGAAAGTGGATTAGTGGAGGTCATTGGATTTCCCATGACAGTTCAGGCACCAGAGTTAGTTTGAGAGTGAATAACTTGGTATGATGAAAAATAGAGACTATTAATATTCTATAGGCCTTTTTCTTTCTCACATTTGATAGAGGTTTAATGCATAGAACATTTAGTATTTTAGAATGGGAAGAATTCTATGATGTAAAATTTTGCTCCTTTGCCTCAATGTATAATGAGAGGAAGGCTCTAAGGAGAGGAGATATTTTAAAAATATGGCTCCAAAATCCAAATATTAAGAAGAATAAGCTTTGAAATACTCTAGTCAAAACTAGTACAAAGTGAAAAATAGTAGATATATTGGCTCTATCATTAAAACTAAAAGGATATGATGAGGTCCTTAATTTCATAGAGCACCATTTCTTCATGGTATAAGCAGTTTGTGTGAATGCAAAATATATTAATTGGGCTCAAATCATCTATGATGATTTGAGTATTTGGATGAACTTAGCAAAGGTGTCCAAACAATTTTACATGTCATCATATTGGGTATACATTCTGGCGACCCATCATTTGTGGTTGGGCCTGCCAAAAATTGAGGGTTTTAACAAAGACACAAATGTTTATGAATTCTATCCCTACTTAGAATGAGAGAAAATATATGAAGAGTATGTAAAGGTGAATGATTCCATCACCATGAGGCTATGTATAGAGCTAAAAGGGTGTCCTAAATGGAGATTTTTACTAGAGGTAATTTTAGTGGTGGCCTAATTTGGGTGCTATTTCATTTAGTTTCTAGCATTCTCTTAAATCCAAATTGGTGCATTTGATGGCTTTCCAAAGAGGTTACCCAAGTACCCTAAATACAAGGTGTTAATTGAATATGAAGAATTTTTTTGGAAGTTAATACCTTGTGCTCAGGTGTTAAGAAATTGGAAATTCCTTTCCCAATTATTGGATGATCATACTCTTGCACATCTAGGTCATAAATAAGGAATTTGATTAAGGCATTTGAAGAAAATATAAAAGTAAAAGACTATGAAGTCATTGGCCATAGTATCATCCAGTGGATTATCTGAAGGATCATCTATAACTCAGCTCCAACTATAAACATGTGCCTAATATTAAGGACTACTAGGATGACTGCTATATTGAGATTCAAACCAGAGAGAAATTTTGGTCTAGGCTCACTATAGAAGAAGGTAAATTGTATAATTTGTGTATTAAAGTTAGTGATATAGAGGAAAATGGATACTATAGGAGGTCCTCTACCTATGAGAAATAAATCAAGGACACTCCCATAGTATCAACTCCACTTGAAGGTCCCATGATAGATAAGATGGAAATTTTGATTGATGAAATCTTTACTCAAACTAATAAGTTGTTAGAATGGACAAGAGGAAAGAGAAAGAGGATGGGTACTACAAACTCTTTTACAAGCTTGACCAATGGAACTCAAACATCATCGATAACCACTTCCACTATGAGAGCCACTACTTCAGCCTCTATGGGCTCATCATAGTTAGTTGGTGGAGGAGATGGAGATCTACCTCTAGAAAAGAACATTCAAGTCCCTCCTACTTATAGAGGAGGCTTTCTTCCTAATACTGGTAAATTTGGATATATAGAGCAAAAGAAGTATAAAGAACAAGATTAATCAGTTGGAAAAGAGTCCTCAACCATTTTGGTAATCAATCTAGATGGAGATAGAAATCAACTAGGTGATAGAGATGATGGAGATTGATAAGTACAAGAGACTTATCACCAACAACAACAAGAAGGAGCTACTGATCGAGGTAATCCACCCACATTTTCTGTGACTAAACTTGTAACTTTTCCTTTCTCTAGTAGGAAGAAGGAGACAACCCCAGTTGCCAGAAAGTTACTCCATCCTTCATCACTCCAATTAGTATTGAATTTCCTCACAATCAAGTTTTGGTTGGGAGAAACCATTGGAAAAAAGAAGAGAAGGATGGAGGAGAATACTCCACTAAGGACCTAATTGTTCAAGCCATACAACAACTTGCTCAGTGCCTCAAATTAAAGAAGCAAAAGACACTTGCAAGCCTAGCTACTAATTTCAACACTGGATATATGGTTATGGAGACTAAAAAACCTCAAAAATATGGGTGAATTGAAGATATAATCCCAAGTGATTTCCAAATACAAACTCATGATATGGGTCTACCTATTCACAATACCATGATCAATATCTAGAAATCCACAAATGCTAGAATTGAGGATAGACTAGAGCAATTAAAGTTGGAAAAGGAAACACTTGAGGCCTCTAACAATGAATTAATATATTATATCAAGGAAATGCTTGGCTCCCTTTCCATAATATCAACAAATAGTTCTACTACTATAATACCCCAAAATTGGCTCATTGCCATTATACCAATTTTGGTCTATCCTGATAATTGCTAAAGTCCTATTTCATTAGGAAAATTCTTGTTATGATATTTTCTACTTGATTTAATTGTCAAATGCAAAAAACCCTAATCTGCATTCATCATATTTCCTATTTAATTCCTATAGTTCTTACTCATATTAGCCACATTAAACCTATTTGATTTGAATTTAATTTAATATAAAGTATTCATACTTTATTAAATTAAATTATCTCCTAAGGCTAATGTACTATGGGATTAAATTTATTTAATTTAATAAATATTCCTATTTTTAATTAATTAAACAAAATTATTTAATTAAATGGGAAGTTATTCCTAATTGATTAAATGAAATTATTTAATTAAATAGAAAAGGTATTTATGAAGAGCATATCTCATTTTATTAAATTAAATATTCTTCCAAAATCTTCTCTTCAGTTGCAAAATGGAAACTTTGAGTGAACTATCTCTCAAATTGGAATTAATCTAGTTAACTTATTTTCATACTTATGAAAAGCTCAGTCAACTCTCCTTTCTTAAGGAAGTTTCTATTTTAACTAAATCTTTGCTTGAATCCTAATCGTCGATTTGAGTTGATCTCACCCATTGATGGATTATAGGAAATCTATTTAAGGGGCTCCTAATTTCTCATTATGAAGGTGGAATCTTATTGCTATCGAATCTTTGCTGAATTGTGCACTCGTTATTCCAATAAGCTTTCCATCAATTAAATTTAAAAATCATCTAGATTTAATATGTATACATCTAGATAATTTTAATTTATATGCTCTTAAATTAGTTGCATAATCATTCTAGATTACTTTGCACACTCATATAGATTAGTTTTCCTTAAATCCTTCATTCTTCGAGGGTTTGGTTGCTTACACCTTGAATCTGAGGATATCTAATAAGAAAAATCCCTTTAGATAGAAGGCAATAGGTTGTCTTGTTGGATTTGTTTCGAGTGAACAATCTCATGTTCATCTTGGGATGAATTCTTATACAAAGACCATGTTGAAGTGTGTATGTTAAATAGAGGCCACATATTCACCCATACATTTTTGGTGCCCACTGTGGGGCTGAGAAAATCAATTTCTCTGGCCTCCTCTACATATTTTTAAATGATATTTTAGCTCTCTATCCTTACAATTCTATATAGTTCCTCAAATTTTTGTGTGAGATGATCCATTTTCAAGCAAGGATTTAGGTTCTCATGCGAAGATTCTTCCCTTTTTCGGTGAGAAAGTGTCCCATTGTGCAAGTCTTCATGCAACACATTATTTCTTCGCATGAGTAGGAAAAGAATTTCACGCAGTTTTGTGTGAGATCTCGCCCGAGATATTGAAACAATAGCTTCAATTTTTGTAATTTTAACAAGCTATTTATCTCATTTCATTAACATGTTTTTTCTCAGAATCTATGTTGCTCTATTTCTATGATTTTTTGTAGCCTAACAATTGTCTGCAGGATGTTTGTCAAAGATTCCTTATACAACCCACTCAAACATGGACTAACTGTTTGCTTGTAGGAGGATTTTCAAAGACATTTAAAATCCACAAAATAATGTGTTTTCTTTTTTGTTTTTCAAACTAGTGTAAATAGGGTTTGTAAACTTCTTAGGGTGCAAGATAGAAGAATAAGGGATTATGCTCTTCCCCACTTGGAAGTCATGACCAAGGGTGAATCAAAAACCTAGACACTTCCAAAATATGGCATTCTGAGGGAGGTGAGTAGCTTAGTGGTTCTCCAGTACTTGTTCTTTTCTATGATGAGATGATGGTTGCCTTTTTAAGGGAATTAAAATCTTTAGGAAGGATGAGTCTAGAT
The DNA here is from genome assembly GCA_028749045.1 of Cupressus sempervirens. NCBI lineage: Eukaryota > Viridiplantae > Streptophyta > Pinopsida > Cupressales > Cupressaceae > Cupressus > Cupressus sempervirens. The sequence continues at coordinate 410,079,131 of CM053793.1, read as the reverse complement.
TGATTAAGCTAAGTCGGTAATCAACTTGTTTTGCGTGTTTGGATGAGAAAGTAAGGTAGAGGAGTATGTTCTTTCCCCTTGAGAGAAATAAAAAACTTTGACCCTTATGTTCAAATCACTAGTCCAAGTCAATCCTTTAGACAGCCTACCAGAGTGATCCAACCTCTGAGAATGACCCAAGTGAGCACACTCCTTTTGCCAAAGATTCCAACTCACTATAATCAAGATGCTTTGTAGAATGAAAGACTCCAAATCTAGATTAATTTATTTCCCTTGATTCTTGATATCACATATCAAGGGGAAGCTTTGTCTGTGCACTAGTTGGCACTGGCCCCTAGCTTGCTAAGCAAGTAGTGTGCACTTTCAGATGCTGGTGTGGGCTGTTGGTCTCAACTTTTCTTGCAAAGCCATCAAGAATTAATATGAATGAAATCCAAGTAAAAACCTTTAGATAGAAGCCACCTGGTTCACCTTTGAAAGGAGGCATAATCTTTTTGCAAGGAGGGGGAAGAATCTCTCTTGTAGAACTCACCATAGGCATGCTACTAGATGTGTGAAGGTGGTATACATGCTTGTCCCCTACCACAATGGTGCTCATTTAGTGTATACTATTGAGTCCTTTGAATATACCAAAAACATGGGTACCCTCTAAGGGGTGACACGGCTGTGTGAGGTACACGCATGCACATAAGATGTGGGACAAAGTTTTTTCCTTCTCTACCAATTTTTTTTTAAGGGATAAAAGTGTGTTTGGTCTCAAGTCATAAACAAGTCAAAAACCATCTACAAAAAACAAAGGTCAAGACTCCCCTATCCTGTCAAGTTGCTTTGTCCTTGACAGGACTATTTTTGACTACTGCTTGCTTCCCACTATCTTGTTCAAACACTTTTCCTTTATTGAATCTCAAAACATCTATCCAAAAAAAATTTCAGAGTTAAACTTGCTATCTATCCAACAAATTTTTCCAATTATTCTATCTAGTCTATCCAAACAATTGAGAAATCTCTTCAAAATCCAATGCTGTTGTTAATTTGGTCTTGATTTTTGTACACAGACTTGTACTTTCTCATGCAAGAATTTATCTTTTCATGTGAGCCGATTTAGGTCTTCGCATGAGATCTTGCCACTATCTTAGTTGTCCTATCATTTCTTCATGTGAACTAGAGAAAGTATTCGCGTAAAATTAAATTACTATTATGAGTCTTTGCGTGACTCAGTGAACTTCCTCACGTGGCTTACAGAGAATCTTCACACGAGACCTTGCTCTACAACTATCAAATCAGATAATTTGACCAATTTATGATCTCTATTTAGTCTGATTCCTGCATTAAGTTGTCCTTTCCTTGTTTGTACATAGTCCTAAATAGTGACATTTAGCTTAACCAAAGATTTTTGATTTGCATTTTGACTAGTCTTATCTTTTACTTCTTTGGATTCTTGTTCCTTAGTGCTTTTAATACTTTGTGTTGCATTAGTCATAACCTTGGGCTATTCTACCAATCAAATTAGACTACTTGTGCCTTAGTATACAACATTCTTGTCTTATCTTATTGAGACTTAATCTTAGTGCAGTCCTTGTCTAGGTTCTTGCCTTTTGTCCTTGTCTATGACTATTGCAACTAGAAGTGGCAATGTGTTTTATCTTCTTAGACTTAGGTGAGGTCATGCTAGGGGTCATAATCATGGTAGAGATTTCTTACCTTTCATTACACAATCTGCATCTAGTTCAACTAGTGAGGAATCTTCACGATCTCCCTCACTTGTTAGGTCACTTCAAATTCAATGCACATTTTCCATAAACCTGCAACAAATTAGGAATCCTTTGTATCAAGAGGATACTGAGACAGGTAGAGGTCTTGTATCACTAAACATGATGTTTGACTCCTTTTTCAAAAGACCTTTTGAAACACAACATACTGAAACTAAACACGTTCCTAAAATGACTAATCATGAACTTGGACATGGTAGTCATAGTAGACATCAAGAACCACCTAGGAATGACAAAGAGAAAGAGAAAGACCATGATACCGATGAGGAACAAGAAGAGGTGGAAATACTCCCTGAACACATAGAGAAATGTCAAAGAGAAAAAAACTTTCAAAAGGTCATGGGAATCCTACTCAACGAAGAGAAAGAAAAGTATTTTCTCAAACTTGCCCAAGAGGGAGAAAAGTTGCTCTCTCATTTCAATGTGGAAACTATTATCACACCTAAAGAAGAAACTGAGACTTCCAAACTCCAAAAGCAATTGAAAATTATGCAAGACCAATTGGCTCAAATGATGCATGAGAAAGAGAAACCCACAAAAACATACATGTTGGATGCTCTTTGTCCATTTCCATTTGACAAAAGTGTTAACATGCTACCTTTCCCATGAGGCATAGAGCTACCCAAGTATGACAAGTACTTTGGTACCACTGATCCCCAAGATCAATTGTGAGAATTTGGTGCTTTATCTATGGAGTTTATACATGATCAAACATACCTCATGTTTCTATTCCCTAGAAGCCTTGGTGGTCAAGCTTTAGAGTGGTTTTCACATTTACCTCCTAGTGTTAAGACGTTTGATGAAATTGCCAACTTATTTGTTTAGCAGTATTCTCATAACATTAAACATCGTGTCAACATTCAAGATTTATGCAACCTTAAGTAGAAAGTTGGAAAACCTTTTCTCACATTCCTCCAATAGTGGAGACAACTATACACTAAGTATTCCCACAAAATTCCAAAAATGGAGAAGCTTGATATTTTCACTAATAACTTCCTACCTAATTTTGGATACAGAGCCAACTTAAAGGTCCACATACCTTTGAAGACATGATCACATAGGTTATTCATATTGAGTAATTTATGATCAAGAAAGGTGAACTCACTCTTTAGAGGGACATAAAACAAGGTTCCACTTCCAATAGGGATAAAATCAAACCTGTCAACAAGAACTGAGAAATCGTACATGATGGAATTGTTGACAATGTCACCCCCAAACCTACTAAAGTGGAATTTAATCTCATAGATGGCCTCAAAGCAGCCAAAAACACTAAGAAACCTCCTCTTGATAATAAGACATCGGGGAACAAAAAAAGAAACTCATGGGCCACATGCATTAAGCGAGAGTATACACCCTTGGGAGAACCTTTGGATGTGGTTTACAAAACATTGCTACAACATAAGCTTATTTCACCAATGGACAATCCTTGTCCCTATGATGCACAACATGTCCACCATGGTGGAATGAAACCTCATTCTATGAGTATCACCAAAAAAAGGGACACAAAACTAGCAACTACATAAACTTTTGCCATAAAGTCCAGGACATGATTGATGCTGGCAATCTTGTGGTAGATGGACATAACAAAAACTCAGATCACAAGGCATTCAAAGAGCCTTTCCCAGCCTATGAAAAAGGAGAGACCTCAAAACCACAATTCAACAACAAGGTCAACTATGCATATTCCAATTATGACAATGTGATTAACATGGTTGAACTTGTGGATTTTGAATATTGCAATGTTATTACCATTAAGGGAAAACAAGATAATGACAAACCCAAGACACCATTTGTCTTGAGGGGCCCTACCTCTAAAAAAATGGATAATACACCCTCACAACACTGTGCTAATGCTATCACTCACTCTCATGCCAAGTTAGTGCTCAAAGGCCCTATGCCTCCTACTTCTGATCTTGAATAACACAAAGATAGAGCTCTTGCTGGTCCATCTAGCAAAGGTGAAAAACCCACAACAAACTTGATGGAAACTAATTATAGTGTTCTCGGTCAATTGAAATGAACTAATGCTCAAATTTCCATCTTTGAGCTACTTAAAATCTCACCTGCTCATAGGTAGATTCTGGACAAGCCAAATGTTCCTCAAGATCTTGATCTTGAGTGATTTCAATCCATGGTAGGTCACCTAACCTCACCTTATCTTATGACCTTGTCTGAGGAGGATGATAACTCGCTAAGTCACCCCACAATCAACCACTACACATCGAGGTTATGATCCATCAGACATGTGTTCGTCAGGTACTCATTGATAATAGTGTTGGCTTGAATATTGTCTCTGCTGCTCTCCTTAGACAATTGAATTATTCTAAGGACTCTATTGATCCTTAATGTAAGATCACTATCAAAGCATATGATGAAGTGGAACAAAAGTCTCTAGGTCTTTTGGTTTTACCCATTCGTGTCGGTCCTATAGAAAGGGATGTCACCTATTAGGTACTTGACATTCCCTTGGCTTACACCATTCTATTAGGATAGTCATGGATACATGAGATGCACACTGTGCCATCTACATACCACCACTGCATCAAGTTCCCACTTCATGGCTCTGAATTTACTATTCCTACCACTACTAGCTATACTTGCAATATGCTTAAGGCTACTAAAACTTTCATCCCCGCTAATCGTGAATCCACTGATTATCATGACATTAAGCTAAAAAAAATTGAGTAGTCATTCAAACTAAAAGAAATTGGCATGGGAGAGTATCACATTGAACCAGTGCTATCATTGACATCTCTTTCATAATCTTCTCATCATTATGGGAGACCCTCAGAGGCAAAGAAGTTGTTCATACTGACACCTTAGACCAAGTATAATGGCACTTTTGTTAAGGCTACAATGTCTTTAGAGGATGAAAGTGAAAATAGAGCCATTGTAGCATGGCTTTATGGGGAAGAGGCTCTAATAGACTTAATAGAGAAAGCCTAATAAATCACTCCTGAGAAAAATGGGCCTCGTCTTAGGCTTATGAAGTATTTTGGTTATAAGGGAACTGGCCCTATTAGGTGCAATAACAATGGTCTAATTGATCCTATCAAAGTAACAACTTGAAGAAACAATAATACAACTAGCCTAGGATTTAAGAAGGTTCCTTTCCATTTGGGACCAAATAAATTCATACAAACACTTGAGAGTTCATCTGGAAATGAGTCAAAAGCTGAGTCAAATACTTGAGAGGAAGAATCTGATGATGAGGATTCCTATCCTCATCCTATTCCTCATGATCTCACTAAATTATTCACTAAGCTAGATGAATTTGTGCCACATGTTAGCACTATGGATGATACTAGTGAATCTTCTAAGGACAATACTGAGCAACTCAAATATCATTTAGAAAAGGGAGAACCTAGTCAGTCACTATGTATTGAGTATTTGTGTAAGAACCTAGAGGATGAAGGTGAGTATATCCCAATCACTATTAGGGAATTCTATAGTCTCTCACCATGTAGCACTGACTCTAAGGAATATTAGTTTGACTCTCTTTTAGAAGTGACTACTGATAAAGACATTGACCAAGTGCATGTCTATGAAATCCAAATCGAAGCAGGTGAAACATCTAGGGTTAGGTTACATGGGTTAGATCCAACTAGTGTCCTAGATTCTTCAATTTCTAACATTTGTACTCAGAGGCCTTTGAAGACACCTATGGACAAGGTTGCCATAGGTCTCAAATTGCTAGTCCAAGCACTTAATGAGTATACTATGAATGCAATTGAACTAGCCACCACTCTCTCACTCACACATCCTAATCTTATAGATTGGAACCCTAATGCATCTACCGAAGTCCCCACATTCCAGAATGACTATGCTCTTTCCTGTTAGCTAAACACTATTGAACTTGTAACATCTTCTACCAATGAGTAGAGTGTCAACATGATTGAGGCTGACATCAAATATCTCAGTCATATAATTAAAAAGAAAAAATGCAAAAGGTCTGATGGTAAAAACCACATTGTGGTAGTATCAAAACCCAAAAAAGTAAAAACAAAAGACATATCCAAGGGTGAAAATGTCTTTGAGGCACCCGCGGCTAGTCACTTTCAGGAGAGGTCATTAGTGTTGATAGAGCCAACACAACCAATTAACCTAGGCATAGAAGAACATCCTCATATGATACATCTGGCACAATCACTGTCACCCAAGGAAAAGGAAGAATTCATTGCCTTTTTCAAAGAAAAGAAAATAGATTTTTCTTGGACATACTCTGACATGCTAGGAATGGATCATGATCTCATCATGCATCACTTGTCCATAGCACTAGGCATCAAACTAGTTAAACAGATGCTTCAAAAAATGCATCCTCACATTGCATTGCTCATCAAAGAGAAATTAGAGAAACTTCTAAAAGCTAGTTTCATCCATGCAATTGATTATGCTGAATGGATATCCAATATTGTTCTAGTTTCCAAGCATGATAAATCTATCAGGCTCTGTACTGACTTTCGTGATCTTAACTTGGCATGTCCTAAAGAGGACTTTCTACTTCCTAATATTGATATGATAGTGGACATGACAGTTGGCTATGAGATGTACTCATTTATGGATACAATTAGATAAAAATTGTGCCAGAAGACTAGGAGAAAATGGCTTTCACATGTGCATCGGGAACTTTTTATTGGAATGTAATGCCATTTGGCTTGAAGAATACTGATGCTACATATCAGTGGGCTGTTACTACAATTTTCCATGATATGACACATAAGACCATGGAAGACTATGTTGATGATACCTTGGTCAAAAGTGCTAAACACAATACTCATCTGCAAGATTTGGGGCCCATCCTAGATCATATGGAAAAATTTAGTCTTTGACTCAATCCTAAGAAATACGCATTTTGTGTCACATCAAGAAAGTTACTAGGATACATTGTTTGTACAAAACAAATTGAGGTAGATCTGAAGAAAGTACAAACAATAATGGACATGCCACCACCTCAGAACATCAATTAGATGAGAGGACTACACGGAAGGCTCCAATCTATTTGCAAGTTTATCACACAATTGGTGGATAGATCACAACACTTCAAAAAGACCTTACATAAGGGTGTAAAATTTGATTGGAGCCAGGATTGTGAGAAAATCTTAACACATATTAAATAATATCTTATCAATCCCCCAATCCTGATGCCTCCTATCCATGGGAAGCCTTTGTTTTTATACATTTTAGCAACTGAAATGTCTCTAGGAATCCTATTGGCTTAGGAAGATAATGACAACAAAGAAAGGGCTATTTAATACCTGAGCTAGACACTGATCTCTTATGAGAAGAACTATAGCATTATTGAGAAAGCTTCCTTAGTAGTTTCCTTTGCTTCCTAGAAGTTGATACACTACATGCTCACCCACACTATGTAGCTTGTGGTTAAAATATATCCACTAAAGTACTTGCTCAGTAAGGCAGCTCTCACAAGAAGATTGGCTAAATGGGTTATGATACTCAGTGAGCTTGACATCCAATACATTGAATGCAAGGCTATTAAGGGACAAGCAATGTCAGATCAGTTGGTTGATGCACCCATATAGAGTCTTTAGCCAATGAACATTGATTTCCTAGATGAGTCAATTCTAACACTCATGAACCACACATGGGTTATGCTCTTTGATGGGTCCTTCACAAAAAAAGGATCAGGTGTTGGATTACTCTTTATTACAGCATAGAGATGTACTCATTGCCCAAAGTGTACAAGATTTTGTTTCCTTGTACAAACAACATTTGTGAATACAAGGCTTTGATCAATGGCATAAAAATTATGGCCGAATGGAGAGTGAATCAGTTAGACATCTTTGGTGACTCAGCTTGTCATCAACCAGGTTAATGATGTGTACCAAACAAAGGATGAGAAACTAATTCCTTACAAGCCTATGGTTGATGACTCAAAGAAGTATTTTGCACACATCACCTTCTAGCAAGTTCCACCAGTAGATAATAAAGCAGCTGATGCCATGGCTACTTTGACCTCCCTGTTATAGAGGCCTAAAAATGACCTTTGACACAAATTCTTGGTGGAAGTGTTACACTACCCAGCCTATGAAACCCCTAATTCTAAGATGATCTATTCTATTGTTGGAAAAGAATCATCCTACTACCATCACATTTATTCCTATCTCCACAATCAAACCATTCTAAAAGGTCTGACCTGGAATGAGAAACATTGCCTAATCTATAATGCTTCACATTATGTCATTATTCCTCACGATCTATATAGGAGAGGTCTCGACAGAACACTCCTTAGGTGTTTAGAACCTGAAGATTCCAAACATGCACTAATTAATGTTCATGAGGGCATTTGTGAATCTCACTCCAATGGCCTGACACTAGCTCGCAAAATCCTTAGAGCTGGTTACTACTGGCCTAAAATGGAGCAAGAAGCTATCAAGTATGGTAGATCCTACAAGCAGTGTCAGCTACATGGGAATTCGATCCATGCTCTAGCTAAAGATTTGATTCCCTCTACTACAACATGGCCATTTCAACAATGGGCCTTCGATTTGGTGGGAAAAATCCACCCAACATCCTCTAAATGACATAAGTTCATTATCATGGCTACAGATTACTTCATGAAGTGGGTAGAGGAAATACCTCTCACAGTTACCGATGGAAAAACTGTAGCACTTTTTATCACAAACTACATCATCTACAGATATGGTGTACCATCCTCAATCATTACTGACAATGGAGGACAATTCAAGAACAAAGACCTCAAGGAGCTATGCAAGAAATTTAAAATCACACAACATTGGTCTTCCATTTATTACCCAAAGGGTAATGGCTAGGTTGAGGCATCCAATAAGGTGATCCTCAAAATTCTTCATCACATAGTCAACAAATTAGGGAGAGACTGGCATCTCCAAATTAATCCAACCTTGTGGGCATACATGACAAGCATCAAAACTCCAATGGGCACAACTCCCTTTACTTTGGTGTATGGAGTGGATGTTGTGCTTCTAATAGAGGTCAAGATTCCTACCTTGAGAATCTCTATGAAGGGCCTTATTACTGATGATGACTATAGGATAGCTCAACTTCAAGAGCTTGTATTACTAGATGAATGATGACAATTGGCAGGTGATCATTTGCAAGCATATCAACAACAAATTTCAAGAAGTTACAATCAGAGGGTGAAGCTACGTGACTTCTAGCTAGGTGATCTCATCCTGAGAAAGAACCCTAAGAATCAATAGAAACAAGTCCAAAAAGTGAAGTTTGAACCAAATTGGATCGGTCCTTACATCATTACTGTAGTATATGGATCCGGTGCCTATTAGCTTTCCACAATCAAGGGAGAAGTGCAAAAGGAACCTATCAACACTCTCCACCTGAAGCAATTTTACAGTTGATCTGATAGCAATAGCTCTTTGTACATATCTATATATCCTAAAAATCAAAAAAAGTCTTGAAAAAAATTGTTAACTTGGTGAAAACCTAGCAATAGGCACCTTGGTAATAAAAAAAATCAAAAAAATTGAAAATAAAAAAAAAATTCAAAAAGACAAAAATACAAAAAAAAAAGAAAAAAAAAGAGGAAAGTCTTGCCAAGAAGGTGAAAACCTTGGTAAACAGGTGCCTCTTGTTCCCAACACTCCATCTTGCAATGCATCTTCTGGCTATTTTGTATAGTCGCTTTCACACTTCCACTTTCTTTCTTTGATTTCCTACTTTCGCTCATGTATCCATGGATTGAGTCTTGTCACAACTTGGGGGGATTCCCCTTTAAGTGTCACTCCATTCAAGATTCTCCTCATAGAATCTCTTTTGCGATAGTCACCGATCATTCTGGCTATGTCTACCTACTGTCACTAGTGTCACTCCTTTTGAGATTCTCCTCATAGAATCTCTTACATGATAGTCACCAGTCATTCTAGTTGTATCTTACTACTATCGCTAGTGTCACTCCTTCTGAGATTCTCCTCATAGAATCTCTTTCGTGACAGTCATTGGTCATTCTAGCTATGTCTGCCTACTTTCACTAGTATCACTCTTTTCAAGATTCTCCTCATAGAATCTCTTTCACAATAGTCACTAGTTGTTTTAGTTGTGTCTACCTACTGTTGCTTGGGTCATGTTTCTAGATTCCTTTATGGAAGATCTCTCTTGCGTTAGTCACCAGTCATCTTGGCTATGTCTGTCTACTGTCGCTCAGTCCTCCTAGGTTCTTTACCATGAAGTTTCCTATTTGACCTTAGCCACCAATCATTCTGACTATGTCTTCCTACTATTGTCACCCTACTAAAGAGATTTATTTCAAAAATATTCTGGACATTGACACTTGACATCAATCCCATGACAAATAATAGTTTTGAAATGACATACTTGTTTGGATATGCTAAGCTTTTTCTTTATCTGCTTTGTTTTTGCTTTATCATGTCCCTTAAAGCAACTTGATGATGTCATTTTTTATTAGAGAAGTAATGATTGGGGGCATGAACTTTTCTTTTCTTTCTATTTGTAGTTTAACTCCAATTAGTTGACATATTCCTATGAGAGGGGTGTCCACTATAAGAGTCTCCATCTTGCATTGGATGGTCAGGTCTACCTCGACTCCTTTTATATGAGTACATCAATAACATTGGTACTTCTCCTTGTCTATTGGAGTGAACCCTTCATGCTATAGTATATACTGATACTCATCCTCTTAAGTGAATGTATAGGTCACTACAAGTATACCTAGCACATTTCTATCTTAGGTTATGAACACAAGGGTCATTGCGGACAAAATACTTACTAAATACTTAGCATAAGATGGATCTCTTATGTGTTTGGTGTGCCTGTCATGCAAGCAACATTTTGGTCATCTAACATTTATGCTTTGATGCTTATGTTAACTTGCTATATTAAAAGGGACAAATGTTCTGGTCATTCTAGCTTCTTGTGCCTCAAATGCTTACATTTAATCCTAACAAACCTATAACATATGGTCTATTCATATTCCCATCATTGCAATGTCAGTGGGAATTGTATAACATATGAGCTCTATTCTATATCCAATGATGATAAATTGTTGAGGCTCGATAACTAGACCTAGGGTTGAATTTAACATAAGTCTTGCATTATACGCTTCACTTGCATAAGCATGCAATTCGGTTGTGATTCTATTTCTCTCCTATGTAATAAAGGATTGGGGGCATCTTCAAACATATCAAGTTTCTCCATAGCTACACAAGTATTTGGTTTGTCAACTCACACTCCTTAATGGAATACCTATTACTATCAAGCAAAACACAAAACACTACATGAGATGTCAGTCCATTTCCATATGCATTACATCCATATACTCATAATATCTACTCTACATGCTCATAACCAAATCATATCAAAGTAAAAAATACATCTCATAATCATCATATTGACATCTCATGTACATCAAAGTGAAGTAGACATATACAATGACATGTACACAATGATACTCGGCTCAAAATCTCATATGTATATCTATAAAAAAATGGGTCAGTACAAAAATGGGCACTACTCAAGTGCTATCAATCAAATGGTACAAAATGTTGCTAGCCCACCAATCAATACATAGCCAAAGATCAAAATTAAGAGCGAGGCACACAACATCTAACTCTATCTTGTACTCTCATCTCCAAGAGGAGCAAGAGTTGTAGGTGGAGGAGGAGGCAATGGCATGCCTGGCCTCATAGGCAGTCATGCACCTCCAGACTCTTGTGCATATTGTGAAAAGTGTTGTACCTATAGAGCCTCATCAGGTACCACTTTCAAATATGCAACAAAATAGTAAGCTACCTAGGCTAACTGTAAGTGGACCTTTTCCTATAGTATCTCTACCCTTTACTTAGTAGTCTTGACACACTCTCTCCATCGATCAATCTCCTACTACCACTCCACCAACTATGCGTCACAAATAGCTACCTGTATTTGTAGCTCTCCCAATTGTCGGGAGGCCTGATGAATCCGCTCTCAATAGCATCACACTATGTCTTGTGTCCCAATAGTAGGCTAATTAGGCATATCCTCATCCAATATCTTAGGTGCCTACTATTGTGGTGGTGCCTATTGCTATGGTGGTACCTACTGCTATGGTGTCTTCTCCTTGGTCCTCAGCCTCCGTCATCGATCATGCTCTACCTTGCTACCTCCAACCCTTGGATCTGATCTCATCTATCATGCAGGGATCTCTACCTGCATCACCCATCACCCTTTGCCACACCTCTAGTAGTGGATCCTATGGTCCTTGTGGTAGGGGAGCCTATTGTTTTTGTGTTGGTACCTACTATGGAACTAGCACTAATCTCCCCAGTGGTTCTATGAATTGTGGGAAAGGGTGACTAATCAGACATGCCTAGTATGTAGGCATCATCCTTGCATCAACAATGTTAGGGAGGTAGTCCCACTGTATCACAACCAATTTGTGCACATCTATCATAGATCAGCCCAGGTCTAGTCATGGTGGCCACCCCTGCTCTACATCCCTTACTAGTCTAGCATAGGCATAGTACTCCTTGTGAAATGTCCTATGGTCGACCATACTACCACCACACTCATGAAATCACAAATCTCTCAATGGTCTATGACATCCTGCCTAATAATGGTCATGAGTAGAACATCTAGCCCAGCTCCCTCAGGGCATCATCCCAATCCCTTGTCTCTTGCCAAGGCCGCCATATGATAGAGACTAGGTCATCGAGACATGTTTTCCAGTTCTCTATCTTACCCAAGAAGACCTAGGTAATATGTCCCTGATATTTGCAAATATATAGCTCCATAGGCTTTTGGGCCTCCTCATGAATGGGCCTACATACAGGAAGATGCTCCCATGTCTAGATCTGTAAGACGTAGACTCGTGCTGCCATAGTATTCTTCCTATGGAAGACTATCTTGTGCATCTTGTGGAAAATATGGGCTAGCATGCACTAACCCCAACCAAATATATCAGGGGCCTCTACCATCTGGCAAAGCATGACCCCACAACCACACTCTAAGCCGTGATGCCCTCTATTTGGCACTAAAAAGAAACTCAAGAAGATCGCTAGCACTGATGCTAGTCTATGTGGCTATCCATAGGTGTGCACAAGCTCATCCCAACTAATGGCCCAACCCCTCCATAGCTCCCTCTTAAACACAATAGATAGTGCATTTGTACCTGCTCAGGGCACCACATCATAAATCACACATGCTCCATGGAAAGGGATCCTCAATATCCTCCAAATGTCCTCTAGGGTCATGGTCATCTCCCCCACTAGTAGGTCAAAGGTGTTCATCTCTAAATGGAAATGCTCCACCAAGGCTGTGAGTAGGGTGTGATTCAACAACATTGCTGAGATTTGGCATAGAGAAGACAAGCCCAATCGAGCGATATGTGCCCTATCTACATCATCAAGACTCTATAGCAAATCTCCATATGGTGGATAGTGGGATCTAAATGAGATGTCATCAAAGACCTCCTACACACACAACTAACAACAACAAGAAAATAATTAGTACCGAGTTGAAATTGTAGAATAATGTAGATAAAAATGTAAATTTCACACATGAAAATGAAAATTTCAACTTTGTTGTCACAGATTCTTGTGCCAAAATCTCAAGATCTCGCGCAAAGATATCAATTTATCACATGAAGATCTCAAGACCTCGCACAATTTTTCATTTCTTCATGCAAAGAATCTCTTCCTCACATGAGGAATGACACTATCACATGCGAAGATCAAGAAAGACTTCTTGTTCTTCCCACAAGAGGTGGGTATTGCCCACGCGAGAAAACCCACCGACATGTGTGAAGAAATAGTGGATCCTATTTCTTCAAGCAAGAAGAGAATATCTTTGTGTGAGAAAGGATAGTCTGCATGAAGACTTATTTGACCTTCCTAAAATGTGCTAAAAATTGCAATAAATGACATTGTAATATGTGAAAATTAAAGTACAAAGTTGGGATATCGATGACTCACTAGAGGTCCATAGTTTGTCGATCGGTTGTGTCATCGAGAGCACTCAAAATGATGATCTCACATGTTCATTTCTATCTTCCTCTTAGAGCTACTATTCACAAAAGACAAAATGCACAAATGATTTGAAAATGACCCCTTGGGCCCTTATATAGCTATTGACCTAATTTCTCAAAGTGCTTCGATTTGCACAAAAATCACCCTTGGCTAATTTGACTATTCTGAACCCATTTTTGAGATTGAATTCAAAATCTAACACACTTTAATACTCTTAAAATGCATTTTAAAATTTTAGGGACTGATACGATCGAATTCTTTTGCAATCCACATTTTTCTTATACTTTCTGATTATTGGAATCTTTTCAACTCACAGTTCTTCATATTTTCAAAATCCATTTTGGAAATAGTCAACTCAAGTCAACCATGGCCAATTTTGGTCAAATTTTGGTCAAACTTGGTCTTTTGGACCTCAAAATCACTTTGGATTGACTTCCAATTTTCTTCAGATCATTTTGATGATTCTGATCCTTTCTACACTCTACTACATCTTAGATTTCTTCTGTATCTCTTTGTATACTACTTTATATCATATTTCTAATGTGTCATCTTTCAATTTCACTCTTGAGGGGGCAAGATGATTATATCATTGAATCCTTATGGCTCGGGGCACCTTGTGTCCATCTTATGACACCACTAGGGGCATCTTGTTTCCTTATGGATCAAGCCTTATTCTGGGGATTATTCTATGTCTTATAATTTGATTTTGTTATTTTCTATCAATCTCAAGTATCTAGATGTTCTATCTAGATCCTTAAAGGTTAAGATCCATTTTGGAGATGATCTTTTAAATGTTATTTCTCTCAGGTATCTAGGTGTTTTATCTGGATCCTTAAAGGTTAATCTTCATTCTAGAGATGATCTTTTACATGCTATTGCTCTTAGGTATCCAGGTGTTCTATCTGGATCCTTAAAGGTTAAGCTTCATTCTGGAAATGATCTTTTAAATGCTATCAATCTCAGGTATCTAGACATTCTGTCTAGATCCTTAAAGGTTAAGCTCTTTTTTGGAGATGATCTGTTAAATGTTATCAATCTTAGGTATTTAGATGTTCTATCTAGATCCTTAAAGGTTAAACTTTTTTATGAAGGACACCTTTAAAATGCTTATCAATTTTTGGTATCTAGGTATTTTGCTTGGATTTCTTGGGATTAAGCTATGTTCTAGAGATGGTCCTTAAAAGCTTATCAATTGGTCTTTGTATCATCAACTTCAGAACCAATCTCATCTTTGCATCATGCTTTCTAATTTTTCTTTGAATTGAACATGCTACTTGCACATTCATTCAAAGAGGGGCAAAATGTAATACCCCAAAATTGGCTCATTGCCATTATACCAATTCTGGTCTATCCTGATAATTGCTAAATTCCTATTTCATTAGGCAAATTCTTGTTATGATATTTATTACTTGACTTAATTGTCAAACGCAGAAAACCCTAATCTGCATTCATCATATTTCCTATTTAATTCCTATAGTACTCACTCATATTAGCCACATTAAACCTATTTAATTTAAATTTAATTTAATCTAAAGTATTCATACTTTATTTGATTAAATCATCTCCTTAGGCTAATGTACTATGGGATTAAATAATTGATTAAATGAAATTATTTAATTAAATAGGAAGTTATTCCTAATTGATTAAATGAAATTATTTAATTAAATAGAAAAGGTATTTATGAAGAGCATATCTCATTTTATTAAATTAAATATTCTTCCAAAATCTTCTCTTCAGTTCCAAAATGGAAACTCTGAGTGAACTATCTCTCGAATTGGAATTAATCTAGTTAACTTGTTCTCACACTTATGAAAAGCTCAGTCAACTCTCCTTTCTTAAGCAAGTTTCTATTTTAACTAAATCTTTGCTTCAATCTTGACTGTCAATCCGAGTTGATCTCACCCATTGATGGATTATAGGAAATCTATTTAAGGGGCTCATAATTTCTCATTATGGAGGTGGAATCTTATTTCTATCAAATCTCTGTTGAATCATTCACTCATTATTCCCATAAGCTTTCGACCATTTAGATTTTAAAATCATCTAGATTTAATATGCATACATCTAGATAATTTTACTTTATATGTTCTTAAATTAGTTACATAATCATTCTAGATTACTTTGCACACTCATATAGATTAGTTTTGCTTAAATCCTTCATTCTTAGAGGGTTTGGTTGCTTACACCTCGGATATGAGGATATCTATTAAGAAAAATCCCTTTAGATAGAAGGCAATAGGTCATCTTGTTGGATTTTTTTTTTAGTGAAAAATCTCATGTTCATCTCGAGATGAATCCTCATAAAAAGACCATGTTGAAGTGTGTGTGTGTTAAATAGAGGCCACATATTTATGCATACAACTACCAGTACCTTTGGTCCAAAGGCAAAGGAGAATAAAAATTTGTTAGTGAAGCTACAGTCAGAGAGCCACTTTGGACAAATTGGTCATCCCTAGATTCAATATTTGAAGACATAAGGTCCTCCCCTAGTTGAGAACCTTAGAAATTTTGTACTAAATGTAGATAAGTTGAGAGAGGATATATCTAAGCACCAAGCCTCAATATTGGTGGAAGCTAAAAATCTAACACAAGGGTTGTCCCTCTTACAAGAGGTGCTCAATATAAAGAATGATGTTGCCATCATTCATGACATGCTAAGGTTAGGAAAAGATCCATTGCACTAAAGGTTAATGAAAAATGTGATTGAAAAAATCTATGTATAATTGAAGGGTTTACACACTAAATTCGATGTGGCTCCAAACACGTAGCTAGTGGATAATAGGGAGGTTGGATGAGTCACTCACTAACTCATGCTCTTATTCTTCTTACAAGACTTCTAAGATGTAAATTTCACACCACTAGCCACATATAGGACCTTAAATTTACTAAGGATCCCCTAGTCTCACTAGCCAAGCCAACTATTAAGAAAAGTCAATCTATCAAGTTTATACTTGATGCATTCACATTACCTTCACTCTAGCCCCTTAACAAAAAATAAGGTTCATAGTGCCAAATCTTGATCTAGGCCTTAAAGAGGCATGGAGGTATTGAAAAACACTTCTACTCAGTCAACTAGGTATTTTTGACATCCCACAAAGTCCATTTCCCATTGATTACTTACTTTCTTCTCAAATAGGCCTAATAGGCTAAGAGCCCCAATTAGGTCTTCTATAGCGAGAAAATAGGGTTTTTCTCCTCTGCCTTCCAAATTAACCCTAAATATTTTTAGGTTTATTGTTTCATTTGGCATACCCATAAATATTTTTGGGTTCTTGGGGTCATACTCTCCCATTCATTACCCCACCCCTAAATAGGTGAAAATAGGGCTTTTTACTCGTAACTGACTAGTAGTGAAAGAAAATTTGTTTTGGGATTTTTATGGGATTGGTATAAACCTTAGTCCTTCATGGGATGATTTTAATTCTTTCTTCTTTAATTTCCAAAAAGGAATTTTGACCCTAGCTTCAATCCTCTGCAAGCATTGCATACCTCAATGTGGTCTTCCCTAACCGAACTCACCATAAACATGCCTAGGGCAAGACCTTAAAAATGGATTCTCTACATTTGAGGGCCCTTTATTGTCTAAAAATTAAGTAAATGGAGTCTAATAACTATCCCCAAGAGGTCATATAAATTGAATGGTGGGGAAATGAGTTAGAGCTCCATCTCCAAGACCTGCCTAGACAAACCAATGACAATATAGAACCAAAATTTAATTACAAAAGACAATAAAACTAATCAAATCTTATATCTAGAAATTCAAAAACTTAGTAAAAAATGAAAATTAAAATATCCTAAATTGATAGTATGGATCTTTTACACCTAACTACCTACTATTATTTACAACTAAGAATTTGCTCAAAAATGTGCTTCGAATGTTGATTGCAAAAACTTAGATTATGTACACTAAACTTACAACCTTGCTCATAGGTCTTCTCCAACCTTATATAGGGTGATGAGTTAGTTATATAATATTTCAAAATTCTTTCTAATGACTTTCAACTATTTTCAAAAAGTTACTCAAGCAACTTTTAAAAATTACAAAGTTGCACAATGCAACTTTTACAACTTTTTGTAACTTTTTACTAAATTGGTCAAATGATTGTCTTATCTTCCCAAAATTCACCATAAACCTTAAATATGGTAAAATCCACACCCTAAATCTTTCCTATACCCTAATTACCTCATGATGACATCATCACCATGACTTGTGCTAATTAGAGGGTTTTACAACTTCCTAGCTCCTAATTACACCTAGTAAAAAGGGCTTAAGAACCTATGAACACAACCCTCCAATGTAGTCCAGCTATGGTCAACATGACCTTATCCTTCTCATCCAAAATTAATTAAGGCTCACATTTACACAACAAAATAAGAAACCTTAAATTTCCTAATCAATCCTTAGGTGTCGCTACACCATTCTCCCCCTACCTATAGATTTCAAGGAACATGAAGAGAAATTAGTGACATGTCAATGCCTAACTTCTTAAAAAAAAATTCCTCTACCCATGTAGCTTCAACTTCTAGTTTTCCTTTCCATTTAATTAAGTACTCCATGTAGATATTTTTACTTTTATACTTCTTGATCCTTGATTCTAAGATCCTCTCAACTTGTTGGTTCACCTTGGGAGGTCAAACCATAGTGCTAACATCTTCTAGTATCTCCTTATTGTTTTGACCTACATCTAAAAATGGCCCATTGAACTTGATTAGATTAGCCACATTGAAGACTGGTGATATGTTTAGATCTTTGGGAAGTTCTACATTGTAGGCATTATGTCCATATTTTTCCAACATTTTGCATGGACCCAACCAAATATTCTACATGGCCACTTCTATATTCCATACCTCCAAGATCTCTAAGTTCACACACTCCTCTTGGGTTCATACCATACACTATTTCAAAAGGACTTCTCCCTATTTTCCTATTTACACTATCATTGTAGGCATATTTATCTTCATGGATGATCAAATCCCATGTCTTTCCATACTCCTTGGTTAGGCATCTAAGAAGGTTACCTAAAACCATGTTGACCACCTCAGTTTGATCATAATTTTAAGGATGGTAAGTTGATCCAAATGATAGATTAATTTATAAATTACTCCATTGAGTCTTCCAAAAATGACTCATTAACTTCACATCTCTGTCAAAGACTATGCTTAGGGGAAACCCATGGATTTTTGCAATCTCTTTGAAAAATAGATGGGAAATGTAGCTAGCATCATGAGTGGTCTTACAAGGGATGAAATGACTCATCTTATTGAACCTATCTACCACCACATATATGTTATCTAACCCTATTTTAGTCTTAGGATGCCAATGCATTTTCATGGCCTATTAGGAATAGGTAGGGGTTGGTACAAACCTACATTACTCGATCCCCCTTTTTCTTTCATGCACACCGTGCATTTCTTTGCATACCTTCTAACATCCCTTGGAACCTTGGGCCAATAGTAGAACTTGTAAACCAACTCTAATATTTTATTTACCCCAAAATGGCCACTAAGACTTCCATTGTTCTTCTCTTGAATAAGATTCTCTCTCATTGAACCTTGAGGAACACACAATTGATTCCCCTTAAACAATAAGCCACTTTGTAGAGTGTATTCAAAGAAATGACTATGGAAATGATTTTGGAAATCAGTACAAACCTTATAGGCTTTAGAGAAATCTTCATCCTCCTTGTAGAGATCATTGAAAATTTCTATGCCAATGCTCTACAATTGTACCTCGCATACTATCAACATTCTCTTTCTCAATCGATCTTCCACCTTTTTTAGTTGTCCCTTCTTATATTTGATAGTGAATGTGAAACCTTGTAAGTACTCTACCCACTTCAAGTGCCTATTGCTCAACATCTCCTATGTATTGATATAGCTAAGGATCTAATTATCAGTGAATACTACAAATTCCTTAAGTAGGAGATAATATCTCCATTTCTTAGTGACTACACCAAAGCATATAACTACAATTCATAAAAATATTTCTTCTTCTTGGCTTCATTAAGCTTCTCATTGAACAAAGAAATGGGTCTTCCTTCTTGACTCAGTACTCACCCTACTACAATCCCACTCGCATCACACTCCAATATTTAAAACTTGTCAAAACTAGGCAACAATAGGATAGGTTGGGTAGCTACTTCTTGATTCAACTTTTAAAAGGTTTTTCATACCTCAAGAGTCCACTTTAATTTTATATTCAATCCACCTTTAACAGTCTCTAATGCTGGTGCACAAATACCACCAAATTTTCTAATGAACTTTCTATGAAATTGACCTAACCCATGAGAACTTCTTACCTTTATTCTTGTGGTTGATGTTGGCCAATTTAAGATAGATTCCACCTTTCTTGGATCTATCTTCAATGAAATTTTTGATACAAGAAAACCTAGGTATACCAATTCTTTCTTAAGGAAGTCATACTTTTCCAAGTTGATAGAGAACTTCTCCTCTTTCAACCTTTTGAGCATAATCTCCAAATGTTTCATATGTTCATCTCTAGTCTTGCTAAAGATTATTATGTCATCTATGTACACAACTATAAACCTACTAATTTAGTCTTTAAGAACTTAATTCATTAGCCTCATGAATGTTCTAGGGGTATTTGTAAGCCCAAATAGCATAACTCTCCAGCCATATAACACTTCAATGGTCTTAAATGGTGTTTTCCATTCATCTCCCTCTTGGATCCTAATTTTATGGTAGCCACTTTTTAAATCCAACTTAGTGAAGTACCTAATTCCTCCTATACAATCCATCAAATCCTTAATCCTGGGTATGGAAAACCTATATTTGATTGTGACCCTATTAATAGCCCTAGAATTAGTACAAAGTCTCCACTTACCACCTTTCTTAGATTCTAACACCACTAGTACTACTCAAGGGCTAATGATATTCTTTATCAATCCCTATTCTAGCACCTCCTACAATTGTCTAGCCACTTCTTGGTTTTCCTCTAGATTGAGCTTGTAAGATGCCTTGTTAGGTAATGAGGCTCATGGGATAAATTCAATCCAATGACTAGTATCCCTTTTAGGAGGTAGCATTGTAGGTGTTCCATCACTAATGATGTCATTGTAGTTACCAATAAAATTATGCACCTCCTCTGGTATAGGTTTTGGTATGACCTTCCCCTCCTCTTTAGGTTGTATCAAGATAGCATACCCTTCACCACCTTCTTGTAGGATGTTAACAAACTCTTTTCCACTACTCAACAATATACTAGGTATCATTATATGTGATTCCACATCCTCCATCATTTATTGTACCTTGAATGTCTCACCATCCTTCTTAAAATAGATGGTATTCTCCTTCCCATCATAAATGACACCTATGTCATACTACCATGGTCTTCCTAATAGAATATGGTAAGAATCCATAGGCAAGACATCACAAATCATCTTATCATTGTATCCACCAATAGATAACTCTACCCATGCTTTTTTATTCACCAGGACACTCTGCTATTTGTTCAACCATGTCAACTTGTAGAGATTGGTGTGGGGTATCTTCTCAAATTTGAGCTTCTTCACTACCTCTTCATAGAGAATGTTATCTGTGGACCCTAAATCCATAATAACCTTGAACACTTTACTGATTATTTTGTGCCTTATTCTAAATAATTCTCTTCTTTTCTTTGGCTTCTCCTTCATAGGTTGTCTAACCAATACCCTCCTAAACATTAGGTTTTCCACCATTTCTGACTCAATGTGATTGATATCAAGTGACTTGACACTTGATGTGTCTTCTTGAGTACCCAATCTTTTCTCACTGTTAGAAGATGATGCTTTCTCAAGACACCTATAAGCAGGATGACCCAACTATCCATAACTATAACATTCCATGCTAGAAAAATATGAGTTTCTTCTACCTGAACCCCTTCCTCTATTAGAACCTCTTTGAGATCCTCTACCTTTTCCATGTTCTCCTCTTGGTGTGGTTTCATTCCCATGCTTTGGAGCTTTGGAATCCTTGACTTCTTAATTTAGTTCCTCTACCTTGGTAACCACCTCTATGACCTCTCTAACCTCTTCCTCTATCTCTACCTTTGGAGGATTGGTCATGATTTCTCTTATTATTTTCTTCAATCTTTAAAGCCAACAGATAGCATTGATGTACTATTTTAGGGCCAAGAAGAGTCATTTCTTCTTAAATATTCCATCTTAGGCCACTAAGGTATCTATCTACCTTGAGATTTTCATCCTCTACCACATGTGACCTCATAAAGAGCTTTTTAAAGTCCTCATTGTAGGAACTTTGTAATGAAACAACTTCAATAGAAGACATAATATGAAATATTATATAAATACTTGACAATAGCAAAGAGTAATAGGCCACTTTGAGGGGGAAACCTCTAAATATCTCCAATGAGAACAAAATTCACAAATATGATAATGAAATAAGACTCAAAAACTCCTATATATAACTAATTATGCCTAGGTTGAATAGACACAACCCTTTATAACACCTAGGCTGACTTACCTATCTAAATAATAATATAATAATGATAACATGATTTAATTAAGGATTAAGATAGCCACAAGTTGAATAGTCATAACCCTATATACAAAAAAATTAAGGGTGTAGTATGCCCCCTCTCTTGAAAGAAGCATTGTCCTCAATTCTAACCAAGTGTAGATTCTTTTGAATGAACTCCTCATCCTCCCATGTTGCCTCTTCAACTAGTAAATTCTTCCATTGGATGAGATACTGAGTCAAGGTTTTGTTCCTCAACTTCTTCGTGCATGTTTGAAGAATGCACTTTAGTTCCAAAATTATTCTTCCTTCTTCATCAAGTTTTGGTAGTACTATTTGAGTAGGAATATTTTGTCCAATTACCTTATTTAAGCAAGAAACATGAAAAACTAGATGTATCTTTGTTGTCGGTGGCAACTCAAGCTTGTAGGAAACACTACCAATCTTTTGCATGATTTGGTATGGTACATAATATCTTGGATACAACTTATTATTTTATATTTTTGTTTCATTGAGATTTTTGTATTAGGCTACAATCTCAAGAAGACCTAGTCCCCAACTTCAAAACTTCTTTCACAATGATGTTGGTTATTTCATTCGATTTTGTGTCATAGCTAAATTCTCCTAGAGTCCTGAAAGTACCTATTGTTGATGAAGAAAGTGATACTCTACTACTTGAACCCTTGGTGACACCTTTAATGATGATGTGATGGAAGGAGAATGATATCCATAAAGTGCTAAAAATGGAGACATTTTTTATGAGCTATGAAAAAGAAGTATCGTACCACCATTTTGCAAGAGGTAGCCAATCTACCCATTAAGATTTTTTTTCTAAAGTGAAACAATGTAGATATCCTTCCAAAAATTTATTAACCACCTTAGTTTTCCCATCTAATCATGGATGGTATGAAGAACTATTAGCCAATTGAGTACCCAAACATGAGAATAAATCTTTCCAAAACTGACTAGTAAAGATAGGATCATGATCACTAACAATAACCTTAGGTGTACCATGTAGCTTTTGGATATTCTACAAGAAAACTTTTTCCACTATATTTGATATAAAAAGATGTGATAATGCAATAAAATGTGCATATTTAGTGAGGCAATCAACTACTACCATGATGACATTATGACCTTTAGATTTGGGGAGCCTTGTGATGAAGTCCATGGATATCTCTTCCCAATGTTGGCTAGGAATAGATAAAGGCTACAAGAGACTTGGTGTCTTAATTTTTTCCCCCTTATTTACTTGACAAACCAAACATTCAGCCACAAATTTTTGAACATCACCTCTTAGCCCTTCCCAAAAAAATCTTTCTTGACCCGATAATATGTCTTCAAAAATCTTGAATAAACACCAATTGGGGACTTGTGTAGTTCTTTGAGAATCTTGTGTTTAAGAGTGGAATTCTCGCAGAGATACAAGAACTATTTATACCAAAGAATATCCCCCTTTAAACAAAACTTATTTGAACTGCCAGGGTCACTTTTTATTTGTTGGATGAAATTACTTCTTGCAATATCATTTTCCCACTCTTCTTTGGCTTCTACCACCCAATTTTCTTGTAATATTGAAAGGGCACATAATAAGGCTTCATCTTTTTCATCTTTCCTAGGAAAGTGCATTGGCCAAAATATTTTCCTTCCCTTTCTTGTATACAATTTCAAAGTCATATCCCAACATCTTAGTGAACCATTTTTGTTGCTCTTCTAATGATATTCTTTGTTCCAAAAAATATTTTAGGCTATCATGCTCTGTCTTAACCTTGAAGTGTCAACCCATTAAATAAGGCCTCCATTTTTTAACTAGATGAAGGATTGCTAACATTTCCTTCTCATAAATAGGTTTGAGGAGTTTTACCTTTTAATTGATGGCTCTCAAAAGAAATTGGTTGATATTCTTGAGTTCTAAATGCTATCTTACAAATGTCTTCTTCCTTGATCCAAATTTGGTGATAACCTGATCTAAGATCTAACTTGGTAAAATACATAGCTCCATTTTATTCATCTAGAAGATCATCAATGATTTAAATAGGGAGCTTATCTTTAATGGTGTACTTGTTGAGCACTCTATAATCTGGACACATGCACCAAGTTTCATCCTTCTTATGCCCTAACACAATAGGTGAGGAGTAAGCAATTTGGATGTGCCTGATAATTCATGCCTGTAGTATTTCCTCAATAGTTTTTTCTATCTCACTTTTTTGTATGTGTGGGTACCTATAAGGCCTAATGTTTTGTGGTTGAATCCTTGGAACTAGTTGTATGGCATGGTCATGATCCCTCTTAGGAGGAAGTCCTTTAGGCATATCTCCAAGAATCATTGAGTGACTATCAATTATTGCTTGTAAATATAGATTCATGAGTAAGAGCATTAGATTGCGAGACTTCTAATGAACATAGCTGGGCTACAAATCCATCTATATATTTCTTAAGAAGCTTTTGCATTTGATTAGAGCTTACTGTCTATGGGGAATTTTCCTTCAATCCCCTTAGCTCCATGACCTTTTCTTGTGATTGAAATCACATGAATAGTTCTTGGAAGTTCATCTCAATTGTTCCCAACGTAGTAAGCCATTGTACTCCCAAAATAATATCCACTACACCTGTGGATATCGCATGCATTAGGGTATTAAGTTGGTAATCTTCCATGGATAATTTGATGCTATGGCACTTCCCTAAACAACTAACTATGCCCCCATCTATAATCAAAACTTGAAACTCTGGGGTCAAATATATAAAACAATTTAGAAGAGTTTCCAACTTTTTGTTGATGAAATTATGAGTACTACCTAAGTCAATCAACACTATTACTTTCTACTTCTTTAAGAAATCCATTACCTTGAGAGTTTGTAGTGCACAGAAACCTAAAAGTGCATGACAAGAAATGATTGGTTAAGAATCATGTGATTCCTCACCTAACTCCCTATCCTCCTTTCATATGGTCTCATCATCTTCTTCCTCACTTCAACCTTCAATATAGAACAATTTTTTTCACTACATTTATGTCCTCAACTATATTTGCCATCAAATTGAAACAAAAACCTTTTTCTCTTTTCTCCTCAATTTGTTGTGGAGTCAACCTAGTAGGTTGAGGGAGAAAAGGTTTTGAATATCCTTTTTATCTTGTCACATTAGCCCCTTTCTTTCTAGGAATCAAGAACTTCTCCTCTATCATGTGTGCCAATATAAAAGACTCATTTACTAAATTGGGACAAAACATGCATACCTCATGTTGAATGTGATCCTTGAGACCACCCAAGAATAAATCATTCAAGTTCTCCTCTATAATTGTATCCACTCTTAAGGATAGATTTTGGAATTTTTGAATATAATCCTTAACTAATCTTATTTTTTGAAGTGTAGCAAGTTGGCTAAACAAGTTTTCTATCATGATATTGCTATATTGTGCATGGAATTCTTCTATAAAAATTGACCATGATGTAGTGAGACCCTTTTTCCTCCTATGAGTACAAAGCCAATGATACCAAATGAATTGATCTAGTTCTAGATATAAGGAAACCATGATAACCTTTTTTCCATATGGGATCTGATGTACTTCAAAAAAATTCTCCATTTGATTTATGCATGTTAGAGGATCCTTTCCATAAAATTTGTGCATATCCACTTTTGGAAAAAAAAATTCCTAGATCCCATAGGATTAATAAAATTTGTGTCATTATTAGTTGACTGGAAGGTTTCACCTTGATTTCTTGAGAGCTCCTTCCTTTTTTCATTCATATATGTGCTTAACATGCTTTGTATATATGATATAACTCCTCATAGGTCACACATATCCTTCTTAACCTCTTCCTTGAACTTACTAGGTTCCTCATTGGGATTACTATCCTCTGTTGCTTCCCAATTTTGATTAGAGGATTTCCCCAGTGTGGTAAAATTCTTTTTTCCTCTTGTTAGAGGCCCCTTCATGATGGAAACCAATGTTTTTGAAATAAATCACACAAATGAAATATAAATTCTCTAATTTATTCATTTATTTAGGGCCAAGAAATCCTTACTCAGAAAAAATCCCAAAAAAATTAGCAAATTTGTTGCCTTGAGAGAGAATTTTCCTAATTTTATAATATCTTACTTATTTTTGTTTTTCAATTTCTCCAAGCTTTGAATTTAGGCTCTTCTACTATGTATTTTAAAACACAATACAAGTTATACTCCAATTCAGTAGGATGTGAGAGATATGAAGATCTCAAAAAAATGTGTAGAAATAGTAATTCTACAGTAATTTTCTCAAATTTGCTCCAATTCCTCTAAATTTTCTATTATAGCTTCTTTAATATGGTCTTTAAGGTCCCTTTAAAAATATTTGAAATTTTTTCTAAAATTTGAAAGTTACGCTCTTCCCAAAATTGCCCCAATGTTGAGAAAAAAATCTTGCCTCTATGGTCCCAAGATCATGCTCTGATACCACATGTCATGAAACAACTTGCACAATAGAAGAAATAATATGAAATATTATATAAATAATTGATAATACCTGATAGTAATGGTCCACTTTGAGGGGGAAACCTGCAAGTATCTCAAATGAGAACACACATCACAATATGTTGATGAAATAAGACTCACAACCTCCTATATATACATAATTATGCTTATGTTGAATGGACACAACCCTTCATAACACCTAGGCTGACCTACCTACCTAAATAATAATATAATAATGATAACATGACTTAATTAAGGATTAAGATATCCACAAGTTGACTATTCATAACCCTACATACAACAATATTAAGGGTGTATCAAACTTACATCAAGAATGCTTTGATCTAGATTCTGCCTCTTTTGATGCAACTTAATTTCATAGTCCTTTGGCATATATTTCTCTCTCACCTTAAGAACCATTCCCTTCCATAAGGTGATATGTTTTTTTCCCTCATTTTTTCCTCTCTATCTAAATGAATTTCTACCATGTCAAAGCAGAGCCTCTCAATCTTGATTTTGCCACTCTTTTTGAACCTCTATGATGCCATCACACTAAAAAAAAATTTCCATTCCCTCTATCCATTCCATGAATAGATCTTCTTCCATATTTCTACTAAACAATGGAATTACCTCAAGTTCCTTCCCACTCATAGCCTTCAATGTCTTCAAGAAAGGCTCTGTTATGAGAACAAGGTCTAGTATAGGAACTTCATCCTCTATAACAACTTCTGGTTGCTTTCCATCAACCCTTTCCTTGACTTCATTAGTATTTTCTTCTACTTGATCCAATTTATCCTCTACTTGGGCTAATCTCTCCCTAGGAGATTTTTTTTTTCTTCCTCTTTCTCATGCATCTTCTTTACCAATTATGCATTGGTCACCATTGTGGTTTCACCTATTGATTCCTATTCAATTTAAAAATCTATCCATAAGCCACATCTTTTGTGGCTTTAATACCACTCTAATAGGAAGTTTGGATGAGTCACTCACTGACTCATAGTCCTAGTCTTCTTAAAAGACTTCTTAGATATCTCTTTCACTTTAATAGCCACCTATAGGACCTTAACTCTCCTAAGGATCCCTTAGTCTCGCTAGCCAACCCAACTATCAAGATAAGTCACTCTATCAAGTTTATACTTGATGCATTCACACTACCTTCACTCTAGGCCTTGTAGAGGCATGCAGGTATTGAAAAATACCTCTACTAAGTCAAATAGGTATGTTCAACATCCCACCAAGTCCATTTTCCTATCTAATCTCTTACTTTCTTCTCAAATAGGCCTAATAGGCTAATAGCTCCAGTTAGGTCTCCTATAATGAGAAAATAGGGTTTTTACGCTATGCCTTCCAAAGTAATCTTATAAAAAAAATAGCTTTATTGGTCCAATTGGCATAACCTTAAAAAATTTTGGGGTCTTGGGGTCATACTCTCCCATTCATTAACCCAACCCAAATTAGGTAAAAATAGGGCTTCTTAGGCTTAACTAATTGGTACAAAAATCAAGTTTATTTTGTGATCATTATTGGATTGGTATGAACCTCTCTCCTTCATGGAATTATTTTAATTCCTTATTCTTCAATTTCCAAAAGGAACTTGGACCCTAGCCTCACTCCTTTGCAAGCATTGCATACTTCAATGTGGTCTTCCCTAGCCAACTCACCATAGACACACCTAGAGAAATACATTAAAAATGGTTGCTCTATATTTGAGGGCCCTTTCTTGTGTACTAATGAATTACATTAAGTATACTCACTATCCCTAAGAGGTCATATAGATTTAATGGTAGAGAAGTGAATTAGAGCTCCATCTCCAACAATTGCCTAGAAAAAACCAATAATAATATAGAACCAAAAGGATTTTACAAAAGACAATAAAACTAATAAAAAATTGTATCTAGAAATGAAAAAACTTAGTAAAACATGAAGAAAAAAAATATCTTGTGTGACACTATAGATCTTTTACACCTAACTACCTCCTATCATTAACAATCAAGAATTTGCTTAGAAAAATGCTTCAAATGTTGATTGCAAAAATTCAAATTCTGTACACTAAACTTCCAACCCTGCATATAGGTCTTCTCTAGCCTTATAAAGGGTTATGGGGTGGTTATATACTCTTTATAACTTATTTCCAATTATTTGCAACTATTTTTCAAAAAGTTTCTCAAGCAACTTTAAAAAATTGCAAAGTTGCACAATGCAACTTTTACAACTTTTTGTAATTTTTTACTAAATTGGTCAAATGACCTTCCTATCTTCCCAAAATTCACCAAAAACCTTAACTATAGTAAAATCCACACCCTAAATCTTTCCTAGACCCTAATGACCTCATGATTCTATCATCATCATGCCTTGTGCCAATCAGAGGGCTTTATAACTTCCTAGCCCCAAATTTCACCTAGTGACAAGGCCTGAGAACCTATAAACACAACCCTCCAATGTACTCTAGCTATGGTTAACATGACCTTATACTTAACATCCAAAATTCCCTAAGGCTCACACTTACAAAACAAAATAAGAAACCTTAATGCCTAATCATTCCTTAGGTGCTCCTATAGTGGTGGATATTGGGAAGATGAAGTCAAAATTCCTTGAATTCATTGAGGAAACTATCACTCCTACTAACTTCTAAGATTTAAAGATTGTAGAGTTCAATATAATTAATAGTAATCTAAGGACGAAATCATACAATCTCCAATCCAAGATCACCACCATGGGGGAATTGATAGGATATCATGACTACTAGGTGGTTAGAACTAATTACATCTTCATTCTAGGTGCCAAGGAGATAAAATAGTTGTTGACACCATGAAAGCACATAAGGAAAAGTCCATAATTCCCAAGAAGAATAATTAAAATGAACAAACGCATTACATTATTCTAATGATTCTTCATCAATATGAATTTTGGCATCTCTCTCTCTCTCTCTCTCTCTCTCTCTCTCTCTCTCTCTCTCTCTCTCTCTCTCTCTCTCTCTCTCTCTCTCTCTCTCTCTCTCTCTCTCTCTCTCTCGTATCCATATATGGAAATTCTCCTCTCATATATGAGTTGTGGTAATGTATGACTATCCGTCAATCCTATTTTGGACTATCCCATTCAAACTAGATCTAAATTATAATGATGAAATGTAACGAGTCAAATCTCTATGGCAGCCTATAGATGTAACTTTCAAATATGAATAGAGGATTGGAAAATTTTTGCATGGACAAACCCCTCTAGTTGTGTCTAATGTGTGAGACTCTATAGTTGTATTGATATTTTGTTGTTCATATTAATTTAGTTGTGTGGTGTATGGGAATGGAATTTGAGTGTTGATGAATTTGTTGGTTGATAATAAAGTGTATGTTATTATGTTCCTTGGAACTAGTAATACAAAGTATTGCTATCATTTAATTTTTTATTTCATTTCCCATGTCCTGCATAAGTTATATTATTTTACATCTTCTTTGTTGCATGAGGAGTTAGAATATAGTTAATATAAATTTTTAAGTTAAAGGTGATTGGAATGTTTCTATAAGCTTGATAACTTGGGCAATTTGTGTGTTGTCTAGTTGATCATATTTCTATCTTCTTTTAGTTTCCAACTATTAGTATAGTCTTGTATATATAAATTTGATTAGATTTCATATTATAGGTTAGAGAAATAGAGTTAAAAGTGGTTTACATGCATTCATAGATGTGAATGTTGTGGGCTATCATCACCCATCAATCTTCCTAAGTTGCTCAAAGATTTGGGCAACTTGGTAAATTTTCTCTATTGCTCTCTAGTTAAGAGTATACGCCTCAAAATCCCTTGATCTACCAAAGAAAATGCTTATTCAAAATATTGGCACCCTATGGGAGTTGTACCTTTCAATTCAAAGGGTAGTGATATAACACATACATTGACCCAATCTGTTGATTTTAGCTTATTCTTCCCCTACATTGGACATAATAAAAAGTCAAGCTATAAGAAAAACCTAGGAGGACAAACTATTAACCAACAAGTTATAATTGGAGGAGTTTTTTACCTAATTTTTTACACCATATTATGTCACCTCCATTATTTCCAATTATTATCTAATCCTACCATAAATGCGTAACCTTAATTTCTCCTTGAGAAGAGTTTGTAGCCTTGAGAGTATCAATTAATAGATTCTAAAAAGAAACATAAATTAGCTTAATGGAAGTTGATTCATACGTTTTACTCACCTAGGCTAGAAGATCTTGAAAAAAGGGTTTGACCATCAAGTATCAATCTTAGCCTTTGGCAAAATTTTGTTGAATTAACCAACATTGAGCAAGAAAGGCTCATAGGTTCTCAACCAATAATATGAGGACTAAGAAAGTAAAACATCTCTCTAACACTTGGAAGACAAGAAGTAGGCTTTGGGACCCAAAGTGGACTTGGATTTGAGTATGAGATAAAGAATGGGGAGCAAGATCAAAAGGGGATGCATGATTAAAAATGGGTTTTGACAACAAAAATAGTGGTGTAAATATAAAAATTTCACAAGAAAATAATTTGAAATAAAAAAATTTCAACACCAATACTTCCAAGGAGGTCACTAATCCATGTACTACTTTAGACCATGTACACCTAACTACGAAGCTTTGATGGGATGTAGTGCACTAACACTTCTATGATCATACCCAACATAAAATCCTCTAAACTTGAGCTTAGAACATGCATTGTACTTCATATTATATATGTTGCACCTTGGGTGGCACTTAGAACATACCTTATACAACACTATTAGTACATAGAGAAGTAAAAAGATATCTAAATTTAGGTATACATTATCCAATACTTAGAAGGAATTATAATGTACCTTTTCTAATACATAGAAGGCATCATTGGGAAGATGGACACAAGTTTCTATCAAGAACTTATAGTGCACCTAATTAAGGGTACTTTCCTTACTAACAAAAACACACACAACAAAATAGAGAAATAAAAACAAATTGTAAGAATAAAAAATTGGCTTCTTAATATCTCTAATAAAATGAAATTACAATAAGAAAATATAACATGCAAAGCCACATGAGAAATTTCCTTACAATATTCTACAAGATAGATCCACCATATACATCCCCCTAGTATTTTCTTAGATAACCCTATAGGCCTTCTTTATACGAACAATTTTTAACTACTCAACAAAGTCTTGCACCATGTTACCAATACCAAATATATTCAATATCTTCAAAACTAGACTTGATCTTGCAATTTAACTTTATTTCTTAGCCAATATATCTAAAATGTACCTGTATCTAATCAAAGAGAACATTATGAGCTCTAATAACTAACTTACTAAAAAAAAGCTTATAGAAATAAAAACTATGCATTGAGATAACCCTTATTGACTAGACAAATCATAAATATTTTAGGGTGATGCAATATTTCCCTTACATCTGGTATTCTTATGCATTAATATCATTGAATTTTTAACATTTGAAATTCAATATTTCATTTTCTAGCACCCACAAGATGTGAAATAGGCATGGGGAAGTAAACAGATGTCCACAATTAGGAATGTACCTTTTTAGGCACTAAGAAAGAACCACTAGGAAGATGGACACAAGTGTCTATCCAACACATAGAGTACACTAGTCAATATTTAACATTACAAGGTCAGGATGCCATTTTCCAACACCCATGAGATGTAAAATAGGCTCAAGGGACCTAAAATGGACTCAAGGGCTGAATCAAATTTAGGGAAAAAAATCGAGAATGAGAGAAAAATGGGGGATAAATGAATTTAAACAAATTCAATGATGAAAAACAATAGTGTAAGTATTACAATGCCAAGAACAAAGACTAAAAAAAGGTTCCACACCAAAACTTTATAGGAGGTCACCCATCCTAACACTAATAAGGCTCAATCATAGTTAACTATGAATTTTTTATGGTATATGGTGTATTAATGCTAGTATCATCACACCCAACATAAGCTTCACAAATCCTAACCTTAGCATGCACATTAGAATGTACCTTACCAAGAACTCAGAACTCTCAAACATGTAGAAACCACTCTAGCATTAAGAACACATATTATCCATCACTCAAAAGGAACTAATAGGAAGAAAAAGAATTATCTATACAGAAGTTTCAACTAAAATAGGAATCTTAGTCTGAAGTTATGATCCTCAAAAGTTCCTGAATCAATTTTCTAATCTTATAAGTTTTTCCTCATTATAACAAACAATTCTTAATTATATCAACTATTTCTATTGCAAAGAGATTACTTTGTTGAGGAATATCATTTATATATATGTACCATCTTAAAATTGATGCACCCATCATTTAAGACCTTTAATCTCATTTCTCTTCGTGACCATATGGACCATGAATGGATTTATTCTCAATAAACTATTTCTTCTATTTTAATTTGCATCTTCCACTTTCATCAAAGTAGTATAAGACCTCAAGATTAGCTCCTTTTATGTCAACCCTAGAATAGACTGACCTAGATCAACCTATTCTAGACTATGTCATTTAGGTCAACCTATTCCCCATGGATTTTGAAACCCAAAGCATTGTTTTCTCTTGAGCTTGTAAATTAGAAAGTCAAATGACCTCGTCAGTTTTCTTTGTTTTCATACCCAAAAAATACTATTAAAGGAATCCTAGGCACCTCATTTTCACAATACAAAACCATTACATAAATAATATGTGGAAGTTCAAGCATTCAAGCAAGAAGATTTCCATCAAGTATTCAAGGTATTCAAAGATTCAAGGTTCCCTTGCAAGAATTTCCTCTTCAAGATATAAAAATTTTTGGCCATCAAGGGAGGAGATATATAATGAAGCATCCATCATCTTATTCATTAATGCACATTTACATAGATGTCTCTATGATGTATTTTTGGTAGATCCATTGCATTTGTGGATATTTCCTACATCCTTCATTAAAAAATTAACATCTACAATATACAAGCATTGTAAAATCCTTATTGAATTTTTTTTCTTCAAGCAAGGTGAATATTTACACGTGTCCTTATTCTTGTAGTATTTTACATTTAATTTTGATTTTGATTCACCACTATAGGGATTGACCAAGGAAACCCCTCATCAAACCAAAACAAAAATTTAGTTTTTGTGTGTGCAAGAGAAAGATAGTTGAATTGCAACCACAAATCTGGAAAGTACTTGTTGAAACATTTATTAAAAAGTTGAGTCACCTTTTCTACTATGTCTTAGTAAGATGCCCATATTTTCATAAAGTGTTTGAACACTTTCCCATCAAGTTGATGTCTTCCTAGAAGTTTGAGGAAAAATCCATTTTCTAGGTTATCTATTGTGGTCATGAATTTGCAATAAAAAATTTTATAACATGTTTAGATCCACAATTTTTGGAGAGATGATAAATATTCCCTTGAATATTTTGAGGTGAGTACATACCAATTTCATTTTTCTTTTTAATCTAAACTTGTTTCCATATCTTAATTGGGCTAATTGCATATATTTAGCTCCTAGATCTATCTTACACTTTTCATTAAATAAATTAGTTCAATTTCACATTTATATTACACATCTTAAATTAATTTATATTGTATGAAAGAGGAATTTATTGCATATTTCCTTGATATAATTTATATTTAATAATGGAATCCCTTCATCTACTCAGGTCTTGCTAATCTAACTTGGGTTGTATTGAGAGTTATATGTGGAAGCCTCTCTTTTTATTGTATTTAATGTTAGTGTGAAAATAAAATTCTTATATTACACATCTTATTGAGTGTTTCCATTTCCCCCCTAAGAATTTTTGTAAACCTGATGAACTATGCTTCTTTCTTACATTTTGAAGTTAAAATTAGCTATCTTTTGGAGTTAGATCTCTTTATCTTTCTTGTTACATCTAGATATACTTTGAATTCTCTTTTTTTTATTAGTATTATTTTTCATTCTTATGGTTAGATCTTACAATTCATCTATTGTTTCAAGGTGATAGTAGTTTAGATTCCCTTTTATCACTTTATCCTTCTAAAGATCTCCTTCTAAATGAGGTCATTTTGATGCAAGAATATGTCTTTAACCCTTCTCTTTTGAGAGATCTGTTGAATATTTATGTTACCTCTTCTCTTGATATGTGCTTCCCTCTTGGGTCTACATTGCAAGTATCTCTTTGCGATAAATTTCATTACACTAGTTTTTTTCCTAAACTTCACAATGATCTCACTATTTTGGGAAAATCTCTAGATGATAATGTTGACTATTCTCTTCCTTATAAAAAAGATAATATGATGTTTGATACCTTTTCTTTTCAATATAACAAAGTTTGATGTTTCTTCTTATCCTAATACATACCCTCCTCTTAGGGGTATTTTGGACCAAAAGGAATGGATTATAAATTATTTTATCAATATAATATTTCCTTTATTTGATACTCCTAGTAGAGATGAAGCATTAGTGGAAGGTCACACTTCCTTTTCTAAGTATTCCTAAGGAAAAGAGGATAATAACAATGTACTTAATCCTCTCCTATTCACAAGTCTATGAAGAAGAAAAATATTAATCATGTTAATGTTGCTCATCCTATTCTTACTCTCAAAGGTTACCCTCCATCAAATAAACCTTCTACCACCCTTAAAGGTTGTCCTTCCATAGCCCTTAAAGGGGAACCTAGTGATTCTTTAGATTATCATGTGATGTCTTACACCTATCGGATAAGGAATAATCCACTACCTATGACTCCTTTCCCATATTTCTTCCTCCTCCACCTCATCTTCCTCAAATTATTGGAATGGAATATGATTTTGTAGAACAATTACATAATACCCTTGCAAATATTTCTCTTTGGGAACTTCTTAAAACATATCCTACATATCATGAAGCCTTACAAAGAGCTTTAGCCACTCTTCCAAATCCACCTCCTAATCATAATAACATCAATGCATTTTTATAATTCATGAGTGCTACCTCAGTTCTACCTCAAATTGTGTTTAATCAATATGATCTGTCTCCTAAATAAATTCAATATCTCTATGATGCTTTTATAGGAGTTGTCATTATCAATGGTAACCTTATTCATGGAACCTTAATTGATAATGAATCCAAGCTTAATGTGTCTATTATGGACATGCTAAAAGATATTAAAGTTGATTCTTCAAATTTTAGACTTAATAATGTTCCTATATATATTTCACAGTAATTCAAAGAAGACATTAGGCATCATCACTTTACCTATCAAAGTAGGTCTGATAATTTTGAATACTCTTAATCATATCATGGTTGTATCTCTTAATTAAAATATTATTTTGGGTAGACCTTGGTTACATGTGATGTTCACTATTCATGCAAATACTAAGCCAAATAGTTTTTTGAATTATGAGGAAAAACAAGATCAAGAATCTAGTGGTGATCCTCCTTCTACAAGTTTTATTTTGAAGATGATTGGGGATCCTTACATTTCACACCAACCTTTATGGGAGATTATAAGGTTTATGATCTTTCTAATGGAGCCTCCAAAATTTTAAGAAAAAATTGTTATACCAAATCTTTTTGCATTTTTGAAAGGAAGAATTATAAGATAACATCAAATAGAAAAAAAACACTATTTTGCAAACCTGAAATTAGCTACTTGGAAACATTGAAAATTTTATAATTTTGCATTGGTTATTTGTTAAGAATAGTGAAATAGCATTTTTTTCCATTTTGCAGACCATCTAACAATGGTCTTCTAAAATTATGAATTCATAAAGTAGGGCTAGACAAGGTTTTAGAATACAAAAATTTCATGGGGTGATTATGTTGAGCTAAATAATGGTGAAAACCATGAAAAGGGAAAGATACATTGATTTTATTTTTGCAACCCATGGTTGATGAAGTGCACAAATAAATAAAAATGGTGTCCTATCCTGGGAAGTATAAAAAGGAATTAAATGGCTAAATGGATGTGACAAGTTTTAAATGCATGAATGATTGTGATCTTGCGTGTAATTTTTTGAAATAAAATTTGAAGTGGGAGATCATTAAATTCATCTATTATATTATTAAGGCATGTTAGTATAGTATCAACAATTGGAAAATATTGAAGTAGTAGTTGCAAATTCTCATTTTTCACTTGTAGGTTTTTAGTAAGCAAAGATGGAGCTTCCTATTTAGGAGCATCAAATGGATGAAGAGTTAATGCTAGACATGCAACCTAACCTTGTCCCATAACAAGAATATGAATTGGGCATTCTGCATAGCATGTACATTTTTTTCTAGGAAATGAGGAGAAATTATGCAAGCTACATATGTGATTTCCATGAGTTGTGACTTGAGGAAGATAAGGTCGAGTTGTAGATTATATTAACTAAAATCCAAGATGGTGAGGAAAATTTTATTTTGATGAAATTCTACAAATAATGCAAGAAATCTATCCCTTTTGGGATTTTCATTTTTTTTTATGATTGTAAATTCCATTAACTGGTTGCAATTAGTTATAATTTTGAAAAGGTCTAAAGCTTTGTGCTCCTCTTCTTTTTCTATAAGAAGGGGTACCAAGACCTTGTATAAAAATATAGATTAAGAAAGACAAATATTAGTATGAAGGATTAAAAATTATAGTTGTAATCATCTAAAAATGGTCATCTAGACTATTAGCCCCCTTTTCAACATTTTGGCTAAATTAATTTAATCATTTACCTAGACCAAATTGCTAATAATCAATTTATTTGATTATAACCTATAGTTTGACTATGCTATCATAAATTCATTATTTGATTAAAAGAACATGTCCCCTTTTAATTAAATAAAAGACCCCATTCTTCTAACCCACTTAAAGTGCACACATAAAGTCCTTTTTCTATTTTGCAATTAAAAGAAAAGGATTTGTGACTTTTGTCTTATATGACAAGTCAACTTATATTCTATTGGTTGATTTGTGTGTGCACATGGATCACTCCTCTTTTCAAATTCCACCGTTGATCATCCACCATCTTCATCTTGATCTCTACCGTCCGTACGACTTTAAAAGGGAGAGAGCTTTCTCCCTCAAAGGATCCATCCTCATTTTGAATATTGTTATGCTGCAAGTTTTCTAATAGGTTTCTTTGGAGTTTTGTGGAGAACTTCTATTTCTTGTCTAAATTCTCTCATACCATAGCATTTTAGCTTAGATTCATGTTGCATATTAGTTTAGCTTCTATTTTGCAATAATCTATCTCACATAGCTTAATATTTGGATTGTAACACTCTCATCCATGCTTAGAATAGCTGCACTTTTCATATTCATTCTAGTTTAATCTTTAGTTGCATTGAATTCTTGAGGAACTCCTTGGGACATTTGCATTCTTGCATCTTGTCTTTGGAACCTCCCATTGCATGATTTACTAGCAAGAAGAGTATCTCTAAGGCTCATTTGAGAGTCTTCTTATTCTTGAAATATACTTTCTTGCACTCCATGGATAAGGAGCTCTAGGCCGGCATCCAAGCATTCCAAACTCATGGAATCGTTTGGATAGAAGGGTTTAGAGTGTGACACATTTCTAATGTACATTTATGGGGCCCACCGTGGGGCTTGAATCAAGTTTTTAGCTCTATTTGCTTTTATTTCTTATCTCTAGTTTTTTACAGTAGAATATTGGATCTAATCAAGTGCTTTTGTACAATTATCACTTTGGTTTTAAGGCCAACCCATAAGTACATTGGTTTGAAGGCCAAAAACTTAGTTGGTTTAAAGATTTGATCATATCTTTTAAACCGCTTGGAGTTTGGTTCTGAAATTTTTTTTGCAAGTTGGGTATGTGTTCAAAATTTCTCAATCTAATTTTTAGAGAATTTTGACATGATTTTTAGGAGTTATGATTTTTTCTTTGTTTTTCATAAAAAGTCATTTTTGATTGCAAATCAGCAAATTTTTCATAAAAACTTACATTTTCAGAAATATTTTTGAATTATAAGAGGGGTAATATCTTTTTATTTTGACTTTTGAGGTGGTATTAGGGATCAAAAACTCGATTTGATAAATTTGGCCTATTTTGACAAAATTGGTCTCTGGGGAGAAAATGAAGAGATTTTTTTTAATTTCTTGCAATTTTGAAAAGCTCTCTAATTTTTAGTAGGGGTATCTTCATTTCTATTTTTGGATCCAAAATAATAGCAAAAAAGTCTAATCTTGTTGACTAGGTCAAAAGCAAAGAGTAAAAATGAGAGCATTTGTGATTAACTTGCACTTTCTTTGCATGCACTTGGTTGGAAGATAAATTGGATTTTTGAGGCAACTAACCACTTTTTATTGCAGATTTTT
The DNA here is from genome assembly GCA_028749045.1 of Cupressus sempervirens. NCBI lineage: Eukaryota > Viridiplantae > Streptophyta > Pinopsida > Cupressales > Cupressaceae > Cupressus > Cupressus sempervirens. The sequence continues at coordinate 410,040,254 of CM053793.1, read as the reverse complement.
ATGTTATTTCACACTAACTTGTGGGCTAACAAGTTGTGATTGCAGGTTGCATACAAAATAATGCATGTCAAAGCTTCAAATGCACAAGGGCTACTAACATTGTTTGCAGGGCTGCCCAAAACATAAAAACCCAAATTTTTTTGATTTTTTGTTTTCATGTGTGGCATTGACTAATTGTTCATTTTTCATAGGCACATAAAACTTGTGATTGGAGTCTTTTGGTAATAGGAGAGTATGCTCTTCACCCTTGTGGTGAATTAGAAATCTTGACTTGCCATTTGGTTTCAAAAGCAAGGGGTAACTAAATCTTCCTGGTGTGTTTGAAAGAAAATGATTGGAATAGGAGAGTATGCTCTTCACCCTTGTGGTGAATCAGAAATCTTGACTTTCGAAAGTTGATCCACTCTTTTTGTAGTTAGAATCCTTTAGAGGGCCTACTCTCGGACAACCTAAGAGGAACGACCCAAGTGGGGACAAGTCGATTACCTGGCTCTTCCAACCCACTATAAACTCAAGGCTATCAAGGACACAAAACTTTGGTAGACATAGTGTTTATCTTTGCCTAGTGTGATCGCTTATGAGATTTCAACAATAGGGAGATCACTAGGCAAGAATGCTTAAGGTACTCTTGTAATCGTGAGATCGGTTACTCATCACAAGGTGAGGTGTCCCATAATTGGGAGCAAGAAGAACAATATGATTAGAAGCCCTATCTAAACACCCTAAGTTAGTAACTACCCTTTTTTAGCCACTCAACTTCTTGGTGCAAGGATCGATCCTAGTGGACTACTCGGATCACCCCAAGATTTTACACTCACCATATGTGTTCCCTTGGTTGTGTTTATGGCACTTCCATGACAAAGCCAATTTCTCTTGTGGAAAATCACTTGGTGTGAGGAAAAGGAGCATCAAGTGTGGGCCAAGTTGTTGAGTAATGAACCATGAGTTCTAGGTAGATATTGCTTGATGTGTTCTTGAATGTGCTAGACCTGTGAAAATATTTTGAACATACACATGATGATAGTTCTAGAGATTTCTTTTAAGACCTCACATATGCTTGTATCATGCAAGGTTGCTTTGTCCCTTTCTTGATAGTTTGAAGACTACTTCATGTGTCACTATCTTGCTTGGAAATAAATTATTTGTGAACATCAAACTTGCTATGCTATCAACTATTGTCAAACTTTGTCAACCAAGTCAAAGCATCAAGTCTTAACATTTTTTCTTGTGTTGCTTGCTAAGGGGAGTCTCATCATTTGACTTTGATTTGCTATTTCTCTAGTTTTTGAACATGCTTAAAGTGACTCTTTGGTCTTGGTGCTCTTGGTCTTTCTATCTTCATGGTCTATGTCCACTTGCTAGTTATCTTTTTGCTGAAATGATTTCCTTGATTTCTTGACTACACTCTTGGGTTGGAGAGTTGTTCACTTGTCACCCTGCTTGCTCTATCTATTTGGCTATTTGGGCATCTTTCCTAGCTATTAACTTGAGTCATTCATGTCGTAAGTTTCTTGGACATATTTTTTGACAAGTCACTTTAATCTCTCTCTACTATCTTGGAAAGTGAACACTCTACCTCCTATAGTTTCAACATCAAGTTATCTTCTAGGCTCTTTTATGCTTGGTTTTGCTTCTAAACCTTGTGCTATCAAACCTTGGCCAAATCTATATGATCATGATATCCTCCATGTCACTAAAGAGTTTCAATACCTATATGCACAATACAAAGAACTAGAAAAGACAAATGATCTTTCTTACCTTCATCTCTCTAAGCACATGATAGAAATGAAGTCTAAACTTGAGAAAAGGTTAGAAGAGAAGATTAAATCATTACATGAATCTTCCTTAAGGTCTTTACATGCATGTGAGTCACCTTCTTTTAGGTTATCCTCTTCTTCTAGGTCTGCATATTCTACTCCAAGCCATCAAATGTCTTCATCTTCTAGATCTAAATACCTCCTTAGAAAGAAAGAAAGTGATACCTCCTTTGATCCTATGCCAAATTTTCATGAAAAACCTATCTTTTACCAATATTATGAAGACATAGATGCATGCTATTCACTTGAGAAAAAATAAGAATATCCTAGACATATTTTTGAGAGAAATTTTACTCCCTTGGAACATTCTTATGATGACACTTTGAAAACACTTCTTAGCACCAAGCTCATCAGGTTACCTAAGTCTAGCTCATATGGAAAGCCATTCTTGGATATCTATTGTGCTTATCATCAACATAATGAGCATAGTACTTTAGATTGCATTGAGCTGAAACATAAAATCCAAGATCTTATTGATAATGGAATTATTGATACCTCTAATGACTCATGTGATGAGGATACTTTTCTTGAGAAAGATCATATTAATGAACCTATGTCTAGTGATGGTTTCCTTGATACCTAAACTTCTTCCAACACTTGTTCATCTCCCAACACTTCAAATCTTTCCAAATTGCCTACAACAAACAAAAAACCTAGTGCTTTCCATATGCAATATGTGTACCCCCAAGGGCTACCTCTAAAAGAAACTCAAGCTAGCCTTCACTTGGCTGCAAACCTTTTCCATGCTACTAATCCTAAACATCCTCAACCTTCATGCACTACTATGCCTAATCCAAGTACTACTCCATTCACTCTTCATTCTCCCTTGTCCTTAGAAGTGGCTCGATGTCAAGAGGACTCTCAAAAAGAAAAATCTATAAATGTCAAGAAAGATCAAGATCAAGCACTCTTTCATCTCTTTCAAGATTTTTCCCCTCCATATCCTATATCTTGTCCACCTCCTAAGTATGATTAAAATACCACTTCCATTATCTCCCTTGAGCTTATTGAAAATTATGAGAAAAGTTCTCTTCATATGCTATCCAAAGCTACTTGTCAAGATCGAAGTGTCCCCTCATGTTCTACTTCTCCATATCCACTTCAAATTGTGCTCAAGCTTCAAGTGCTCCTATTAAAAATGTTGTTCCTATCAAAGCTACTCATGAGTCTATTGATGGCTTTGACTATGTTGCTCACTCTAAAGATGTTGATATCCCTTCCCACTATCCCTTTCCATCTTCTAAATCTATCCTTGGTCATTATCCATCTAAGCTAAAGCATTCAAATCTTCCATCCATATTGGGGCCTTATGTTCCTCCATCTCCTACATTCACTCCTAGCTCATTCCCTAGCTCTCCTATAATAACTCAAGATCAACAAAGACACTCATCCTTGATGACTTTTTACCCATCTATACATCTAAACCAATCATATCATCCTTATTCATCCACAAATCCTAAGTCCTTTGGAAGTGAGAATAAATATAAGAATCCATTGAAAAATGAAGATCGCTATGTCCCATCTAATCGACATGTGAATGCTAAGAAGGAGAATGCACAAAAGAGACTGCAAAGGTCTAGTATTAAAAAAGCTAAATCAAAGAAAATATGGGTTCCTAAACCCATTATTGAAGAAATGTGTTTTGAAGTATCCAAAGGAAAATCTAAAGCTATATGGATTCCCAAGTCTCTTTTAGAAGACTTGAATATTGAAAATACTTCAAAGTTGACATTCAAGCTTCCAAAGGCTTCTACTTCATCTTCTTCCAAAATTCTTCCTAAAAATATTCCAAAGCCTTCCAATCCACTTTTTTCCAAATCTTTTCTACCACCTCATACATCTAAATCTCAAGCTATTTCATCCATGATTCCTCCATTGTTCCAATACCCTTCAAGGTGTGTGTCAATGTTGATCTTGTCCAATATTTCAGCTACTCACATGAAATCCTCTAAAGCTTACACCTCCTTTCTATACATGAAATCTTATCCTCAATATATTTTTCCTACTACCATTTCTCTTTGATCACCCTATCAACATCTTTGAGCATACCTTTCTATGGTCTTGGCTTATCATGACTTATCTTTCCTATAGGAGCACTATCTACATTCAAAAAGATTGAGCTCTTTCTAAAAATTCAAAAAATTCAAAAAAAAATTTATAAAAAAAAATGTGCCTTGGTGAAGACTACTTCTTGTGGCACCTTGGTCGCAAAAATAAAGAGAAATAAATGCATCCTATGGTGAAAACTACATATTGTGGTACCTTATATAAGTACCATGATGAAAACCCGGCAAACAGGCATCATGCATAATTCTTCCACCATCCATCGATCCCCTCTTCTCTCTTTGATCTTCACAATGTTAAGCTATCTTTGCATATTGGCTATATTATCCATGACATTCTTTATTTGTGCTTTCTCTTTCCCTCATAGCCTCCATCTTGAGCTTTATTTTTATTGGTATATCCCATTGCTATCCTATCTAGTTGACCCCTTGGTCTTGATCATAATAAATGAAACATGGTTCTCATAGGTCTCTTGACATGGCTACGCTTTTGGACTACACACTTCATGCTATCTCACTTGTTGGCTTTTTTGCTTATCCTACATGCTATCTTTCTCATTACTTCCATTGCTTATCCAAAATATGCTTCATATAACTATTTCACCTCTTTCCCCAGCTTGGGTACTCTTGAGGAGTCAGTTCTTGAGGATCACTTTCACTTGCTTTACATTCCTTTCTTATGAATCTTTTCCTATTCATTAGCTTGTTTCTCCATCATATCCTATACCTTGCTAGACATTGGGAGAAAATGATGTGATCTTGCTTAAGAACTAGTGATCTCTATATTATTCTAAAAAAATCCAAAAAATCATATATGATGCTGAAAAAATCTTAAAAATCAAAAAATGCCCTGAAAAAATGACCATCTTAGTGAAAACCTAGCAATAGGCACTTTGATGTATCACCAAAAAAATTGAAAAAAAGTCCTGAAAAAATCTGTCAAGTGGTGAAAAATTGGAAATAGGTACTACTTGAAACCCTTGCACCTATGTCTATCAGTCTCAATCACCTACTTTGCTACACATTTCCTGGCTTGGAATTGTTTCTTGTCCTCATCTCAGGGGCATAGCTACTTAGCCTATTGAGGTATTCTTATGCATTACGTTTTCTTTGATAACTCACAAAATAGTGTTTCTCAACACTTCCCCCACCTTGACATCAAGTGTTTTTCAACACTTTTCAAATAGTTTACCTACAATCTCCGATGTCGCGATATTTCTCACTATCAAAATCAAGTCTTGAAGAAATGGCCAAGTGACTCTCATACACACACACACACACTTTAACACTTAAATGATCGAGCTATACTGATCTTTATCTACTTTGTGTGCTGTCTATACTGATTTCTTTACTATATGTTCCATCCCTAATAGTCTTTCAAGGATGTCATTGACTAGAAGACTAGGGGCATGGGGCATGTTTTCTTGAATTTTTCTTGTGGGTATACTTTGTTAGTCTATAGTGTTGTAAGCATTTATGCTTGACCTATTCAACATTTTGACTTACAAATGTATCATCCTTGACTATTTTGCAAGATTGCACTTGGGGTTTATCCTAGTGCTTATGCCTTGATATAGGTGTAATCTTGCTAAATTAAACTTAGGGAATCTAATCATGTAGTTATCTTGACTTACATGTCTCTAATGCTTAGATTGGATTTCCACATCCCTATCTGATATCGATCATATTCATATCCTCATAGTTATACTATTGATGATTGTATGATCTCATGATGTCCCTAATAAATGCTCAATGATGAAATTAAGAGTCTAAATGTTATGCACTTCTTGCTGGTAAACCACTTTGCATATTAGCTTGCATTTTAGGTTCATTTTCTAGCTTAGTATTGCATTCTTCCATATAGGGAAAGCTCTCTCTTCATCTTTTCACAGACATATCAGCTAACTCCTTTCATATATTTCTTTAGTTTCTTCTTGTTCATGTCTTTTCACCTTTTTAATCTTTCGCTTCATCTATTTTCTATCTTACCATCACATTATATAAAGTTTTGACCTCTTAAATAATGCTCAATGATGAAATTAAGAGTCTAAATGTTATGCACTTCCTGCTGGTAAACCGCTTTTCATATTAGCTTGCATTTTAGTTTCATTTTCTAGCTTAGTCTTGCATTATTGCATATGGGGAGAGCTCTCTCTTCATCTTTTCGCAAACATATCAGCTAAGTCCTTTCATATATTTCTTTACTTTCTTCTTGTTCATGTCTTTTCACCTTCTTAATCTTTTGCTTCATCTCTTTTCTATCTTATCATCACATTATATAAAGTTTTGACCTCTTAAATAATTTCAACATCCTGGATTCATTTTCGGGATCAAAATCCAAATTCAAGTTCATCTTGATGGTCAAAATTGTCTTTTAAAATTCTACTTTCTTCTGAGCAGTTAGCTGACCTTTTGAGGTCTAATCTTTGAATCATCACTGGGGCATATTCATTTCTTCATGTCTTCATCATTACTATGCTTTATATCTACTCAAATTCAACCTTTTCATGTCTAAAATCATTTTTCTACTAGATTTGATCTAATTTTTATGCTATATCCTTCAAGGTCAACTCTAGTCAAACTAGGGCATTTTATCAATTCCTTATAGTCATTCTTGGGTTCTAATCATCTATCTGTCATCTTGGACATTGCTATATTCTAATTTTCTCACGTCTAGCTAGTTTTTGCATCCCCTTACCTCATTTCAATTTCAATCTCGAGGGGGCAGAAATACTCTATCACTGATTGCTATAGCTATCTATTTCTTAGGAGCATTTGTTTGACCTTATCACTTGCTCTCGATCGATTTTCTTTGCTAGGTGTTAGAATTCTTTTTGGATCCTAACATCATTTTCTTAGTTTTTAGTACTACCACTATTAGACTGTGCATTTAGGACTTGCTATCTATTTTTGCATTTCATTCTTTGGAATCAGACATCTATATCTACCACTGCCTACTTGGCTTCAATTATCTTTGACATAATGTGTTCCTAGATCAATCACGCATTAGTCAAAGAGGGGAAAATTCAATCACCTAAAAATGGTCATCTAGACTAATAACTGAGTTACACATCTATGGAGATTCTCAATTGGTTGTGAACAAAGTGAATAATGAATATCAAACAAAGGATGAGAAGTTGATCCCTTATAAAAAGTTGATAGATGCTCTAAGAAATTATTTTACCTTTGTGACATTCCAATAGATTCCTAGAGCAAAAAACAAGTTTGTTGATGCTATGGCCACCTTAGTATCTATCCTCTAATTGCAAGAACATGAATCATGATTTGAGTTCCTGGTGGAAGAACTGTATCATCTAGCCTATGATTCCTCGGATAACTAGGTGATTTACACTATTTTGGGTCACGATTCCTCCTTCTATGTGGCTATTTTCTCCTACCTACGTGATTAGGTTATTCTCAAAACCCTCACACGCAACCAAAAATGCCAACTCCTTTGTAATGCCTCACACTACACTTTGGTCTTTGGTGACTTGTATAGGAAGGGTCTAGATGGAATGTTGCTTAGGTGTTTAGAGCTAGAAGAGTCTGAGAAAGAACTTACCAAAGTCCACGATGGCATTTGTGGGGCACATTCTAATGGTCTTGCACTTGCCTGAAAACTGCTTAGGATGGGTTATTACTGGCCCACCATGCAAGCTGATGCTGTGCGCTATGCAAAGTCCTGTCAGAAATGTCAGCTCCATGGCAACTTGATACATGCTCCTGGGTGAGAGTTAATACCTTCTGTGACATATTGGCCATTTCAAAAATGGGCCTTTGACTTGGTAGGAAAGATTCATCCAAGCTCATCCAGTGGTCATAAATTCATCATCACAGCAATAGAGTATTTCACTAAATGGGTTGAAGCTATACAATTATCTACTGCTACATGCAAACATGTTGCCCTATTTATACTGAATCACATCATTTGCTGATATGGTATCCCATCCTCTATTGTTACGGATAATGGAGGGAAGTTAAAGAATAAGGACTTAAAATAGCTATGCAAAAAATTTTGAATTAAGCAACACTAGTCCTCTATTTACTATCCCCAAGGGAATTGCCAAGCTAAGGCCTCTAATTAAACACTGTTGAAAATCCTACATCGCACAGTTCACAAGTCTGGGAAAGATTGGCACTTGCAAATAAATCTAGCACTTTGGGCCTATAGAAATGTTATCATTTTTTACGCCCCTGCCAAGATTTAAATTTCAAATGTTTACCTGCCAACGGCTAGTGTGCAGAGCTAATATTATTTTAAATACCCTACCAAACCTTATAATATGTTTTGCGGCCCGCAAGTCTTCTATCGTCAGATCTAAAGAATATCTACAGTTGGCATTATCTCACCATGAAAAGTTGCACACTATATACCATAGCGACATAGTGCCTTAGTGACACATGCAAGGTGGGCTTGTGTTATCTCATGAATCTCGAGGATGATGCCAAGTTATGCTAGGTAGATACCAGGTGTGCTAACAGCGTTTCATGGGCCCAGAAGTTGAAAAGCAAAGTGCGGAATATGACAAGTCTCCACGATCATCAAATTAAGAAAGATCCATGGTGGGCACTATCTCTCTATGAAGAGTTGTGAGGAAGATATTCATAGCGACATAGCACCTTGGTGGCACATGTCTTGCGGGCTCGGCCAAGGTTGATAGTTAATGACTGGTAGATAGTGTAATTATTGCAGCTAGAGTTTGAGGAGTTGGCACGATTAGTGATGAAAGAGATGGTCAACTCTATAGGACTTCCATGAGGTGGCAAAATAAAAAGAGTTTTTTGGTCCATGTGGTCTATCTTTCTTATAGAAATAGGTTGACTGGCTAACCCTGCTTATTCATGCACCAAAAATGATAAGGAATCGAGTTTGTTGCGTGATCCCAACTACCATGAAATGAATGCAGAACAAGAAGAACACTCCATCACCCATATTTTGACCCATCTACCTAACCAAGACAATTAATGGTGTCATTTTTGTCTTCTCAGGGTCCTGTTCCAAATCATTATGTTTGGATTCACATCCAGATCAAATTTCCCCTTGATTGTTCTCTGTAGGACTTAATGGCAGGTAGCTGCGAAGTCACTTTAGTTGGAAGAGATCTTAGTTATGCCTGAACTTTAAAGGAAACTTTTGTAGATTTTGTTAAGGTTGGATCATTCTTTGTTGTTGTCTACTATTGTTCTACAATTCCAGTGTAAATTCCCCTGTCCCTCTAAACTGTATGACATACTGCCTTATCTCCTTCAGCCATTGGCATGAAAGTGCAAGAACTATATGCATCCACTAGTGTTTTGTGGATATATGTAACTTGCATGATTGTATCTCTTTTGGCCTGTGAATGATGTATAAGTGAATCTTCTCTTTCCTTGTGTCATTCATTCTGGTTCTCTGATCTGTATGTGGTTATTAGAGTAAAGCAAGTCTGAATGTGTATATCCTTGGTTTAATTCTAGTTTGATAGTGCATGTATGGGTAGAGATTGGTCTAAACACTCTATTTTGGTGCATTGCCTCTTCAGATTAGATTAGGTAGATTTTCTTCATGCTCTCCTTCTCCCTTTTCCCCTCCAAGAGTAGTTAGGTGCACCCTGATAGTAAGAGGAAGCCAACCTTCTCCGGAGAATCAACCTCATAGTTCAAGTCCCACAACTTGGAGGTTGTTTCCATGTTTCACTAGGTTGTCCTCATGCATAGGCTTTAGACAAGGGTGGAAACCTAAGTGACAATAAGAACCTCTATTCATACTCCTACAGGGGCTACACCCTTTTCTCTAGTCTATGGCTCTGAGGTTTTTCTCCTGTTAGAAGTCAAGATACCTTTCTTATGCATCTCCTTACATGGGTTAATAACCGATGAAGACCATAGAGCTATGCGAGTATAGGAATTAGAGGCTCTTGATGAATGTCATAAGGCTGCTTTTGATCACATGAGAGCTTATCAGAAGTGCATGTCTACACAATATAACAAGAAGGTTCACCCCTGTGAGTTCCAAGTTGGTGAACTCGTGCTTAGAGAGAATCCAAAAAATCAACAACATCGAGAGCAGAAAGGGAAATTTGAACCTAACTGGTTGGGTCCTTACATTATCACAACAGCATTCGAGTCTGGTGCTTATCAATTATCTACTTTAGAGGGTGAAGAACTTGCAAAACCTATCAACATCCTACACTTGAAGAAGTTCTATGCTTAGAGGCTTGCTGCTCAGCTATCTTGTATATATCTATGATCCTAAAAAAACCCTAAAAATCAAAAAATGCCCTGAAAAAGTGATCATAGTGAAAACCTAGCAATAGGCACTTTGGTGTATCACCAAAAAAATTGAAAAAAGTTCTGAAAAAAAATAAATTTGTCAAGTGGTGAAAACCTAGAAACAGACGCTACTTGAAACCCTCACACCTATGTCTATCAATCTCAATCACCTACTTTGCTACGCATTTCCTAGCTTGGAATTTTTTTCTTGTCCTCATCTCAGGGGCATAACTACTTAGCCTTTTTGAGGTATTCTTGTGCATTTGGGTTTCTTTGACAACTCACAAAATAGTGTTTCTCAACACTACCCCCACCCACTTTGACATCAAGTGTTTCTCAACACTTTTCAAATAGTTTACTTACAGTCTTTGATGTCGTGATATTTCTCACTATCAGAATCAAGTCTTGAAGAAATGGCCAAGTGACTTACACACACACACACACTTTAAACACTTAAAAAATTGAGTTATGCTGACCTTTATCTACTTTGTGTGCTGTCTATGATGATTTCTTTGTCATGTGTTCCCTCCCTAATAGTCTTTTGAGGATGTCATTGACTAGAAGACTGGGGGCATGGGACATATTTTCTTGATTTTGACTTGTGGGTATACTTTGTTTGTCTATAGTGTTGTAGGCATTTATGCTTGTCCTATTCAACATTTTGACTTACAAATGTATCATCCTTGACTGTTTTGCAAGATTGAACTCAGGGTTTATCCTAGCACTTATGCCTTGATACAGGTGTAATCTTGCTAAATTAAACTTAGGGAATCTAATCGTGTAGTTATCTTGACTTACATGTCTTTGATGCTTAGATTGGATTTCTACATAACTATTTGATCTCGATCATATTCATATCCTCATAGTTATACTAATGATGGTTCTATGATCTCATGATGTCCCTAATAAATGCTCAATGATAAAATTAAGAGTCAAAATGCTATACACTTCTTGTTGGTAAACCACTTTCCATATTAGCTTGAATTTTAGGTTCATTTTCTAGCTTAGTCTTGCATTCTTGCATATGGGGAGAGCTCTCTCTTCATCTTTTTGTGGACATATCAGCTAACTCCTTTCATATATTTATTTACTTTCTTCTTGTTCATGTCTTTTCACCTTCTTAATCTTTCACTTCATCTCTTTTCTATCTTATCATCACATTATATAAAATTTTGACCTCTTAAATAATTTCAACGTCCTAGATTCATTTTCAGCATCAAAATCCAAATTTGAGTTCATCTTGATGGTCAAAATTGTCTTTCAAAATTCTACTTTCTTCTGAGTAGTTAGCTGACCTTTTGAGATCTAATCTCTGAATCATCACTGGGGCATCTTCATTTCTTCATGTCTTCATCATTTCCATACTTCATATCTACTTCAATTCACTGTTTCATGTCTAAAATCACCTTTCTACTCATTTTGACCTAATTTTTATGCTATATCCTTCAAGGTCAACTCTAGTCAAACTGGGGCAATTTATCAATTTTTTTATAGTCATTCTTGGGTTCTAATCGTCTATCTGTCATCTTGGACATTGCTATATTCTAATTTTCTCATGTCTAGCCAATTTTTGCATCCCCTTACCTCATTTCCATTTTGATCCCGAGGGGGCAAAAATACTCTAGCACTGATTGCTACAACTATCTATTTCTTAGGAGCATTTGTTTGATCTTCTCACTTGTTCTCGATTTATCTACTTGATCTTCTCACTTGTTCTCGATTTATCTACTTTGCTAAGTGTTAGCATTCTTCTTGAATTTTGACATCATCTTTTCCTAGTGTTTAGTACTACCACTATCAGTCTGTACATTTAGGACTTGCTATCTTTTTCTACATTTTGTTCTTCAAAATTAGATATCTATATCTATCACCGTCTAATTGGCTTTCTATTTTCTTTGACATAATGTGTTCCTAGATCGATCACACATTAGTCAAAGAGGGGCAAATGTAATCACCTAAAAATGGTCATCTTGACTATTAGCCCCCTTTTCAACATTTTGGCTAAATTAATTTAATCATTTACCTAGACCAAATTGCTAATAATCAATTTATTTGATTATAACCTATAGTTTGACTATGCTATCCTAAGTTCATTATTTGATTAAAAGAACATGTCCCCTTTTAATTAAATAAAAGACCCCATTCTTCTAACCCACTTAAAGTGCACACATAAAGTCCTTTTTCTATTTTGCAATTAAAAGAAAAGGCTTTGTGACTTTTGTCTTATATGACAAGTCAACTTATATTCTATTGGTTGACTTGTGTGTGCACATGGATCACTCCTCTTTTCAAATTCCATCGTTGCTCATCCACTATCTTCATCTTGATCTCTACCGTCCATACAACTTCAAAAGGGAGAGAGCTTTCTCCCTCAAAGGATCCATCCTCATTTTGAATATTGTTATGCTGCAAGTTTTCTAACAGGTTTTTTTGGAGCTTTGTGGAGAACTTCTATTTCTTGTCTACATTCTCTCATACCATAGCATTTTAGCTTAGATTCATGTTGCATGTTAGTTTAGCTTCTATTTTGCAATAATCTATCTCACATAGCTTGATATTTGGATTGTAACACTCTCATCCATGCTTAGAATAGCTGCACTTTTCATATTCATTCTAGTTTAATCTTTTGTTGCATTACATTCTTGAGGAACTTCTTGGGACATTTGCATTCTTGCATCTTGTCTTTGGAACCTCCCATTGCATGGTTTACTAGAAAGAAGAGTATCTCTAAGGCTCATCTAAGAGCCTTCTTATTCTTGAAATATACTTTCTTGCACTCCATGGATAGGGAGCTCTAAGTTGGCATCCAAGCATTCCAAACTCATGGAATCGTTTGGATAGAAGGGTTTAGAGTGTGACACATTTCTAGTGTACAATAGTATTTAGATAGGTATTGCAACTAGTCACGACCCAATTGTACCTACTTTTTGAATTAATAAAAAAAATCTATTTTTGGCTCCAAGTAAGGGAATTGGTCCTCATAACTAGCATTTATAAATGGTCCTTTTTTATTTACATTAATGTTGATAGATTGAAATTAGCGCAAGCCCTTGATTGTCAAAGTTCATATGCATGTGTATAATTTTCTTAAATGGTCTTCATGAGTTGAAGTTAAAAACAATTAACTAAGGTTCTGTAACTTCAATTTTTTGTCTAATAATTGATGGTGATGCTTTGTCTCCAAGCAGTTTGATATTTACAACCTATTTTTAGTTTGACTCTATTCTACAATCAGATAAGGGACTAGTCTTATTGATTCATCAAGATTGGTATCATTTTGTGGTTGGTGATATTTATTATTGTATATATCTATATACTTCACACATAATATTGCACTTAAACATTCAATAAGTATTCCATTTAATAATTATGATTTCTCCTTGAAAATTACTTGCCATTTCAATAGAATCGTCTAGAAAACCTACATTTTAAAATATTGAAGGCATGTCAGGCTAGGTTTTGTAGTACCTAAAGAGTAGGGGTATTTGGATCTTGAAGGATCAAACCCATTTGTTGCCTAAATTGTGATGAATAACCCACCTCCAGGAATAGGTTCAATATCATAGCATCGCCCCTTCTAGTGATCAAGACTGGTGAGGCCATCAGTCCAAATAGTGGTCCACATACCAGTGGAAGATTTGACAGCTATCCCTACTCTCGCTTCTTTTGGGGGGCATCCAAGTTGAGGAGTAACTCAAAATGCTACCAAGATATCAGTACCTTCGGTCTAATATCCCAGAGTATAATAAGTTAATCTATAATCTTTAACACCCACTTTAAATCTAACACTTGCTTTAGTCTCCATTTTTGGTAACATAAATAAGTCCCTCTCTATAATTTATTGATTAATAGCTCTTACAAGAACAAGGTCTACTTGACCTGGGTGTCAAACATAAAGAATACCTTTTGTATTGTATTATATCACAAAAAAAATTGTACAAAATACTCATTTTGTAGCCTCTATTGACTAAAAGGTTTTTATTTCATTCAAGTTATATTGTATCATGTTTTGTATGTATGATGCAACCCAATTTCTTAGTTTGATCTAAGGACCTTTTGGAAATTTCAATTTATTCTATTACTAATAGTGAAATGTGGTAGATTTATTCACTTTAGGCAAATAATAAAATAAATAAAAAGATTGTAATAGAAGATGGTAGGGGCATAGGTGGAAATGTACCTAGTTATTGGCTCAGAAAGTTAAAGACTTCTTTAGGATTGGAGTCTATTTACTTACAATTTTGTAGGTCAATTCTTTATCTCAATAAAATTGCATTAGTAGCCTCTAGTTGTGTTCTAGCTCTTTTGAGAGCCACATTAGCCTTGATTTCTTGTCTCTTGCCTTCAGCTCATACATGATTAACTTTTTCTAGTCTAAAACTTTCTTGAGCCTCTTGAAGATCTGTATCAATACCTCTTTCTACATTATTTACCAATAATGTGATTTCATCATTGTCTATTTTGACAAAACCACCCATCAAAGCCATAGTGGGCCACTGGGCATTGATTCATATTTTGATGACTCCTATATCCAAAGTTGTTACAATTGTAATATGATTGAGTAATACACCCATTTTACCAGTATTGGTAGTAAGTATTATTTCTTGAACTTCTAAATCCAAAATAATTCAATTGGGAGTGAGTACACAAAGATTTAGGTTCATTTTTTTCTTTAAATTTCTTTTAAGTTAAGTTCATAGCGTTTGCAATAGCTTCATCAATGTTAACTACGAAATAAAATGATTTTTTAGATAGACCATCTAATTCTCTAGAAAGGATCATTTGAAAACCTCTAATCATCTCTATTAGACTCATATTTACTAGGGGAATTGGTAAATACCTCTGCTACAAAAAGGATTGTAACAAAAACCATTCAATTTTTATTGCTCTTGCCATAATTAAATGATCATCTTCTAATAATTTGTCTAATCCAAGAATAGCTATGATATATTGAAGTTCCTTATAACATTGCAAAGTTTGTTTAACTCCTTGCATAGTTTCACAATGTTATTTGCCTATGATCAAAGGTTGGAGTATAGTTGATGTGGAATCTAGTAAATCTATCATTGGATAGATGCCCTTGGTAGTTAATCCTCTCGATAGTATAGTAGTAGCATCTAAATGTGAAAATGTTATAGTAGGAGCTGGACTAGTAAAGCCATTTGAAGGTACATAAACTACTTGAATGGAGATGATAGATCCTTCTTTCATAGAATGTATTCTCTCTTGTAAAGAACCCATTTCTATACTAAGAGTTGGTTGATAACCCACTATAGAAGGCATTTTGCCTAATAATGTAGATACCTCTAATCATTCTTGAACAAAATGGAAGATATTGTCAATAAATAAAAGTATATATTGTCTATTGACATCTTAGAAATATTCAACCATAGTTAAAGTAGTTAAACCTACTCTCATACAAGCTCTTGGTGGTTCATTCATCTGACCATATATTAGAGCTACTTTGGATTTGGATATATTTTGGTTATTAATAAATCTTGATTCTTTCATCTCCTTGTAAAGATCATTTCCTTTATGAGTACATTCACCTACTCCACCAAACACAGAAACCTCTCTATGAGCCTTAGCAATGTTATTGATTAATTCCATAATCAAGACTATTTTACCCACTCCAACTCCCCCAAATAATCCAATTTTCCCCCCACAATGATAAGGAGCTAAAAGGTCCACCACTTTAATGTCTGTTTCAAAGATTAAAAATTGATATCCAACTGTATAAAGGTGGGAGCAGACCTATGAATAAGAGATGTTGTGAGAGCATCTATAGGGCCTAAGTTATACATAGGTTCCCCAAGAACATTAAAAATTATCCCAAGAGTAGTTTCACCAACTAGAACACTAACTAGCCCTCATGTATCAATTACTTTCATTCCTCTCATAAAACTGTCTATAGCATTCATAGTGACATCTCTAAATTTATTATTTCCTAATAATTTTTGTACCTCACAAGTCACACTTATTGGTTGACTAGTTGTATCATTATCTTTAACTGTCAAAGAATTGTAAATTCTAGGCATACTACCTAGAGGGAAAGATACATCTAGTACTGGGCCGATGATATGAGCAATATGTCTTGCCTTCTTTTTGACAAGTGCAAAAACCCCAAAAATAAAAGATTGGTTCTCATAAATAATAAATAGTATATTGATTCCAATTGCTAATTATTAGCAAAATGCCTTAAAAAGTACAAATGTTCTGTAATGATTTGATATTATTTTGGAGTTCTAACTTCAATCTACTTAGTAATCTCTTTATTTGTAAAGTTCAACTTTGATAATGATCTCAAAATGGATTCATTATCATTATTTAAAATGGAAAAAAAAAATCTTTTTTATGTACAAATTTATTTTATTCAAATTAGAGTAAAACTTATTTGCTTCGATTGAGTAATAAATCATAGAAAATAAGTTTTACCTACTATTGGATTTGAACCAATGACACTTACTATATGAAAGTGATGCTCTAACCACTAAGTTAAGTAGGCTCTTTATTGAGTCATACTTAAATTCTAGGTATAATTAGACATATAAACAATATGCCCTTAAGAATGATTAAAACAAATATTATCTTGATAGAAAGTGATCTATTTTATTAGTATATTTTTAAGACTAAACTATGAAGGGCTATAGCTCAGCTAGGTAGAGAACCTCATTTACATGTGTGCCAATGGTTTTTAGAAGAGTTTATTGGTTCATTTAGTTCATAAAATATGTTTTAGTCTTACTCTATGAATTAGAAGAACAATAGCATGACAAAGATGAAGTTTGTTCTATGATTTGAACTATAGATTTAGTTGATATGGTCAATCTCGAGGGCATTCAATGTCAAACATAATGAATATAATATGTACAAGTATCTCAAAAAAAAAAATTCTTTTTGCTCTATGAACAAAATATATCTAAATCCAAAGTAGCTCTAGTTTATGGTCAGACGAATGAACCACTAGGAGCCCATATGAGTGTAGGTTTAATTGCTTTAGCTATGGCTGAATATTTCCAAGATGTCAATAAACAAGATGTACTATTTATTAACAATATCTTTCATTTTGTCCTAGCAGGATCAGAGGTATCCACATTATTAGGAAGAATGCCTTCTGTAGTAGGTTATTAGCCAACTCTTAGCATAAAAATGGGTTCTTTACAAGAGAGAATAACTCCTAGAAAAGAAGGATCTATAACCTCCATTCAAGAAATTTATGTGCCTATAGATGACTTGACTGATCCTACTCCTACTATAGCATTTGCACATTTAGATGCTACTACTACACTATCAAGAGCATTAGCTGCCAAGGGCATCTATCCAGGGGTAGATCTGCTAGATTCCACATCAACTATGCTCCAATCTTCAATTGCAGGTGAAGAACATTATGAAACTGCAAGGTGTAGGAGTTAATGAAATCCAACTCCAAAACTCACCAAGATCACTTGCATGAAAATAACCTATCGAAGGGAAAACAAGAAGGAAGAGGTGGAGCTTGGAAAAACCCTAAATGGACATGAGAGAGAACATATTGCAAAATAATGAAATTGTATTTACAATAAAAATGGAATGGGTTGTGTTGAGAAAATACAATGAGAGATCTCAAATATAAAGGCCTCATGGAAGCTTGTAGAACAAGCTGAAAAGTGGTAGAAGATAAGGTTGACAACTAAGCCCAATTCCACAAAAAGGTGGAACATGCTAGAAGGGAACAAACTCCCATGTTGTCAACAACTCATCACTACAACTATTAACTACTAAATATTAAATAAATTCATTAATCTAAGTAAGCTTAAGTAATAGAATAAATAATTAATAATTAATAATTAATTAATTATTTACTTTAATACCCCCCCTTAAGTGCAACTTAGGGGAATGCCTTAAGCTCACAAAACTAAGATGGAAAAGTAGAATGGGTCCCAGCAACAAGGCCATGTTAGGTACCCATGTACAATACAAGAGAATGCAACCTTTGGAAATGGGGAAAGAGAGAAAACCACGTGGGAAAAACTCTCCCCCAAAAAGAGGTAAAAGCCTAGTGAAGAACTGAGGAAGCCTCCAACTAGGAGAATGTCCCCTAAAATAGGAACAAAAAGTGATCATGAAGAGCATCATTGAAGCATGAAGAAGCTACAAAACATGTCATCAAAATAAACTCTTGATCTAAAGAACCTCCACGGAAGAAGAAGGCATGAACTGAGCATGTCTATATGATAGATGATCCATCTCACCGAAATGCATAGGTAGCCAGCCATTGTGATCGTCTTGTATATAGGATCAACCACTAAATACATAGTTCACACTATCAAATCATCAAACCAAGGATGCATTAGAAGAACAACATAACCCCCCCTTAATGTAAATGGGGTGAGATGATGGGCAATTGAGAAGGTGGGCCAAAATCCCCTGTAGACAAAACCAAGAATGACAAGAGAGGAAGAGGTACAAACACCTATAAAGACATGGTCACACCAACTCTACATGGGGCTAATGTCATGGAAGGGACACTCACTTGACAAAGGAAGAAGGCCAAAAATAGCAAACAACTATCCCCCCATGGTTCTTTATAAAAATAGTGCAAGTACAACTATCTCAAAAAACAACATTCATGAACCCGAAATGCAAGAGTGGCACTTTATCTCATTGTGTATACATAAAAGTGCTTACAAATGATGTCTACAATTATCAAAAAAGGAAAAAAGTTGACACAAAAGATAGGATAGACTAAAACAAAAGAAACCATGCTAGGAAAATAATCCTTAGACTTGAAACACCCAAGATAACACCACAAAGAAAAAATGCCAAAAACATGATAGAAAGAGCATGGGCCAAAATCTAAGGAAAAATACCACATTTTTGAAAAGATGACAAAACCAGCTTTCCAAAAATATAACATTTTCAAAAAATTGACATGGGATGCAAAAGATATGCATGCTGGAGTCAAAAATATAACTTCAAACTTCAACTAAAAAAAGGGCAACAAAACTACATCAAAACCAAAAAATACCTACACCAATATCTCCATCTCAAAACTAGCTTTTTGATGCTTCTTTTAGATCAGTAAAATACCTCTGTATGCTCAAGTTATGGCCAAAAAACTACAAGTAGGTTCAAAAATGACCTTGGAGAGGTGCAAGAGGCACACTGATGCATTGCTAATGTCATGTTGATGTCAACATTTCACTACAAAAAATTTGATGGCTTGGGGGTCGTTGCAGCAAAAAAAGATGCCACATGGCACATAGAAAAAAAAGATGCCACGTGGTAGCCATGTGGTAAGTGGGCAAGGTAGTAGGTGACATGGTAGGGTCCACGTGGCAAAGTTCCATGTGGCACTCGTGCCACCTGTCACCACAAAAATGTGCCAACTATCACTGTCGAGCTAGAATACTCCATGTGTACTATGACTTTGTGCAAACTATTAAGAAGGTCCACATAGGTGCTGAGTGTACAGAGGTAGCATAGGAGTAGCAATGGGGTCACGAACGGGTAGAAAACTCCAACTGAGCACTGCGAACGGGCGATGAATAGGTGGTGGACTATGGTGGAGATCGGGTTGAGACTAAGCTCTACAAAGGAGGTGTCACCGGTGTTAGACGGGTGCAGATGAAGTGCAGGCAGCCCTGTGGTGGCTACTAGGTGATGTCATGGCAGTGCATCTTTTGATTTATTTTTTTAATATTTTTTTGCTTTGCATCCATATGATCCATACATAAAAGCCCTCTGACTAAATTTTTTTTGCCTCCCAGAGCCCTATCTCCAAATTAGAAAGTTTTATATTAATCCAAATTGAAAAGCACCTTCTAAATCCAATGGCAGCATCTGTTTGGGTCCAAAGTGCTTCAAAAAATGCTCTTCCCCTAGATTGAAGTAAAATTCACAAAAAAAACTAGGGTTTGTGTCTCTGAATTGTGGCTTCAAAAATCCTTCAACAAAGCAGTAGCAAGGAGACTCTGATACCATGTAGGAGTTGATGAAATCCAACTCCACAGCTCACTAAGATCACTTGCATACAAATAACCTGTCGAAGGGAAACCAAGAAGGAAGAGATGGAGCTTGGAAAAATCCTAAATGGACATGAGAGAGAACATATTGCAAAATAATGAAATTGTATTTACAATGAAAATGGAATGAGTTGTGTTGAGAAAATAAAATGAGAGAGCCCAAATATAAAGGCCTCATGGAAGCTTGTAGAACAAGTTGGAAAGTGGTAGAAGATAAGGTTGACAACTAAGCACACTTCTACAAAAAGGTGTAATATGCTAGAAGGGAACAAACTCTTGTGTTGTCAACAACTCATCACTACAACTACTAACTACTAAATATTAAATAAATGCATTAACCTAAGTAAGCTTAAGTAATAGAATAAATAATTAATTATCAAGGAGATAAACAAACCTTGCAATGTTATAAGGAACTTCAAGATATGATAGCTATTCTTGGATTAAACAAATTATCAGAAGATGGTCATTTAATTGTGATAGGAGCAACAAAAATTGAATGATTTTTGTCACAACCCTTTTTTGTAGAAGAGGCATTTACTAGTTACCCTAGTAAATATGTGAGTCTAATGGAGATTATTAGAGGTTTTCAAATTATCCTTTCCAAAGAATTAGATGGTCTACCTAAATAGTATTTTTATTTGGTATGTAACATTGATGAAGCTATGGCAAAGGTTATGAACCTAACTTAAAAGAAATTGAAAGAAAAAAATAAACCTAAATCTTTGTGTACCCACTCCCAATCAAGTTTTTTGGGATTTAGAAATTCAAGAAATAATACTTACTATCAATAATGGTCAAATGGGTGTATTACCCAACCATATTGCAATTGTAATAGCTTTGGATATAGGAGTCATGAAAATTTGACTCAATGCTCAGTGGTCCACTATAGCTTTAATGGGTGGTTTTTCCAAAATAGACAATGATGAATCACATTATTGTTAAATAATGTAAAAAGAGGTATTGATATCTAGATTTTCAAGAGGCTCGGGCAAGTTTTAGACTAGCAAAAGTTGATCGTGCATGAGCTGAAGGTGAGATACAAGCAATCAAGGCTGATGTGGCTCTCAAAAGAGCTAGAACATGACTAGAGGTTGTTGATGAAATTTTATTGAGATAAATAATTAATCTACAAAATTGTAAGTAAATAAATTCCAATCCTAAGGAAGCCTTTAATTGTCTGAGCCAATAACTAGGCACATTTCCACCCATGCCCATGTCATCTACTATTGCAATTTTTTAAAATTTTATTCTTCACGTAAAGTGAAGAAATCTACCACATTTTAGTATTAATAATAGAATAAATTGGAATTGTTGAAAGCTCCTCAGGTCAAACTAAGAAATTGGGTTGCATCATACATACAAAACATGATGCAATATAACTTGTATAAAAGAAAAACCATTTTGATAGTAGAGGCTACAAAATGAGTATTTTGTATGTAAAATTTTTGTAATATAATACAATATAAAAGGGATTCTTTATGTTTGACACCTAGGTCAAGTAGACTTTGTTCTTGTAAGAGGTATTATAATAAATCATAAGGAGGGACTTATTCATGCCACCAAAAAAAAAGAGTAAAGTAAGTGTTAGATTCAAAGGAGGTGTTAAAAATTACAAATTAACTTATTATACTCTAGAATATCAAACCAAAGATATTGATATCTTTGTAGTATTTTGAGTCACTCCTTAACCTAGAGTGCCCCCCTAAGAAGAAAGAGTAGTGGCAGTTGACAAATCTTCCATTGGTACATAGACCACTATTTGGACCGATGGCCTTACTAGTCTTGATTGCTACAAGGGGTAATGCTATGATATTGAACCCATTCCTAGAGAAGAAACTCAATTTATTGCCCATGTAGCTTACCCTTTAGACCTTTTTGAAGAAGGATCTATGACTAACCTATTTACTTCTGTTGTAGGTAATGTATTTGGATTCAAAGCTTTACAAGCTCTATGTCTAAAATATTTACAAATTCCTCTTGCTTATTCAAAATTTCAAGGCCCACCACATGGTATTCAAGTAGAACGAGATAAATTTAAAAAATATGGTCATCCTTTATTGGGATGTACTATCAAACCAAAATTGGGTCTATCTAAAAAGAATTATGGTAGAGTGGTTTATGAATGTCTCTATGGTGGACTTGATTTTACCAAGGATGATGAAAACATGAATTTCTAGCCATTTGTGCATTGGAGAGTTCATTTCTGCTTTTGTGCAGAAGCAATTTATAAAGTTCAGGCTAAGACGAGTGAGATTAAGGGACATTACTTGAATGCAACTACAAGTACATGTGAAGAAATGATTAAAAGAGTAGTATTCACCAAAGAATTTAGAGTTCCTATAGTCATGCATAACTATTTGACTAAAAAAATTATTGCATAACTATCTGACTAAAAGTTTTATGGATAATACTTCATTGGCTCATTATTGCTGAGATAACAACCTACTTCTTCACATTTACCACACAATGCACACAATTATTGACAAACAAATAAATCATGGTATACACTTCCATGTATTTTCTAAAATATGACATATGTTTGGTGGAGATCATATTCATTCTTGATCTATCCATTAGGTTAGTTTGGTTGGTTTTTTGCACCTAGTTTTGGCATAGTAGCTATTTTGTGATTTATCATTTTTTTTCAAGGTTTTCATAATTGGACCTTGAATCCATTTCATATGATGGTAGTTGTCAGAGTATTGCATGTTGCTCTTCTATGTTCTATTCATGGTGCTACTATAGAAAATACTTTATTTGAAGATGGTTTAAACCAACTCAAGTCAAAGAGACTTATTCTATGGTCACTAGAACCATTTCTGGTCCTAAATTTTTGGGGTTTCTTTTTCCAATAAATGTTGGTTACATTTCTTCATGTTATTTGTGTTGGTGACCAGTTTATAGATGAGTGCCATTGGAGTAGTTGGCCTAGCTCTAAACTTACATGCTTATGATTTTGTTTCCCAAAAGATTCACACAGTAGAAGATCTTGAATTTGAGACTTTTATACAAAAAATATTTTTTTGAACAAAGGTATTCATGCTTGGATGGTGGTTAGGATCAGCCTCATAAAAATCTTATATTCCCTAAGGAGTTTCTACCCCGTGGAAACACTCTTTAATGGAACTCTAACTTTAGCTAGTCATGACCAAGAAATCGTTGGTTTCACTTGGTGGGTTGGTAATGTCTGACTTATTAATTTGTCAAGAAAATTACTTGGAGCTCATGTGGCTCATGCTAGATTAATTGTATTATGGGTTGAATCAATGAATTTATTTGAGGTGGCTCATTTTATACCAAAAAAACCTATGTATGAACAAGGATTGATTTTACTTCCCCATCTGGCTACTCTAGGATGAGGAGTCAGTCCTAGTGGGGAAATTATGGACACTTTTCCCTATTTTGTATTTGGGGTACTTCACTTAATTTCTTCTATAGTTTTAGAATTTGGTGGTATTTATCACACACTAAATGGACTCAAAACTTTAGAAGAATTCTTTTCCATTTTTTGGTTATGTATGGAAAGATAGAGAAAAAAATGACCACATAGGTATTCACCTAATCTTGCTAGATGTTGGTGCTTTTCTCCTAGTGTTTAAGGTTTTGTATTTTGGTGGCATATATGATACCTAGGCTCCTGATAGTGGAGATATAAGAAAAATTATGAGCCTTACACTTTACCCAAGTACTATATTTGGTTGTTTAATAAAATTCCCTTTTAAAGTGGAGGGATGGGTTTTTAGTGTGGATAATCTAGAATATTCAATTAGAGGACATGTGTGGTTAGGTTCCATTTTTATCTTTGGTGGTATTTGGCACATCTTAACAAAACCTTTGGTGTGGGCTCACCGTGCATTTGTATGGTCCAAAGAAGCTTACTTATCTTATAGTTTGGCAACTCTCTCTGTCTTTGGTGTCATTGCTTGTTTTTTTGTTTGGTTTAACAATATAGGCTTATATTTAGATTTTTGCATTTCAAAAAAACTTTTCCTATATTTTCTTAGCTTACATTGCCAATTGGTGCACACAGTCACTTGGAACATATATTCTATTGATACTATTTTATCATAGGCCATCAAAATAATTCTTAGTATCCAAACCATGTCACCCAAACCAATGCACAAAAGTCAAAATTTGAATCAAATTGATTCCTAGTTCAAATAATGCATAACTACATGGATAAGCTGACATTAACCCATCAATTTTCAATTAAATTTGTGATGAAATAAAATGAAATGATATTTCGAGATATCAATAAAAAATGAGCATGTTAACATTAATATAAATAATAAAAATGGATTAAATTTTTTTATCACTCTTATTGTTTTTAATAGAGAAAGAAAAATTAAACCCAAAGGATTCAAATAGTTTTTTTATTTTACAAAAAAATAGAATATATATAAGAATATTATTATATATATAATGGAATATAATATATATAGTACATATTACAACATATATATAATATTCAAAATACTCAAAAAACAAAAATGTCCTAAAAAGAATTGACCGAGTAGTCATATGAGGTGAAATTATCATGAACAATTTTATATAGTGGTGAAAAAGGTAACTTTTATGTTAGCTTTTCCACTATCACCCCTAAAAACACAAACTCTACCTTACACAAAGTCAAAAGAGTACAACTAACTTCTAAATATGAAATCACTTCTTATATACCTAGTATTGACCATAATTTACAAGAACATTTTGTAGTATTACTAAGAGGTGGAAGAGTCAAAGATTTGCTTGATGTTAAATATCACATAATTCGAGGAATTTTAGATGCTATCTCAGTCAAAAACTAGAAACAAGGGCATTCTAGTGTGTTGTATATTCTTATCTAAGATTTTTATCATTTTATGATCATGCCATGTCAATTTCTAAAAACATGCAAAGTATGTGGCTAACCCAATAATAGACATTTTCTAAGGGGACTAGTGTAGGATAAAATAATAAGGATAATATATGTCTAAGGTTTAATATTTAATTCATCTTATAAGTTTTCCCTTACTTAGTGTGTATTAACATAAAATTGGAAATGTCTTGACTTTTTTGGAGTAGACTCAATTCAAATAGCATTGATTTAAAACACCTTTTCCTTTTTATACTCTTTTCTAAACCTAAGGATCTAATTGTATAGAAATAGAAAATATAATATTTCTAATCATAGAAAAAGACAGAAAATAGATACTCAATTGAGAATGAGTAAACATAATTCTATGCATAAGAATGAATATCTTCTATATATGAAAATAGAACCATGTGGAAAGCTATATCTGACAAAAGTTGTATGTCTAGTTTGGAGGGAGATCTTTGATACCTTTAGAGATCTACCCTACAATATGGAGTTAAAAATCCAAAATAAGTAATGATTAGTCTTTATGAAATAAATTTATGAACCTTTTTTGCATTCATGTCACACCAAAGTACTGTAGAAAAGAAAATTGATAAATTTGATCTGATCTATCATAATTGATTACTTAACATGTTTGTTAACCGTATACTTAAGAATGGAAAAAATCATTAGCTTATCAATTTTGTTATCAATCTCTAGAAAAGATTCAAGAAAAAATAGAGAAAAATCCACTACTTGTTCTACATCAAGAAATAGACAAATTAACTCCCAAATTGATAGTAAAATCAAAACATGTAATTAGATCCACTTATCAAGTTCCCATTGAAATAAAAGAGAAAGAAGGAAAAATATTTATAATTCATTGGTTATTAGAGTCAGCTTGAAAATGTTCTGGTCCAAATATGCAATTCAAATTAAGTTACAAAATAATGGATGCTACCAGAGAGAAAGGTGATGCTATATGCAAGAAGGAAGAGATTCATAAAATGGCAGAATCCAATAAAGCTTTTGCACATTACCATTAATCCACTAACTAGTATAAATAGATCCATAGATATATTCTATTTTGATCAATAAAGAATACTTACTTATTGGAATGAAAATGAAAGGAAAAAAAGAATAAAAAATAAATCATAGATATAATGGTAATAAGGAGATTATAAATAAAATGTTGCTCAAATATTAATTGAAGTTAGTAACTAATGATCTAGAAAAAATGAAAAATGCATTTTTTATACCTTAAAATCATTTTATGAAAAAATTTCATTTGCTTCTCTTCTATGGAAATTCCATTTTCCCAGAATGCATCCTTATTTTTGGCCTATTTCTTCTTCAAGTAATCGATGCCATTTTTTATCAGAAAAAAATACAACTTGGTTCTATTTCATCTCTTTAACAAGTTTAGTGCTAAACATAACTCTCTCTCTCTCTTTTTCAATGGAGAGAAGAACCCACAATTAGTTTTTTTTGGAAATTTTCAAACAAACAATTTTAATAAAATATTTCACTTTCTCATTTTATTTTGTTCCACTTTGTGTAGATTAGTCTATCCTTTGAATACATCCAATGAACATAAATGGTTGTAAAAAAGTTTTTTTTATTCATATTAACAACTACTCTAGGAGGAATGCTTTTATGTGGTGCTAATGATTTAACAACTATCTTCATATCTTTAGAATGTTAAAGTCTATGTTCGCATCTATTATATGGATATACCAAAAGAGATTTTTGGTCTAATGAGGCTATTATGAAATATTTACTTATAAGTGGAACAAGTTCTTCTATTCTTGCTTATGGTTTTTCTTGGCTATATGGTCTATCTGAAGGTGAGATTGAAATTCAAGAAATAGCTAATGGTCTTATAAATACACAAATGTATAACTCTCCAAGAATTTGGATAGCACTTCCATCTATAATGATGGGAATCACATTCAAACTTTCTTTAGTTCCTTTTCATCAATGGACCTTCGATGTATATGGAGTGTGATTTGTTTGATAAATTATTACATACAATATCTTTTTCAAAGATGATTATTTCTATTTATAAAAACTCTACAAACATGGAAAAAAAGATTGGTATTCCTACTTGAACTAAGACATCACTTTTACCAAAAAATTGAACTGAATTAATGCAAAGAAAAGTAAGAAACAAACTCAATTGTTTGATTAAATTAACATAGTACACCACCTCAATACAATAAATAACTTTTAAATATAACCTTTCCTCTCTGATAGAGGATATTAATGACTTAATAAGAATAGAGGTAGAATTATACTATCTGCTTAAGGACTATAAACTACTCCAGTTAAAGTTATATCAAGATGATATAAGATACCAAAATAACTCATTCAAATTCAAACCACTAAGCCTTTTTATAAAAAAGCTACTAACAAACATTCTTTACATCCAACTAGTAAGGAATCAATCAAAGTAATTGGATTCTACAATGATGGATGATTTTATTTATAAGGAAGAAGATGAAGAATAATTTGAGAGAAAAACATATGTTACCATTTTTAACAATGTTTATCAATTTTGTTTTTTCTTTCCAATAGAAGTCGGTTACAATATCTTAAAAACATAATTTTCTATACAAGTAGGGTATCATATATAACTATAGTTTAATTCTATTTATTTAACTATATAAAGAAAAGTGTTAATCTATTTGAGAAAAATCAATATATTTAAAATGTCAATTCAGGATCAAATAAAAAAAAGATCAAAAATTAGATTGAACTTTTCTTCAATGTTAAAGTAATAGGAGTCAATAGTTATCGACCTCCACAAAAGAAAGAAAAATGAGGAAATAGAAAACAAATAATAAAACATGGAATGAATTATAAATGTATTATTACTACACTCAAACCAAGTGATTCCATTCCACTTTTTCCTTCAAAATGAAACTTATTAGAATTTTCAAACATGAGCACTTGTTTGTATAGGACTTTGATTCTGGCACACATGATAAATCTCTATCAAGTTTTTATGAAAATGTCTAATCTCATCCACAAAAGAAATTGATTTTTGGCTAGTATCATTGTGGGAAAGGTCATAATAATAGTGGAATTATTATCATATGTCATAGAGGAGGAGGTCACAAGTGTTCACATCGTCAAATTAATTTTCAATGAAGTGAAAAAAACATACTGGGAAAAATTGTAACAATAGAGAGTGACCCTAATAGAAGTGCATATATCTATCTTGTGCACTATAGAAATGGTAAAAAGACATATTTTGCATTCAAGAGGGATTATGATTGGAGATACTATTATTTTTTATGCAAGAGCCCCCATTAAAATGCCCTACCTTTGAGTGTAGTTTGAATTATTAATTGTATGTAATCAAAAATAATTGATTGGGTTTACAGAAAAAACCTTAAAATCTATCACTGATCCAACTTAAATACTTTGATGGGATCAATCCCAAAGGGAAACTAAGGATAAAGAATAGTGGTGATTGAGTTCAATAGTTTCTAAATTAATTATTGACTCTAGAGATGTGATAATATGGAGAAGATTTAATTTTCTAAAGTAGAAGAAACTAAGGTAAAGGAACCCTTGTTCTAAAGAGAAAATTAAGTAACTCACATTTGATTTGATGGTCAAAGGCAGATTCAATGTTGAATAGTGAAAAATAGTTTTTAATCAAAAAATTTGATATTTCAAATGCCTCCTATGTTATCCAAAAGATGTAAAAGCATTAACGTAATTTAATCAAGTCATTCATTCTAAATGCTACAAGAAAAAATAAAATAAGCTAGGTGATGGAATAAAGAAACCTAGGATGTACAGAATAAGGATATAAGGAATTGAAAGTATGCCCTTCATCTTAAGTATCTATATAAAACAAATTAATAATAATCATATTTTATTCAAATCCAAAAATTTGTATGTCCTGAAAGAGGCTTGTATAGTTTGGGAAGGGAGTTTTACAAATTAAAGATCTAGCTCAACCATTATACCTTTAGGCATGACTATACATAATGTCAAAGTACAAATCGAGAAAGGTAGACAATTAGCTAGAGTAGTGGGTGCTATGGTAGAATTGATCATAAAATAAGGCTGATTGACCACATTAAAATTAACTTCTAGAGAGGTTCATTTAATATCTGAGAACTACTCAGCAACAATTGGACAAGTAGGCAATGTTAAATGGAAAAATTGAACTTTAAGTAAAGCTGGGTCAAAATGTTTGCTGGGTAAATGTCCTAAAGTAAGAGGAATAGTTATGAATATTGTAGATCATCCTCATGGGGGTGGTGAAGGAAGAGCTCCAATTGGTAGAAAAAAAACCCTAACCCCTTGGGGCTATAACGCACTTGGAAGAGAAATTAATATAGCAATGTTTCAATTCTTCATCAATGTAAATAAGAATAGTTATAAATCCATTTTTATTTTCTATCAATAAAAAGAAAGGTAATTAATTAACCATGGCATGTTCACTAATAAAAAATACTTTGGTATCTAATGATTTGTTAAGTAAAATTGATAATCTAAACATGATTAAAGAGAAGAAGATAATAGTAACCTGGTCTTGTAGATCTGCCACTATACCCACGATGATTGGTCATACCATTGCTATTCATAATGGAAAGGTTCATTTACCCATTTTTATAACAAATGGTATGATAAACCAAAAATTAGGAGAATTTTTACCTACTTCCATTTTCCAAGGACATGTAAAAAAGGATAAAAAATCAAAAAATGAAAATAAAAAAAGAGAAAGAGAAAAGCAACAAAAATTTAAAAAACACACACAAAAAAGAGAGAGAGAAATGATAAATAATAGTCTCACTATAAATAGTATACATTAATTAATTATGGAGGATGAAGATGAAATTGATATTTCAAAATAGGGATTTAGATTTAAATTCAATTATAAGAATATGAGCTCTAGCTAAACATGTACATATGTCTTCTAATAAAGCATATAGACATAGATTCTCCAAATGGAGTCTCTCTCACCCCAAAATAAGAATATGAGACTTCATATACCTCAAAGTTCATAGAGCAAAAAGAAATATTTTTTCAAGATCCTTGTAAGTATTAGACTCGTTATGTTTGACATTGAATGCCTCCAAGATTGACCATATCAACTAGATCTATAGTTTGAATAATAGAAGGAACTTCATCTTTGTCATGCTATTGTTCTCCTAATTCATAAAGTAAGACTAAAATATATTTTATGAACCAAATGAACCAATAAAATCTTATAAAAATCATTGGCGCACGTGTAAACAAGGTGCTCTACCTAGCTGAGCTATAGCCTTTAACAATTTAGTCTTAAAAATATACTAATAAAATAGATCACTTTCTGTCAAGATGATATTTGACTTAATCATTCTTAAGGGAGTATTGTTTATATGTCTAATTATACCTAGAATTTAGGTATGACTCAATAAAGAACCTACTTAACTTAGTGGTTAGAGTATCACTTTCATATGGTGAGAGTCAATGGTTCAAATCCAATAGTAGGTAAAACTTATTTGCTACAATTTATTACTCAATCAAAGAAAATAAGTTTTACTCTATTTTGAATAAAATAAATTTTTGAATAAAAAAGAAAAATTCATTTCATTTTAAATAATGATAATAAATCCATTTTGAGATCATTATCAAAGTTGAACTTTACAAAGAAAGATATTACTTAGTAAATTGAAGTTAGAACTCCAAAATGATTATTGACTAATCAACTCATTATAGAGCATTCGTGCTTTTAAAGGTTTTTTTTGCTAACAATTAGCAATTGGAATCAATATCCTATTTATTAGTTATGAGGACCAATCCATTTATTTTTGGGGTTTCTGCACCTATCAAAAAGAAGGTAGGATGTATTGTTCAAATCATCAGCTCAGTCCAAGATTTATCTTTCCCTCCAGGTAGTATGCCTAGAATTTACAATTCTTTGATAGTTAAAGATAATGATACAAATGGTAAAAAAATAGGTGTGACTTGTGAGGTACATCAATTATTAGGAAATAATATAGTTAGAGCTATCTCTATGAGTTCTATAGATGGTTTGATGAGAGAAATGAAAGTAATTGATACAAGAGGGCCACTTAGTGTTCTAGTTGGTGAAACTACTCTTAGGAGAATTTTTAATGTTCTTGGGAACCGTGGATAACTTAGGTCCTATAGAAACTACATATCAGATCAAATATTAATGATAAAATCAAATTTTATTTTCACTATATTAGAATAGCACTTGAAGATACACAAGTTGTCTCCAAAAATACATGGATGCAAATAAAGACTTTTCTATTTGTTTAGACTAGCAATGCAACACCCAGATTTGAACTGGGGATCAAGGATTTGTAGTCCCCTACCTTACCACTTGGCTATGTCACCATCCCCATATCTAGTTTATCCTAAGGGAAAAAGATATTTTGCTTTATTTATCAAAGATGATATGTAAGGTATTTCACATATTCTTGTTTATCACTTGGATATGCCATATAACCAATTTATATCCCCAATCTAATAGGGGATTTAGATTTTTTCAATAAGAAAAAGAGGGATTGGTTTTCAATTTTCTTATTGAAATGGACCCTATAACCTATTAATATTAGTTAGGAATTGAAGTTCCCGCCTCTAGTATAGAATAGAAATTTAGAGTACCCAACTAGTATACTAAATCCACTTTTTTCTGTCAATAACTAGAGAATTTACAACAATAGAAATATTTACATCATATATCATATTTTAATAATAAAAGAAAATAGATTCTTTTTTTTGATATAGTGAACAAAACATGTTAATTTTTTGTCGAATTTATTCATCTAGATTAATGGGGACTACAATATCAAAATATAAAATTTACTATAGAAATATAGGATAGCAAACATTCAATGCGATTAGAAGAAGATAAAGGAATATTTACAATTCCCCAATTTGGTAAAATACAACTTGAAGGATTTTTTTGTTTTATCAATCAAGGCTTAATAGAAGAAATCAATAACTTTTCAAAAATTGAAAGCTCAAATAAAAAGAATAAAAATTCTTCTTTTTGGTTCTAAATATAAACTAGCAAAACCTTTCATTAGAGAGAGAGAGAGATGTTGTATATATGTCTCTTATATATAACTATCAATTAGCAGGATTGATTAAGAAAACTAAGAAAACTTTTGAAATACAGGACTAGATTTTATATCTGGGTGATATTTGTTTGGTGAATTCTAAAGGAACTTTTATAATAACTATAAATTATAGAGTCATGGTCAATCAAATAGTAAGAAGTCCCAGTATTTATTACACTTGGGAAAAAAAGCTGTTGGGAAACATTATCTTGATTGGCACAATAATTTCAAATTAGGGAGGAAGATCAAGATTAGAGCTTAATAATAATTCTAAATTTTTTAATTTTTTCAAACAAAATGTTTATTTGGAAAGATGGGTTGACAAAATCAAATTTTTTAAATTTTTGTGTTTCCTCTTTACTTTTTCTTTAATGATCTTCTATGTAAGTCATCAGTTCCTTTAAATAGAAAATAAATTGGATGCTTTTTTTTCATTTAAAATTAGCCTCTCAAACTATAGACCCTCTTGGTAGAACAGATCAAATTTCTTATTACCAAAATGATTTGAATTTTTCCAAGAACCCAACATGCATTTTTATTGCATTGGGCTCTTTCATTAACTAATGGGAAAATTAGTTAATTTGTCATTATTTTTTGGAATAGATAATAAGATGGCTCTATTTTCTTGAAAAAAATAATTTTTAGCAAGCAATCCCAAAGTGGTTCAAAAGATTCCCTTGATGTAGGTCTGTCATGCTTAGACATAGATTCTCCAAATGGAGTTTCTCTCACCCCAAAATAAGAATATGAGACTTCATACTCCTCAAAGTTCATAGAGTGAAAAGAAATGTTTTTTTGAGATCCTTGTACATATTATACTCATTATGTTTGACATTGAATGACCCCAAGATTGATCGTATCAACTAGATCTATAGTTTGAATCATAGAAAAAACTTCATCTTTTTCATGCTATTGTTCTCCTAATTCATAGAGTAAGACTAAAATATATTTAATGAACCAAATGAACCAATAAACTCTTCTCAAAACCATTGGCACACATGTAGACAAGGTTCTCTACCTAGCTAAACTATAGCCCTTCATAATTTAGTCTTAAAAATATACTAATAAAATAGATCACTTTTTGGCAGGATGATATTTGATTTAATCATTCTTAAGGACATATTGTTTGTATGTCTAATTATGCCTAGAATTTAGGTATTTTGACTCACTATTAAGAGAACTATGAATACCAATAACTAAGTTTATAGTGAAACTTTGGACCTTTACTATAAGGGTATGTGGTCTATGTACTACTATTTATTCATATATTTAAGATCACATTCTATAAGATAGTTCTTTGTGTATGACCTTCTATAACTCTTTCTCATTAGCACCAGGCTTACATAACATATTGGTAAGAAAAGAACCAAAGGCTCGTACTCATTAAGATGCTTTCTTATTAAAATTAGGGTTATTTATTCAAAAATTGTAGTTTTAAGTGCTATCATACCTTTGTTATTCCTCAGTAGCTAGTCAATTGTTAATTGATTTATCATAGGTTCAAATCCTATTTGAGGAGAGCTCTTTTTTTCTTTAAGCTTGGTTCCATAATTATAAGTAAGATATTGTCCACCATAAAAAGAGTGCAAAATTTTCCCAATTTAGCTGAATTGAAGTAAATCTCTCTTCACTCTGATACATTCTTTTTTTCAACTATTATTATCACTTCATTGATAATTTTAGCAATGTTACCAATATCTCTACATAGATTGGGAATAATCTAAAACCCAAGGTTAGCTTGCTCATTTATTTCAAATTATGAGTGAGCTATATTCATCAATTTGAGAGAATTGATTTCAATCAAGAGAATGTCCTTGACCTTTTCTTCTTTATACCTTATGCAGACTATATAACCTTTGAATCATGAGCTAGTTGATAGGATATGTGATTCGATCTGTTCAAGGATTTTAAATGAATTATTAGGAAGTGGTAAAGTATGAAAATGGACTTCATATTAGCAACCATGATCTTTCATTTTTAAGCAAGCATTTCAATCAATTATTTCATAATCTCTCATTTCCTTTTTATCTATCACTATATTATTCTATGTAAATGAGTTGATGAAATAATAGAATTTTAACAATCTATACAAAATATTATTTAGGGAATGATATTGAAATATGATGATGTTATAAACATCAATGTTGATAAAGAGCACAATTTCAATAACATTCTAGTTTTCTATTGTGAGAATTTTCATTATTTATATTATGAAAATAAATAAGTATATTAATATACAAAATATAGAAAATAATATATAGGAATATATACGCCCCCCCCCCCCCCCCAAGCATCTCATTTCCTCTCCCACAAAAAGGCCTAAAAAACCTATTCCATTTGGGATTCCATAAATTGTCCATTGATCAAATGAATTACTTGTTTTAGTTAATCCTTGTACACCTTTAATCAAGATCATGTCATAATATATGTCTATATAAGCTCGATAAAAAAACCAATTATAGATAATATTAATAGATTGGTCCACAATAATCTTCATATTATGATTTAGTTTATGAAATAGATCCTTTGATAAGAAGTAAATAGGTATATAGAAAATAAAGGCAATCAATATACCGAAAAATGTTATATCAACTAAGGGGATTGCATCTAGTAAAAATTCAGTCCCATTCTCCAAATGTTTCTTATCAAAAAGGGTCATCGATGAAGTAAACCATTGAGATAATATGTCATAACTCATTCAACTTTGAAAAAAGAGAACTTCTATCAATCCAATAAATAGTGTAAATATTCCCAATATAACTAAAGGAAATAGCATTGTCTTGCTTGATTCTTTAGATTATGCAAAAGATCCCTTATGGAAGAAGAAAGGATAAGTGATAACCAAACCTCTATTCTTTTTGTACTATCCTTCCATCTTATTGGAAATTTTAAATGCTTCTATAGAAAAGGAATTATTACTTCCTATAATTTGATTTGACATAGAGTCAGCTCTCGTTCTATATAATATCCTAGATTGCTCCTTTCCCCACATAGAAGTCAAATATAGTGTAATATGGTTGTTATATGAATTAACTGAATTTACACAGAAGTCACCTTCAAAAGTAAGTAAATGCATAAAAAACATGTAAAATGTAGTTAATCCTAATGTGAACCAAGTTATTCCCCCAAAAATGGGAGAATATAACTTACTATCACTAAGAATTTGGTCTTTAGGCCAAAAACAAGCAAAAGGTGAAATACTAAAAAGAGAAAGTGTTCCTAAAAGAAAAGTGATTCCCATAATTGGCATATATTTCCTCAAACCACCCATAAGAGCCATATTCTAAGTTTTACTAGGGCAATATCCAACAATGGGTTCCATGGAATGAATGATTGATCTGGATCCTAGGAGCAACAATGGCTTGGAATAAGCATGTGTAATCAAATGGAATATAGTGATTTGATAAGAATATATCCCTAGAGCTAATATCATGTAACCTAATTGAGACATAGTAGAATAATCCAAGCCTCTTTTAAGGTCTTTTTGAGCAAGAGCCATAGTAGCTCCCAATAGAGTTGTTATTCCACCTATCCAAGAGATAAGATACATTATTAAAGGTAGAGCTTTAAAAAAAGGAAACAATCAAGCTACAAAAAAAAATCCTACTACTACCATAGTAGCAGCATGTATAAGAGCTAAAATAGAAGTAGGTCCTTCCATAGCATTAGGTAACCATACATGTGGAAATTGTGCAGATTTGGCTATTGGACCTAAAAATAAGATAAAATCACATGAAGTAACAAAAAATGAACCAACCCCATCAATGATAGTCAATTCATTTAAATTTTCAAAAAAATATTGAAATTCAAAACTACCTATTACCTAATAAAAACCTAGAATTCCTAGTAAGAGTCCAAAATCACCTATATGATTAGTTATAAATGCTCTTTGACAAGCATTAGTTGCACTAGGTCATGTAAACTAGAAACCTATCAATAAATAGGAACACATTCCTACTAATTCCCAAAAAAAATTATTTGTAATAAATTAGGGCTAATTATAACTAACCCCAGAATAGAAATATTGAAAAAATTAAGGTAAGCAAAAAACCTCACATTTTTTTATCATGCAAAATATAAGTATCATTGTAGATCATAACCATGGTTCCAACTATTGTAACTAAAACTAACATAATGGAAGTAAGTGGATCAATCAAATAGCCTAACTCTAATGAAAACTTATTATTAATAACCCAAGACTAGAAATACTGATAGATGGGACCACTAATAATTTGCTTCAAGTATAAATTGAAACAAAGAAACATAGCTACACTTAATAGAAAAATGCTAATAAGAGCCCATGTATGACAAACACTCTTAGTTACTCCTAGAAAAAAAAGGATCTTAATCCAATTGGTACAAAAGCTCAAAGAAAAAGAAAAGGCATGACTTGAGCATATTTGTATATAAATTCCATAGGGAAGATTAAATAATTATTCTCAATATTTTGATATTCCACATTAAAACCTATCTCTGCTCAATGGATACAAAACATTCATTCTTTAGCACCCAGTTTGGTAGCTCCTAATGCAACAACAAGTAAAGGCTTAACCTAAGAATGTGGTGATTTGATAGTAGTAGGTGCCAAAGTGGCCTTGTTGCTTATCCCATTAGGACCTATGGATTTTTTAGTGCACCATATTCATGCATTTACTATCTATTTTACTATATTAATATTACTTAAATGTGTTTTATTTGCTCGTAGTTCTCATTTAATACTCGATAAAGTGAATCTTGGTTTTCATTTTCCTTGCAATAGACCTAGTAGAGGAAGAACATGCCAAGTATCTACCTAGAATCATGTCTTCTTAGGGTTATTCTGGATGTACAATATAATTTTGATAGTAATATTTCATTCTAGTTAGAAAATATAGTCTGATGTTTTGGGTAGTATAAGTGGTCAGGGAGTGGTAACTCATATTATAGAAGGAAACTTTGCACAAAGTTTTCTTACAATTAACAGGTGGCTCTATGGCTTTCTATAAGCACAATCTTCTCAAGTAATCTAATCCTATGGTTCTTCATTATCTATATATGGTCTTTTATTCTTAGGTGTTCATTTCATTTGGGCCTTTAGTTTAATGTTCTTATTTAGTGGTCATGGATATTGGCAAGAACTCATTGAATCTATTATTTAAGCCCATAATAAATTAAAAGTTGCTCCTACTATCCAGCCAAGAGCCTTGATTATTGTTTAAGGATGCACTATAGGAGTAGCTCATTACCTTATGGGTGGAATTTCCACAACATGGTCATTCTTCCTAGAAAGAATTATCATAGTAGGATAATGGCTAGGAGGATAAAGGATTATGGCATCAAAATTTCTAAATTTTAGCCAAGGCTTGGTCTAGGACCCAACTACTCATCATA
The DNA here is from genome assembly GCA_028749045.1 of Cupressus sempervirens. NCBI lineage: Eukaryota > Viridiplantae > Streptophyta > Pinopsida > Cupressales > Cupressaceae > Cupressus > Cupressus sempervirens. The sequence continues at coordinate 410,002,817 of CM053793.1, read as the reverse complement.
TTTGGTTTGGTATTGCTACTACACATGACTTTGAGAGTCATGATGATATTACCAAAGAGCACCTTTATCAAAAGATTTTTGCTTCTCACTTTGGTTAGTTAACTATAATCTTTCTATGGACCTTAGATCATTTTTTCCACGTAGCTTAGCAAGGAAATTTTGAAGCATGGATCCACAACCCCTTACGTATAAGACCTATTGCTCATGCAATTTGGGATTCTCATTTTGGGCAACTAGTCACATAAGCCTTTACCTAAGGAGGTGCTCCTGATCTAGTAAATATTTCTTATTCCAGTGTTTATCAGTGGTGGTATATAATTGATTTATGCACTAGTGAAGATCTTTATATTGGAGCTTTTTTCTTTCTATTTCTTTCTACTCTCTTTTTGACAATGGGTTGGTTGCATCTACAACCTCAATGGAAACCAAGTGTTTCATGGTTTAAAAATGTTGAATCTCATCTAAATCATCATTTATCAGGGCTCTTTAGAGTTAGTTCTTTGGCTTGGATGGGGCATTTAGTTCATGTGGTTATTCTTGAATCAAGAGGAGAGAATATAAAGTGGGATAATTTTTAGATGTACTACCACATCACCAAGGGTTAGAACCACTTTTTACAAGTCAGTGGAATCTTTATGCCTAAAATCCTAATTCCAACAATCATTTATTTGGTGCCACTAAAGGGGTTGGAACTACTATTCTAACTCTTCTTAGGGGATTCCATCCACAAACTCAAATTTTGTGGCTAACTAATATTGTGCATCATCATTTAGCTATTGCATTTGTGTTTTTCATTGTTGGTCATATATATAGAACCAACTATGGGATTGGACACATGATAAAGATATTTTAGAAGCACATGTTCCTCCAAGAAACTTATGAGGACATGGGCATAAGGGTCTTTACAACACAATCAATAACTCTCTCCACTTTCAAATAGGTCTTGTTCTAGCTTCTTTGGAGTTATTACTTCTTTAGTAGCTCAACACATGTATTATTTGCCTGCCTATGCATTCATAGCACAAGATTTTACTACTCAAGCTGCTTTGTATACTCATCATCAATACATTGCTAGATTCATTATGACAGAGGCATTTGCTCATGGAGCTATATTTCTCATTAGAGATTATAATCCAGAACAAAATAAGGATAATATATTGGTAAGAATGTTGGAGCATAAGGAAGCCATAATATCTCATTTGAGTTGGGCTAGTTTATTCCTAGGTTTTCATACCTTGGGACTTTATGTTTATAATGATGTTATGCTCACTTTTGGTACTCTAGAAAAGAAAATATTAATTGAGCCTATATTTTATCAATGGATACAATCTACTCATGGTAAGGCCTTATATGGCTTTGATGTGTTCTTATCTTTAGCAAATGTTCCAAAATTCAATGCTAGAAAAAGCTTATGGTTACCTAGTTGGTTGAATGTTATTAATGATAATAAAAATTCACTCTTCTTAAAAATTGGTCCTAGAGACTTTTTGGTTCATCATGCTATTGCTCTAGGTTTGCATATGAGTACATTGATTTTAATAAAAGGTTCTTTAGATGTGCATAGTTCTAGGTTAATGCTTGATAAGAAAGATTTTGGTTATAGTTTTCCTTGCAATGGTCCAATATGGGGTGGTACTTGTGATATTTTGGCCTAGGATGCTTTTTATTTAGTAGTTTTCTGGATGTTGAATACCATTGGATGGGTTACTTTCTATTGGCATTGAAAACATATAACCTTATGGCAGGGAAATATAGCTCAATTTAATGAGCCTTCCACTTATTTTATGGGGTGACTAAGAGATTATCTTTGGTTAAATTATTTACAACTAATTAATGGATACAATCCTTTTGGTTTGAATAGTTTGTCTATTTGGGTGTGGATGTTCTTGTTTAGGCTACTAGAATTATGCTTCTTATTTCTTAGCATGGATATTGGGAAGAACTCATTGAAACTCTTGTATGGGCTGATGAAGGCACACCTCTGGCTAATTTAGTTTGATGGAGACATAAGCTAGTAGATATTTCCATTGTTCTACATCCATTATGTGGCACAAAAGTTACCTCATAAATATTTGTTATTTTTATACCACTTTGATAAATAGCTCTAGTGTCAGTTCTTTCCCCAGACCATTTCCATGTAGCATAAATTCTTCTTCTTTTAGAAGACCTTGATTTACTAAGTATGAACAACATTTTCTATTGCAATCTGAGTAGCAAATGGTGAATGTCTTTTTGTATCTTTAAATCTGCAAGAATCGACAGAATACCAAGAAACCACTTGCCCTTGTGTATTTGTAATAGTAACATTAGTGTTTGAAAACTTGTTCAAACACAAATAACTCCTTTCAATATTTGATGTTTAGTTTTATGTGGAAAAAATCTTCTTGTAGCTCTACGTGGCACAAATTTTCTTGTATCTTTTGACACAATTTTTTTTCATATTTTTTGACACAACAAAAATCTTTCCTTATTATAATTCATGATCAATTTTGATATTTTGAAGTAAAAAAAAAAATTCTAAAATAGATTATAATCTAATAATATGAATATGATGCCAAAATTTCTTTATTTCTTTTATAATTTATTATAATGGGAATTATCCCTATTTTTGTTTATGCCTCAGATTGTAACAAATTACAACAAGGCATTTTCATCTACAAATTAGGTAGCACTTTTTGCAAAGTTTGTAAATAGAGGAACATATTTCCATATTTGTGGTCCTTTTTTTAATACTAAAATCTTAACAATTGCTCCTCAATTCAAAAAAAGATATGATGCAAAAAGGATTATCTTCTATACTAGATAAAATTATTTTATCTAAAGAGTTAAGAAATTCCTACAGAGAAAAGGACAAAACTCTTATAGTTTGTAATTTTAGGGCTTGGCATTTTAGTTTTATTTGCAGCAATTGATTTGATCATATAAAAGATATAACAATAGAAAATCCATTATTGAATTATCTTCATCTATTTGGAGGATTTCAAGAAAGACCGACCCGTCTTTCTAGCTTATATTAGAAGAAATTTCTAATGTTTGGCCTTGACTTCCAGCCTCTTTATGCTAGGAAGGGCAATATTATAGAAAGAAAGACAACTACTTTTGGGGAAGGAAAATTATTATACAAAAAGTTTCAAAGGATGGGAATATATCAATTTGACATAGAAGAGTATGCAATGGAGTATAAACCTTTAAATATAATAGTAACCTATCTAGCTCATTGATTCCTTTGGGATCCTGTGAGTATTCATTTTTTAAATAAGCACTATTTTTTTGAATGAAGAGAACTTTTTGTTCCTAAAGAGCTTGTGAAGAGCATTTATCTTACTTATTCTTCAACAAGAGAGCTAAATATTAGTAATAAAAAAACATCGAAGTCTATTCTAAAGTGTAAATAGATGAGAAAAATAGCTCTAGGAATAAAAATTTAGACTAATGATGACAATTTACCTCTTAATATTAAAATATAAGAAAATGAAAATTTTGAAAATTTCAAATGCTTTCAAGAAATTGGTATGCAATTGAAACATGTCTTACCTTATCCCCAATTGGTGATAAGTGAACATTGGTTCTGTGAAAAAACAAAGGATGATAAATTTAAATAACATTTTCTCAAGGGAGAAAGGAAAAATATAGATTTATTATCTAATGAATCTCTTACTTATAAAACTCTATCTGAAAGCTATGAATATTTATCAAATTTATTCTTCTCTAATAGAATGTTATTTAAACAAATGATCGATACATTATTAAAATCAAAATGTCTTTCTATGAATGCCATTGATTGTTTATTGGTGGAAGGATTAAATGACAATAAAAAAGACTAGATCTTTTATTCATTTTGTTCAAATTTGATTGATCCAAATTTTGCATTCAAAATTTTTTCATAAAATTAAATCAAATTGATAAATTTTAATAATATGCCTACATCAAAAAATTTGACTTGATTTTTTGATATGAACAATTGCAATTGAATTACTCATTCAATTGCCATTATTATATGTCTAATGTCATTATTTAATCTGTATGCCTTGAAGAGGACTCAAACCTCCATATTGTTTAGCATGACATTTTGAGTGTTGCATTTCTACCATTCCACCATCAAGGCATTCAAGAAGCTAATTCTATTTCATCAAATATTTGACAATATAATTGTTTTGTGATATGATAGAGTTTTGTTCAATAGTGGAAGAGAAAGTGGGTCAGATAGAATATTATATTTAGCTTATTAAATTAAATGGTTGAATGGCACCTTTAGAAGTATGTTTTATTTTCTATTAATAAGTCAATAGTCAATTTTGGATATCTTGATTAACATAACATAAGATATATAATCACCATGTTTTGATTCAAATAGTCCCTAATTAAGAAGATTCAGCAAGTGGGATATATATGAGATAAGTAATGATATACTTATAGTGCTATCATATATAAAAAATGATCTATGGTAATATATTGATCTATGTAACATAGTTAGGGAGTAGATTCAATGTTTTTGTTTATATATAGATTTGGGGTGTTATCTAATTATATATGTAAGAAAGATTCTAAATATTCCATGAAATAGAAATAGGTTGGTAATCTAATTCTATAGAAAAATTGTTATATTAAATTAAAAAATGATCCAAAAATTGATTTTGAACAAATGAAATAGAATGAATTTAAAAAAAATGAAAAAACAAAATAGAAAAATTCTATTAATTATTAATAACAATATAACCTAAGGGAGATCAAGATACTATGTTTCATTACATCATACTGTGGGTTGAAAGATCCACACAGATTGTATTATTTGGGGTTTATTATGGTTTTTAGCAACATTGCCAATCGGTCCAACCTAGATGTATTTTATTTGATCGATGTTGATTAGTACCTTCATAACCCAAAAAAGATCAATATCCTGAAGGAAAGTTTTGTATATGAACTAGTGTAGAAATAACTCCATACAAAATATCAAGACATTTACCAATATGACATTCCATTTGAGTACCAATTATTGCAAATGGTTCCATGTGAGCAATCATATCTCCTACCTCAGCATGATCATGTATGATCAGTATTTCAATTCAAAAATCATGAATTTTCTCTTTGAACCATTCCACATCAGGTTTGCAATAAGTACCTACACAACTAACATGAATCCCCATTTCTTGAACAAGTATCTTAGTGATTGAAGTAGCATGAGTTGTATCACCAAAAACAACTATTTCTTTACCCATCAAATTATGGCAATCAATAGATCTTGCAAACCAAGCAGCTTGGGAAACAAATCAAGTTTTTTTGTCAATATAAGGTTCATAATCCACTCTTTTATTTGACGAACTAAGAATCAATGTATTCACTTTTTTTTTAATCTAGTAGGTCCGCTCCACCATATCTTCTAATGACCTCTTCTGGTCATTCATTTATTTTCCTTTCTTATTCGTATCATTTTATAATATTTCTTTCTATTTATTTTCTATATGATGACCGCCTTACCAAAATTTGCATTAAATATATACATAAATATATATATATATATATATATATATTCGAAGAGTCACACCTTTTACAATATAATAATTATATTACATTAATAATAATATAATTATATTAATTATATATTTATATTAATAAGCTTAGTTTATATTAATATTTACATTATAGCATATATTAATTTAATAATATATCAATTATATTATTAGATTATAATACTTTATTAATATAGCATATTGCTACATTAAATATGTCTTAATCATAATTTTATTAGATTATTATTATTATTATTATTATACGATATATATGATATTATTTTATGATTATAATATAATATTACTTTATATATAATATTTATTTATTATATGCTAAAATGGGGATATCACAGTGCTCCCCCCTCAAATTTTCTTGTCCTTAAGCAACTAATTTGATCCTTATTAATTCATAGTGTGTATTCATTCTCTTTCCTCCATATGTGTTAGGCATTTTCAAAGTAGACATGTTAGTATATAATAGCATGTACAAGAACATATGAATGAATACACAAAGTAGGCACATTAATGCATGAAGACGCGATGCAAACATAAGGTAGACATTAATGCATGAAGACACAAAGAAGACATGAACCAAACATATTAATGCACGAAGACACAATGTAGACACATAGTATACATGCTATAATCTTGTTTACAATTTGAAATAGGAAAAAGGAAAGGAAATGTTTTACCACTTTGATCATGAATGTCGTGCTCCTTTCCCCTGTCTTGAAATAAAAAGTTAGATTGAAGATGCAATATTTTCTATAGCTAGTACTATAATAGGGTGTATAATTCCATAGTGGATGGTAGATTTATTGTGGCTCTAAGTTTGGACATTCTTAGCTTGGGGCTCCCACGGACCTTAGTCAATATTGGGATTCATTTTGCCCCAACACAACTGATTTACTCCTCCCTTGTCCACACTCCCTACCCACTAGGAACATGTTTAATTTTGACATGGATGGTAGATTTTTTATAATTTTTTCCCTTGTAGTAGGTCCCATGATGAATGGAAGATTTACTATGGTTCTGAGTTTGGACACACTCAGCTTGGGGCTCCCTCAGACCTTAGTCCATATTGGGATTTATTTTGCCCCAACATGACTGATTTACTTCTCCCCCTATGCACACTCCCTATCCATCATGAATTTAAGCACAAGAAATATTTTTTCTTTCAATACTAAACCAAATAATACATAATCATTTTAAATCATTAAGAATGATTAAATCTATATTTGGCATGTATGTATATTATTATATATTCAATCTCTTATGTACATATTTTTATATATCTTTAAAAAATATATTATTTTCTTGTCAAATAACTAAATATGATAAATACTGAGTAACTATATTCCAAATTTAATAACTGATCATCTAATTTGTTTTCCAATCTACATATTCATTTAAATGTCACATTTACACTCATATAAGAGTAATAATGAAGAGTTAAATACTTACCTTTAATGTTATCTTATAAGTAGGATGACAAATAAGGAGTTATTGTGCTTTAAAAATGTAAATTTTAAAACATTCTTTTGGCCCTATGTTTGGGAGGTCTTCATTGTCCTCGTGGTTCTTTGTTAGGGTTTGAAATGGACATGTTGTAGACATTGAGCCAAGGTTAATGGTGTAGTGATGTCAATCCTATCCAAAATGTAAACCTGCATCCATAAAAGGCAAATACATCTCTGGTCCACTAGAGAGAGGTTCTCAACCACCTTAAGCACTACCTTATCAAGATCCTCAAATTTATCTCCAACTGAGTTATTGCATCTGCATATTTTATTGCATATCTTTGTTTAGTTGGCTCATTCTTTTATAAGATTTTCAAAAATACATCGTGTGATTAGCAAATTTTCTCATCCCAAAAATTGTACCCAATAGAGGGAAATTTTTAATGTTACTTGTAGCAAGAATCCATATGAAAATCTTGATTCTTAAAATTTTCCTTGTTTTCAAATCAAATGTGGAAAGAAACTAGCATTCCTTTCTAGGAAATATTGTATGAGAAATAATCAATCAGCAACAGAAAAATTGAATCATGTATATAATCATTCAAGCAATTTTTTGGATTTTAAAATTGATGCTAAATGACAATTTTAATATTGAAATGACTTCCTAGACCAATGGCTATACTTTGGGAGTTAGATTGACAAGGTTATCAATAATTTTTGAGCTCTGGTGGGCTAAAAAATAGCCCAGATCTCTTAATTATGGGTTGTATTTGTAATGTTCCCAAATTTGACCCTTACATTTGGGAGAAGATTTTTTAAAAATTTTTTTTTTACATATATATATTTGGATATTCATTTTTAATGTTAATTTCACTTAATCTTAGCTTTACTGGTATTTTTTTTGTCACAGGCAAAAGTTCTCAAGAAAGTAGACATGGAAATGTGCTTGTATACATTGCAACAATAGTGCTCCTAGGTGTTCAAGACTCAACAACATACTAGGTTGACACCACGAGATTATTAGATCTTTCATTTGATAGATTCCAACCCATAGATCAAGACTGTAAGACCCATTATAGAAAAGGTTTTGGCAATTTTGTGGCTCAAGGAGCGATCTTGGATGAAGAGTATTGCAGATCAATTAAATATCATAATGCAATTGGTGTCTGAACCCATACGGATTTTAATTTCTCTATAATCCACTTTTGCAGAAGATGAATTTTTATTTATTTATTGGTGGCTTATTTCATGTCTTCATTGCTTTTTTCCTTCAATGGTTCAATGAGATTCCTATCACTTTTGTTTGATCATGTAATTTATGTTGCAAATACTAACTTTTTGTTTTATACTTCTAAAATTATCTTCATTGGTTGCAAGATCAATGCTCTACTTCTTAGGGAATTTCCAAATTTTAAGACAACTATGTATAGATGGAGGATGGAAATTCAATGCAAAGGTGACTGTGTGTTAGATTATTTGTTATACACCTTTTTCTAGTTCAATTTTTTTTAGGGTTGTAAATATTTTATTTGTGCCATAGAAATTAGAGGGCACAAGAGGAAAACTCTTTGATTGGAGCCTTCAAATTGCATATCTAATAAATTTCTTTAGCTGGCATCATGAAATATGTTTCCATGCTAACTAGTTCCAACTGTACACTCGAAAGTGTCACACTCTAAACCCTTCTATCCAAACGATTCCATGAGTTTGGAATGTTTGGATGCCGGCTTAGAGCTCCCTATCCATGGAGTGCAAGAGAGTATATTTCAAGAATAAAAAGGCTCTCAGATGAGCCTTAGAGATACTCTTCTTACTAGTAAACCATGCAATGGGAGGTTCCAAAGACAAGATGCAAGAATGCAAATGTCTCAAGGAGTTCCTCAAGGATGCAATGCAAATGAAGATTAAGCTAGAATGAGAATGTCAAATGCAGCTATGCTAGAATATGAATGAGAGTGTTACAATCCAAATATTAAGCTATGTGAGAGATTATTGCAAAATAGAAGCTAAACTAACATGCAACATGAATCTAAGCTAAAATGCCATGGATGAGAGAATGTAGACAAGGAAGAGAAGTTCTCCACAAAGCTCCAAAGAAAACCTGTTAGAAAACCTGCAGCATAACAATGTTCAAAAGATGGATGGATTGAGGGGGAAAGCTCTCTCCCTTTTAAAGATGTATGGATGGTAGAGATCAAGATGAAGATGGTGGATGATCAACGGTGGAATTTGAAAAGAGGAGTGATCCATGTGCACACACAAATCAACCAATAGAATATAAGTTGACTTGTCATATAAGACAAAAGTCACAAAGCCTTTTCTTTTAATTGCAAAATAGAAAAAAGACTTTATGTGTGCACTTTAAGTGGGTTAGAAGAATGGGGTCTTTTATTTAATTAAAAGGGGACATGTTCTTTTAATCAAATAATGAACTTAGGATAGCATAGTCAAACTATAGGTTATAATCAAATAAATTGATTATTAGCAATTTGGTCTAGGTAAATGATTAAATTAATTTAGCCAAAATGTTGAAAAGGGGGCTAATAGTCTAGATGACCATTTTTAGGTGATTACATTTGCCCCTCTTTGACTAATGTGTGATCGATCTGGGAACACATTATATCAAAGAAAATAGAAAGCCAAGTAGGCGGTGATAGATATAGACGTCTGATTCCAAAGAATGAAATGCAGAAATAGATAGCAAGTCCTAAATGCACAGCCTGATAGTGGTAGTACTGAACATTAGGAAGATGATGTTAGGATCAAAAAAGAATTTTAACACCTAGCAAAGCGAATAGATCAAGAGCAAGTGATAAGGTCAAACAAATGCTCCTAAGAAATAGATAGCTGTAGCAATCAATGATAGAGTATTTCTGCCCCCTCGGGATCGAAATTGAAATGAGGTAAGGGGAAGTAGAAACTAGCTAGACATGAGAAAATTGAGATATAGCAATGTCTGATATGATAGATAAATGATTAGAACCCAAGAATGACTATATAAAATTGATAAAATGCCCCAGTTTGACTAGAGTTGACCTTGAAGGATATAACATAAAAATTAGGTCAAATCTAGTAGAGAGATGATTTAGATGTGAAAAAGGTGACTAGAAGTAGATATGAAGTATGGAAATGATGAAGACATGAAGAAATGAAGATGCCCCAGTGATGATTCAGAGATTAGACCTCAAAAGGTCAGCTAACTGCTCAGAAGAAAGTAGAATTTTAAAAGACAATTTTGACCATCAAGATGAACTCGAATTTGGATTTCGATCTCGAAAATGAATCCAGGATGTTGAAATTATTTAAGAGGTCAAAACTTTATATAATGTGATGATAAGATAGAAAAGAGATGAAGTGAAAGATTAAGAAGGTGAAAAGACATGAACAAGAAGAAAGTAAAGAAATATATGAAAGGAGTTAGCTGATATGTCCACAAAAAGATGAAGAGAGAGCTCTCCCCATATGCAAGAATGCAAGACTAAGCTAGAAAATGAACCTAAAATGCAAGCTAATATGCAAAGTGGTTTACCAGCAAGAAGCACATAACATTTAGACTCTTAATTTCATCATTGAGCATTTATTAGGGACATCATGAGATCATACAACCATCACTAGTATAACTATGAGGATATGAATATGATCGATATTAGATAGGTATGTGGAAATCCAATCTAAGCATCAGAGACATGTAAGTCAAGATAACTACACGATTAGAATCCCTAAGTTTAATTTAGCAAGATTACACTTGTATCAAGGCATAAGCGCCAGGATAAACCTTGAGTGCGGTCTTGCAAAACAATCAAGGATGATACATTTATAAGTCAAAGTGTTGAATAGGACAAGCATGAATGCTTACAACACTATAGACAAACAAAAGTATACCCACAAGCAGAAATCAAGAAAATATGTCCCATGCCCCCAGTCTTCTAGTCAATGACATCCTTGAAAGACTATTAGGGAGGGAATACATGGCAAAGAAATCATCATAGACAGCACACAAAGTAGATAAATGTCAGCATAGCTCAGTCGTTTAAGTGTTAAAGTGCGTGTGTGTAAGTCACTTGGCCATTTCTTCCAGACTTGATTCTAATAGTGAGATATCGTGACATCGGAGACCGTAGGTAAACTATCTGTAAAGTGTTAAAAAAACACTTGATGTCAAAGTGGGGGAAGTGTTGAGAAACACTATTTTGTGAGTTGTCAAAGAAACCCTAATCCACAAGAATACCTCAATAGGCTAAGTAGCTATGCCCCCAAGATGAGGACAAGAAACAATTCCAAGCAAGGAAATGTGTAGCAAAGTGGATGATTGAGATTGATAGACATAGGTGCGAGGGTTTCAAGTAGTGCCTGTTTCCAGGTTTTCACCACTTTGACAGATTTTTTTTTTTTATTTTTTTATTTTTTTTATGGGTGATACATCAAGGTGAGGTTTTCACTAAGATGGTCATTTTTTAGGACATTTTTTGATTTTTAGGATTTTTTTCAGGATCATATATGATTTTTTGGATTTTTTAGAATAATTTAGAGATCACTAGTTCTCAAGCAAGATTACATCATTTTCTTCCAATGTCTAGCAAGGTGTAGGACACAATGGAGAAACAAGCCGAGTGGATAAGAAAAGATGCATAAGAAAGGAATGTGAAGCAAGTGAAAGTGATCCTCAAGGAATGACTCCTCAAGAGTACCCAAGCTAGGGAAAGAGGTGAAATAGTCATATGAAGCATGTTTTGGATAAGCAATGGAAGTAATGAGAAAGATAGCGTGTAGGATAAGCAGTGAAGCCAACAAGTGAGATAGCATGAAGCATGTAGTCCAAAAGAGTAGACATGTCAAGAGACCTATGAGAACCATGTTTCATTTATTATGATCAAGACCAAGGGGTCAACTAGATAGGATAGTGATGGGATAGAGCAATAAGAATAAAGCTCAAGATAGAGGCTATGAGTGAATGGGAGAGCAAAATAGAAAATCTGGTGGATAAGATAGCCAATATGCAAAGATAGCTCAACATTGTCAAGATCAAAGAGAGAAGAAGGGATAGATGGATGATGGAAGAATTACGCATGATGCCTGTTTGCCAGGTTTTCATCATGGTACTTATCCAAGGTGCCACAAGAAGTAGTTTTCACCATGGGATGGATTTATTTCTCTTTACTTTTGCTACCAAGGTGCCACAAAAAGTGGTTTTCACCAAGGCACATTTTCTTTTTTTTTTTTCTTTTTTTTGAATTTTTTTTTTCTTTTTTTTTTTTGAATTTTTAAAAAGAGCTCAAGCTTTTTGACTGTAGATAGTGCTCCTACAGGAAAGATAAGTCATGATAAGACAAGACCATAGAAAGCTATGCTCAAAGATGTTGATAGGGTGATGAAAGAGAAATGGTAGTAGGAAGAGTATATGGAGAATAATAGTTCATGTATAGAAAGTAAGTGTAAGCTTTAGAGGATTTCATGTGGGTAGCTAAAATATTGGACAAGATCAACATTGACACACACTTTGAAGGGTATTGGAACAATGGAGGAATCATGGATGAAATAGCTTGAGATTTAGATGTATGAGGTGGTAGAAGAGATTTGGAAAAAAGTGGAGTGGAAGGCTTTGGAATATTTTTAGAAAGAGTTTTGGAAGAAGATGGAATGGAAGCCTTTGGAAGCTTGAATGTCAACTTTGAAGTATTTTCAATCTTCAAGTCTTTTAAAAGAGACTTGGGAATCCACATAGCTTTAGATTTTCCTTGTTCTTTGGGTGCTTGAGAGTGCATTTCTTCAATGATGGATTTAGGAACCCACATTTTTTTTGATTTAGCTCTCTTAATAGTGGACCTTTGTAGTCTCTTTTGTGCATTTTCCTTCTTAGCATTCACATGTCGATTAGATGGGACATAGTGATCTTTCTTTTTCAATGGATTCTTATGTTTATTCTCACTTCCAAAGGACTTGGGATTTGTGGATGAATAAGGATGATATGACTGGTTTAGATGTATAGATGGGTGAAAAGTCATCAAGGATGAGTGTCTTTGTTGATCTTGAGATATGATGGGAGAGCTAGGGAATGAGCTAGGAGTGAATGTAGGAGATGGAGGAACATAAGGCCCCAATATGGATGGAAGGTTTGAATGCTTTAGCTTAGATGGATAAGGAACAAGGATTGATTTAGAAGATACAAAAGGATAGTGGGAAGGGATATCAACATCTTTAGAATGAGCAACATGGTCAAAGCCATTAATAGAATCATAAGTACCTTTGATAGGAACAACATTTTTAATAGAATCACTTGAAGCTTGAGCACAATTTTGAAGTGGATGTGGAGAAGTAGAACACGAGGGGACACTTTGATCTTGACAAGTAGCTTTGGATAGCATAGGAAGAGAACTTTTCTCATAATTTTCAGTAAGCTCAAGGGAGATAGTGGAAGTGATATCTTCATCATACTTAGGAGGTGGACAAGATATAAGATATGGAGGGGAAAAATCTTGAAAGAGATGAAAGGGTGTTTGATCTTGATCTTTCTTGACATTTATAGATTTTTCTTTTTGAGAGTCCTCTTGACGTGGAGCCACTTCTAAGGACAAGGGAGAATGAAGAGTGAATGGAGTAGTGCTTGGATTAGGCATAGTAGTGCATGAAGGTTGAGGATGTTTAGGATTAGTAGCATGGAAAAGGTTTGCAACCAAGTGAAGGTTAGCTTGAGTTTCTTTTAGAGGTAGCCCTTGAGGATACACGTAGTCAATGTGGAAAGCATTAGGTTCTTTATTTGATGGAGGCATGTTGGAAAGCTTTGAAGTGTTGGGAGATGCATGAGTGTTGGAAAAAGTGGAGGTATCAAGGAAACCATCACTAGAAATAGGTTCATTAATTTGATCTTTCTCAAGAAAAGTATCCTTAGCACATGAGTCACTAGAGGTTCCAATAATTCCATTATCCATAAGATCTTGGATTTTATGTTTTAGCTCAATGCAATCTGAAGTACTATGCTCATTATGTTGATGATAAGAACAATAAGCATCCAAGAAAGGATTTCCATAGGAGCTAGACTTAGGCAACATGATGATCTTATTGCCAAGAAGTTTTTGCAAAGTGTCGTCATAGGAATCTTCTAAGGGAGTAAAAGTTCTATTAGAAGTATTTCTAGGATCTTCTTGTTGTTTCTCAAGTGAATAGAATGCATTCATGTCTTCATCATTATCTTGTTCAAAGATAGGTCCATCATGAAATTTTGGAATAGGCTCAAAGTAGGTATCACTTGCTTGTTCTCTAAAGAGGTCTTTAGATCTAGAAGATGAAGACATTTGATGTCTTAAACTAGAGCATGTAAACCTAGAAGAAGAGGATGACCTCAAAGAAGGTGACTTACATGCATGTAAAGACCTTAAGGAAGATTCTTGTAATGATGCAATCTTCTCCTCTAACCTTTTCTCAAGTTTAGACTTCATTTCCATCATGTGCTTAGAGAGACGAAGATAAGAAAGATCATTTGTCTCTTCTAGTTCTTTGTATTGTGCATATAAATCTTGAAACTCTTTAGTGACATGGAGGATATCATGATCATCTAGATTTGGTTGAGGTTTGCTAGCACAAGGTTTAGATCCCATAGTTTTAGATGCAAAGCCAAGCATAAAAGAGCCTAGAAGATAACTTGATGTTGAAACTATAGGAGGTAGAGTGTTCACTTGCCAAGATAGTAGAGAGAGATTAAAGCGACTTGTCAAACAATATGTCCAAGAAACTTACGACATAAATGACTCAAGTCAATAGCTAGGCAAGATGCCCAAATAGCCAAATAGATAGAGCAAGCGGGGTGACAAGTGAACAACTCTCCAACCCAAGAATGTAGTCAAGAAATCAAGGCAACCATTTCAACAAAAAGATAACTAGCAAGTGGACATAGACCATGAAGATAGAAAGACCAAGAGAACTAAGACCAAAGAGCCACTTTAAGCATGTTCAAAAACTAGAGAAATAGCAAATCAAAGTCAAATGATGAGACTCCCCTTAGCAAGCAACACAAGAAAATGTTTGCATTTGATGTTTTGACTTGGTTGACAAAGTTTGACAATAGTTGATAGCATAGCAAGTTTGATGTTCAAAAACAATTTCTTTCTAAGCAAGATAGTGACACATGGAGTAGTCTTCAAACAATCAAGCAAGGGAAAAAGCAACCTTACATGATACAAGCATATGTGACGTCTCAAAAGAATTCTCTAAAATTATCATCATGTGTATGTTCAAAAGATTTTCACAGGTATAGCACATTCGAGAACACATAAAGCAATATCTCCCTAAAGGGCATGGTTCATTACTCAACAACTTGGCCCACGCTTGATGCTCCTTTGCCTCACACCAAGTGGTTTCCCACAAGAGATATTGGCTTTGTCATGGAAATGCCATAAGCATAACCAAGGGAACACAGATGGTGAGTGTAAAATCTTGGGGTGATCCGGGTAGTCCACTAGGATCGATCCTTGCACCAAGAAGTTGAGCAGCTAAAAAGGGTAGTTACTAAATTGGAGTTTTTAGATAGGGCTTCCGTTCATAGTGTTCCTCTTGCTCCCAATTACGGGACACCTCACCTTGCGATGAGTAACCGATCTCGCGATCACAAGAGTACCTTAAGCATTCTTGCCTAGTGATCTCCCTATGGTCGAAATCCCATAAGCGATCACACTAGACGAAGATAAACACTACGTCTACCAAGGTTTTGTGTCCTTGATAGCCTTGAGTTTATAGTGGGTTGGAAGAGCCAGGTAATCGGCTTGTTCCCACTTGGGTCGTTCCTCTCAGGTTGTCCGAGAGCAGGCCCTCTAAAGGATTCTAACTACACAAAGTGGATCAAATTTTGGAAGTCAAGATTTATGGTTCACCACAAGGGTGAAGAGCATACTCTCCTATTCCAATAATTTTCTCCCAAACACGCCAAGAAGATTCAGTTACCCCTTGCTTTTGAAACCAAATGGCAAGTCAAGATTTCTGATTCACCACAAGGGTGAAGAGCATACTCTCCTATTACCAAAAGACTCCAATCACAAGTTTTATGTGCCTATGAAAAATGAAAAATTATTCAATGCCACACATGAAAACAAAAAAGCAAGAAATTTTGGGTTTTTATGCTTTGGGCAGCCCTGCAAACAATCATTAGTAGCCCTTGTGCATTTGAAGCTTTGACATGCGTTCTTTTTATGCAATGTTTCAATTTTTTTTCACAAGGATGGAAACCTGAAATCACAACTTGTTAGCAACACAAGTTAGTGTGAAATAACATAAAAATCTGCAATAAAAAGTGGTGATTTGCTTCAAAAATCTAATTTATCCTCCAACCAAGTACATGCAAAGAAAGTGCAAGTTAATCACAAATGCTTTCATTTTTACTCTTTGGTTTTGACCTAGTCAACAAGATTGGACTTTTTTGCTATGATTTCGTATCCAAAAATGAAAATTAAAAGAAGAGACCCCTATTAAAAATCAGAGAGCTTTCCAAAAATGCAAGAAATTTTAAAAAATCTCTTCATTTTCTCCCTAGAGATTGATTTTGTCAAAACAGGCCAAATTTATAAAATCGAATTTTTGATCTTTAATACGATCTCAAAATTCAAAACACAAAGAAAGAACCTCCATTAGAATTCAAAAATCTTTCTGAAAATGTAAGTTTTTCCAAAAAATGCACTGATTTGCGATCAAAAATGGCTTTTTATGAAAAATAAAGAAAAAATCATAACTTCCGAAAATCATGTCAAAATGCTCTAAAAATTGGACTGGGACATTTTTAGCATATACCCAACCTGTAAACAAAATTTCAGAACCAAAATCTAAGCGGTTTAAAAGATATGATCAAATCTTTAAACCAACTAAGTTTTTGGCCTTCAAACCAATTTACTTATGGGTTGGCCTTAAAACCAAAGTGATAATTCTACAAAAGCATTTGATTAGATCCAATATGCTGCTGTAAAAAACTAGAGATAAAAAATGAAAGCAAATGGAGCTAGAACTTGATTCAAGCCCCACGGTGGGCGCCAAAAATGTACACTCGAAAGTGTCACACTCTAAACCCTTCTATCCAAACGATTCCATGAGTTTGGAATGTTTGGATGCCGGCTTAGAGCTCCCTATCCATGGAGTGCAAGAGAGTATATTTCAAGAATAAAAAGGCTCTCAGATGAGCCTTAGAGATACTCTTCTTACTAGTAAACCATGCAATGGGAGGTTCCAAAGACAAGATGCAAGAATGCAAATGTCTCAAGGAGTTCCTCAAGGATGCAATGCAAATGAAGATTAAGCTAGAATGAGAATGTCAAATGCAGCTATGCTAGAATATGAATGAGAGTGTTACAATCCAAATATTAAGCTATGTGAGAGATTATTGCAAAATAGAAGCTAAACTAACATGCAACATGAATCTAAGCTAAAATGCCATGGATGAGAGAATGTAGACAAGGAAGAGAAGTTCTCCACAAAGCTCCAAAGAAAACCTGTTAGAAAACCTGCAGCATAACAATGTTCAAAAGATGGATGGATTGAGGGGGAAAGCTCTCTCCCTTTTAAAGATGTATGGATGGTAGAGATCAAGATGAAGATGGTGGATGATCAACGGTGGAATTTGAAAAGAGGAGTGATCCATGTGCACACACAAATCAACCAATAGAATATAAGTTGACTTGTCATATAAGACAAAAGTCACAAAGCCTTTTCTTTTAATTGCAAAATAGAAAAAAGACTTTATGTGTGCACTTTAAGTGGGTTAGAAGAATGGGGTCTTTTATTTAATTAAAAGGGGACATGTTCTTTTAATCAAATAATGAACTTAGGATAGCATAGTCAAACTATAGGTTATAATCAAATAAATTGATTATTAGCAATTTGGTCTAGGTAAATGATTAAATTAATTTAGCCAAAATGTTGAAAAGGGGGCTAATAGTCTAGATGACCATTTTTAGGTGATTACACCAACAACTTTCATCATTTGTAAAATCTTTTTGCATGCTTCTACACATCTCATCTTCTAAGAAATTTTCTCTTTCAACATCAAGACGATGTAACATTTCAACAAATTGTTGATGAAATCTAAGACTAGATGGAATAGCTTCAATTGCCTTATTAAAAAAATAGAAGCCATCTTGAAATCCAACTCCCTAATTGCAAGTACGTCTACATTCAATTCTAACTTCTTAGTCTCTATTTCCAAAGTTTCTCCATCATCAGGATTTTCATCATTTAGGGACATGAAGAGGTCACTATTTTATTTTATCCATTCTTCCTTGTCTTCAACATCATGCAAAGAAGAAACTTTATCAAGTCCAAGTGCTACTTTGTAAGCTCTCAATTTCTTAACAAAGATGAATTCCATGTGAAAGTACTCCAACAAAGAGTTTCTGACTTAGGGCATGGACATAAGAGCTCGTGCAACCTTTACATTTATAGTTAAGTGCTTTTCCAATGATATATATACTATGAATTTTGTCTCCATATTTCATTTTATCCCATCGTCTCCAAATTCTTCATGACATGATGGGAGTAATTTGGGAATTTTTTGTGGAAAATATATGTTTTCTACAATAATAAAATACTCCAAATTATAAACAAATGAATTTATCATCTACAACCTCCCATGACTTCCATTTTTTGGTGTTCCACATATCCCTCAAGTTGGCAAGAACATTGCTCTGATACCATTTGTAATGACCCCTACTGGTCATTCATTTATTTTCCTTTCTTATTCATATCATTTTATAATATTTCTTTCTATTTATTTTCCATATGATGATCCCCTTACCAAAATTTGCATTCGATATATATATATATATATATATATATATATATATATATATTTTAATTCAAAGAGTCACACCTTTTACAATATAATAATTATACTATATTAATAATAATATAATTATATTAATTATATATTTATATTAATAAGCTTAGTCTATATTAATATAAAATATATTATATTAATATTTACATTATAAAATATATTAATTTAATAATATATCAATTATATTATTAGATTATAATACTTTATTAATACAGCATATTGTGTTGGAAATCTAATTGAAAAGATCATTGTTGAAGATCTAAGAGGAAGATTGTTGTAAAGAAGGAAGTTGGTTGATAAAGAATGTTTTCAATCATTTTTTTGTCATTGATGTCAAACCTACTATTTTCTGGAATGATAATTGCTTATAAGATCCAAGTACTATCACTTAGTTGATTCATGAAGAGGATTTAATTAACAATATGTAACAAAAGCAGCTAAGGGAAAGTTTGAGTTATGGTTTCGTAATAAAGTGCAAGGATCAATTAAGCCAATAGTAAAATGATGTATTGATAGTATACTTGAAGATACAAAATTTGGCCACACTTAGAAACTTTAGAAGAATAAGTTGTAACAAGGTTGACTACAAAGCTTAACTAAGTTGATTAGTGAGTACCGAGCAAGCTAGTTAGAGTCGAGCAAATTTTTAATAGATGTTGAGAAATTGAAAAATCTAGTGTCTACTGAGTAATATAGAAGGAGCCAAGTGTGTTCAGGTGCCGAGAAAAGTAACAGGTGTCAAGCATCAAAAACTTAGTGGATGCCAAGTGAATCCATAGTAGGTGCCAAGCATCAGTAAAATGTAGTTGATTTTGAGTAACAGAATATGTGCCAAGCACCAGAATTTTAATAGTGTCAAGATGCTACATTATTTGAAAAGTCAAAGATTTACCAAATCTAAGCTGACAAAGTTGTTACCTTGAATTTTATGAACCAGATGGAGGATAAGGATGATGAGGTGGAGGCACAAAATTTTATGTAAATCATTTTTTAGCGAATTGAAAAGGATTCTTCAAGATGTTTTTAGAAGGAATAAGATATGGGTTAGATTCATTGAATCCTGCCTAATCCATTCAAACTAAAATTAAAGGATGGAAGAATTGAGCAAGAAAGAGTATTCTAGATTTCTATTTAAGGAGTCACAAGCCAAGAAGCAAGAGTTGCTGGTGTGCCAAAGTGTGAAGTGGTTGAAGGATATCAAGGAGAAGGAAGAATGGAGCACAAAGACTTTGCTTTGATAAGTGGTCAGAGAGATGATTGCATTGATACATTGAGCATGAAGACTCAAGGAGACAAAGCTTGAGAGGAGGACAAGCTGTCAGAGCTGAAGAGATTGAAAGCTAGGAAAATGTTGTGAGCTAAACAAAGATCTAAAATTTGCAAGATAAGTTGTGAATTGTAATAAAGTCAAAACCCCTTATTATTACTCTCTAGCAATTGTATCAGTTAGGGTTAAATCCTATGGGCTTAGGTTAGTTTAATAGCCATTTGTAAATCCTTTAATAGGGTGACATTCCAAGTGAATGTTCTAAAGTCCTCTAACTAGGCCCACTTCTAATAGGGTGGTTAAATCCTCTAACCAGGTCACTTTTAATAGTGTGTTGTAGCCTTTAACAAGGCAGGCCTTTCATAGGGCATCACTTCAGAAGAGTGAGAATTGAGTAGCATGTTATTGGTGATTTTTCCCAAATTGGATTTCCACGTAAATCATTATGTTATGTGTTGATTATTCATGTGTTATGCTTGCATGTTGATTTATAGTAACTTGCTAAGAAGGAAAGTTTTAAGCTTGAATGAATGAATATTTTAATGGGCTCACTTTGCTTGATGAAAAAGTTTCAATTGGACATCTAGACCTTGAATAACTAATTCACAACCCCCTTGCTCATCGCCTCTCTCAGTTATTCTAAAGCATTTCTAACATATTGCTACATAAAATATATCTTAATCATAACTTTATTAGGTTATTATTATTATTATATGATATATATGATATTATTATATGATTATAATATAATATTACTTTATATATAATATTTATTTATTATATGCTAAAATAGGGATATCACATATCTATAGCTCCCATGGGAGCTATAGATATGTAAGGCATCTCATATTCTTTATTGAACTATATCATTGTCATTAAGCCCACTTCATGATAAGGAATTAAGTTGAACCAAGATTTTCATAAGTTTTTTAGATCTTTTACAGACCCTCCTTCAAAAATTATTTGATTAATTTCAATATCCAGATCTCGTAATAAACATCTTAATTCACAACAATCGTGTTGATTATGAAAACCCAATGTAAAAATTCCAATTATATTGATAGAAGGTGCATCAGTTAGAAATTGATTCCTTTTTTCTTGTCTATAAAATCCATCTAAATAATATCAAACCACATGTTCTAAAGTTCTATCCACTACTTGAATTTCATTTACTTGATAATGATCAACATCTGCAAAAATGATGTTAGAATTAGAAATTATGGATGCTCTATTCACAAAGTTTTGTAAATCTTCTTGCAAAATACTAGAGGTACATGTAGGTTTCAATACAATAAGATCAGTATGTTCCTCTTTATCTTTCCAAAGAATATTATGCACAACTCTTTCTTGAGATCCGTGTGCTAGTATGTGACAATCTAATATACTAGCAACTGTGGTACTAAAATCTCTTTCACATTCTAACATAGAACACATTACATTAAAATAATAATCTCTTAGAGGAGTGTGCATAATGGCATGCACATTTTTGAAAGAACTAACTACTCATAGGGTTCCAATATGAGTAGGACCAACATACATCCAATAGGCTAATTTCACTTTATCTCTATCTCAATTTGATATGTGTTCCAATCCTACACCACAAAAATATCCCTTTCTCTATTTAGAATCTTATCAAAATCATATTTCCCTTCTATAAGTCTTTTTTTCAATTCAATAATATTGTTCCACCTGGTACATAAGGATTTGAACCTTTGAAATAATAGGACCAAAACATGTTGCCTTACCACTTGGCCATGCCTTGTTATTATTTTATAATAATCCATTAAGATAAAATAATGCAATTTTTTATTTGAATATGAATTACATTTTATAATTCGATTCACTATGCAATTATGCAAAATTAGAGGGGCATAGATTCTGGAAATAATCAAATATCTAACTATAGGGGAACCTAAAAAGAAACAAGAATATACATTAATTGGTCATTCCCAATGAGAATAGGTAATATTGTATAAATAAATGATCCCTTCCAACTCAGAGACTAAAAGTCTAATTTTTTTGAACAATTTGATTGATTGGTGAAATACTTTTAGATCTTTACATTATTCATTAGGGAATCAAAATGTCAATTATCCTTGATAGGCCAACACTAGGGAAAATAATAACAAAACAATTAATAATTTTATGATGAAGTTCGCCTAGTCTATACATGTCAATCTGAGAGCCTAAGCTTGCGAAAGGTGTCTGAGTAGTATGCCATCAAGGAATGATAGTTGTGAAATGAGGGATTATGAATGCAACTATACCACATGGAATTGAATCTATGAAAAATTAAAGAAAGCCCAGTGATAGGAACTATCACTTCCTAGCGATAGGAACATCAAAAATGTAAATAACTCGATAAAATTAATATATAATAAAATTAATTACAACTCTTAATATCGTCTCATAATCTAATTAATATGAAATATTATAATCTAATCAAATATGGATATTGAATATATAAATTGATATACTATGATTAAATATATACTATGTAATGTTAAGCTAATTAAAATACAAATGGAAACTAACTTAAATGCACTTCATACAAAAATAAAGTGAAATCACAAGGTAACTTTGGAGTGGGCTCTTCCTCCTTAGCCGCTTGGTGATGAAACCAAGTAGTAGTCTTAAGTCTCCATAATCATGAAAATATAAACTTAATATTTCCAAATGATAATGATCTATTACAATGTTGTGCAGTCCATAAAACTTGTATGTATATCCCCACTACTTATGCCCACTACTGCTTATATAGGTGCAGATTTAAAAATACAATAACTATGTTGACATGTACTCCATACAAAGAATACCAAAAATATGATATGTGCAGAAAATAGGTATTTTTTCATCATCATCCCAATAAACTATTATTGTCTTCATATCCATTAGGCTGCAGTTTTGTTTTGGCCCAAAAACAATAGGTTTGAAGTAATTTGATTATAATAGAATGCATAGCACCACAAGTTTTTCAGCATGTCTCCATGTAAATCTCCTTGCTATCATCTCCACATATTCATGCATTATGGATGATATCTACAGCAAATGTGTCTATTCAAAAGTTGATGGAACTTTGTATTGATGAAATAGCTATAGGAAGATCTAAGGTGATAGGGAGATCTGTGCTACAAATCAACATGCTACAATATTAAAGATTAGTAAAATGTAATCAACAATGAATTTTCCATATTTTAATCCCAAAACAATATTAAATACTACTTATTTATATTAAACTTTATGCAACATTATAATGGTAAAATGGAATAAAATAGGATAGAGACGGAATAGAGAAGTAAGTAGGAAAGAGTGTAAGATAGATTAAAATATGGTATTAAATGGGTCATAAATGGCTCTCATCATTCCCCCCAACTTAGCTTATTGCATGTCCTCACACAATCATTATGATCATGAGGTCTTTAGCTTTAACTGAAAGCACTTTAGGTTTATGGATTTTGGATTTGTCCCCACCTTGAACCATGATAAGTCATATAAACACAAATCCCTTTCATTGCTTCATATGACAAACTCTCTTATATTTTTCTTCTCCAATAGGGATATCTCTTTCAAATTTTCATAAGTTATTTCTCTATTCTCTTTTCTTTTGCTTTTCATTTCAATTTTTTTTTATAGCATCATGGATCAAAAGGTTTCATATAGGAGAATTTATCTCAATTTGAACAAGAGGAGTTTAAATGGGCAAAACAAGAGAGATAAGAGACAAAGAAAAGGCTATTGTATGATGGATATAATGGATACTATGATCAAAGTATTAAGGGTGATGGATGGAAGATAATAGGATGAAATTCCTCCCCCAACTTAAAGGTTGACTGTCCATAGGAAACAAGGAGAGGATAAAGAGGGATGTTGCATAGTGATTAACATAATAAGTAATTTAAATAAAGTTAAGAGAGAAAATAAGGAAAAACAAAATTGATTGTTTTACCAACATGCATGTGCAAAGAGAAAAAGGTTGGAACATAGAGTAACTCAACAACTTGTGCCACCAAAAGTGATGAATCATTAATAAGGAACGAAGAGAGGCATCCAAAATTGCACTGTAACACCACAAAAGACCACAATTTGACTAAAAGTAGAAAACAGAAGACCACTAGAAGCAACCATAAAATATGTTGCATGATCTATTTGAAAATTGACTAGAGAGCTTCAGAACATACTGGGACACTTCGGTATGAGTATTACTCACAAGGATGATGATTCTCATATTTCTCTATGATGAAAGAATAAGATGACATCTCTTGAAGATATGAAACCCTATTCTTGTGAAGCTTGTGAAATATCCATTGTAGGAAAATGGAAAGTTGTAACACACCTTCATTACCAAATACATGGGTATGGGGTGAAAAGCAATAGTATACACCAATGTGTCCATAGATCTCCAGAGAGGGTGAGACACAACTTGAGGAAGGAAGGTGATGATCTACAATGTCTTCAAAGTTTTTCTTGATGTGTATCTCAAAAATGATCATGAATCTTATAGAACAAGTTGCGTATTTTCCTCCATGTGAGAAATCACCAAAGAAAGGAAATCTCGTTTCAAGGTGATGAACCAAAATATGCATGCGGGCTCCAATAGAAAAGGACAACCAAAACTTATATGTGCAAGATAGCTAGCAAGCCCACACAATGTTAACAAAGCTAATATAGTGTGTTATGCAATGCTTGTGTAGAGAAGCATCATTAACTGATATTGGTTGGAAGATTATCACACCACAACAAGAGACCTATAACCATATTCTCAAAACCAAGCATATCAAGTGTAGCGGTATCCAATTAATAAACCTACCATTAAGTGAGTAATGCATTTATAAAAATGGTAAATAGAGTCATTAATATAAATAAACATGTGAAAAAAATAATGTGATTACAATGATTATACCAATGTCAATCAACATAAGAATGCATACCTTGAGTTGTCTAGATGTCACATGGTGAATTTTGCTAAAAAGGACCAATGAAACAATCAATGAATCTTGATTGAAAATCATCCAAGAACTACAAAATCAGAGGGATTTCTCCCAACTTAACTTCATGCTACAAAGTCACAAAATCATTAGGATAACCAAAGAAATTGGGTGAATGCACAAAGTTGGGTCGCAATTTTGCGAAAGTCAAATCTAGGAAATGAGACCTCTTAGAAACAGGTACCAGATTTTTAAAAATGGGCACCCATTTTTGGCTCGGGTGCCCAACCCTAAATTTAAAAAAACAAGCACCTGTTATTTTTAAAAATCGAGTACCCATTTTTTATTTTCAAAAAATGGGTACCCATTTCTCAAAAAACTAAAAATTCAATTTTTAAAGTTTTTAACAAATTTTACATGCCACTTTTAGGTTTTCAAAAGGAGTACCCATTTTTTGAAATTCAATTAATGGGTGCTTGTTTCTTACAACATGAGGCGAGATTTTTTTTTCCTGCCTCAGACTTTGGTTTGGGACAAGCTTGGTGAGACCAAGCTCATGCCTTGGGCTCTCAAGATTTGGCAAGGCATTGAATTGATAAATTCATGCCTTGCCATAATTTTTAGAGGGTCTTCCCAATCAAAATTTTTTACGAAACAAAAACCGATTAGAGCTCTCACTGTCCTAATTTCAAAAATATAAATTTTATAGAGTTATGATTTTATTTACTATTTTATTATTATTTTTTAATCAAAGTTGGTACCTAAATGTAAAATAGCAACATTCACTAAAACTTTAATAACTCTTTTATTTTATATTTTTTCTTAAATTAATTTATATGTCATCAATCTACATTCAATTCTTTTGAATTTAAATTTTTTTTTTTTTTTGAAAAAAGTTAAATTTTGATCAAATTATGGTGTCCGTACATGAGAGGTTTAAAAAATTTCCATTATAGCCAATTAAAAATTAATTTAAAAAAATATATTCATTAAAAAATTCAAGAAAAATATTCTCATCAATCTTTGGTGTGTCAAGTAACTCCATTGAAAAGGATTCACAAAAATTCATTAATTTGTGTCAAATTATGGTGTCTGTACACGAGCGTGGTATGGTCCTAAAACAGGCATTTTGAAAAAGTGGTTTTTAAAGATCCATACCAGAAAAATAATATATCATATGGTTATACAAATAAATTACATATTCAAAAATAAGATTCTAGGCACTACAATTTTTATTTCTGAAGTTTTTTTATATTTAATCTCTAAATGGCTCAAATTTTGGCATCAATTGACAAAATATTTCAAAAATAGGAAAAACACTTCCACTTTTTGGCCAAAAGTGAGACCCAACTTCTTGCACTGACCCAATTAGGTAACCCAAAGAGAGAGTAACACATCTTTAAAATTTTGTGAGTCTTATTGAACCAAATATTTCAATAATTCGATGGATGGATTCCCAAATAAATTGTAGGTTATAAAAGAAGAGGGAAGTCACCTCATCCAAAGAATCAAGAAATTAGTATGTATAATCAATGGATAATCATTGTAAGATACAAGAACCAAGAATGAAGAATATATGGATATTAATACTTTGATCCTTGCTAAATAAATGAATCCTCCATAGTTTATTTTGTCATCTTAAGACAATGGAAAAAATCAACAATGACAAATCATCCAGTTTTAACATTTTGGTCATCAATGCATAGAATCCCTTTTGCTTAATCAATTATTGGTCCCAGATCAACAAGTATGTGAGGAATTCACATTTTAACCATAGCTCTCCAAATATCAATATGCATAAGTATGGAGGATCCAACAATGTGTTTGTGGAATGAGGAATGCATTTGGTTTAAGATTACTTAGTGTATGAGTAATGTTTACACACATATTCATGATTCCAATAATGACAACTGATGCAATTTGAAGTATGGGCTCATTTGTGGATATTTATGATTAATTAAGTAGAAAAGAAGAACAAGGTTGATTATAATTCAATAAGTAATATTGTTCTTCTAATTTAATTAAACCAAAACCACATCAATGCATTCCAATGTTGATTTATCAATTTTAAGCACATCATTAGATATTATAGGGATCCATGAAAGTTTATATGTACTATTAACCACCTTATTATGAAGTGGTATATGAGGCAATATAGTTGTCTTTGGTGGATAAGGTGGAGTGGGTAGAATATGATGTGAATAAGAGAATGAATATGTAAGAAGTATGGAGATAAAGTAGATGAGAATAAGTAGAATGGGTGAAACAAATATGGTAAGGATGGATATGGTGGAATATAAGAGGGATATACGGGTTGTTGTGAGCATGCATGATTACATCCATTATGCATGCTAGGTGGAGAAGTACATTTTGAAGAAATATGTTGGCTTTGTAATGAATTAGTGTTACAATACATATTATCAACATAATACATACCTTGATCTTATTGGGTTGGTGCTTGAGATTGTTTATCCATTATAAGGAATACTTGATCACTTCCACCCTTATCCTAGTAAGGATTAGAAATAACTTGTTTCTCAACCACCATGCACTCTTAGTTGTTTGAGCATATGCATTGGTCATCTTCCTTGTACCAATTAGAACAACAAGTGGTTAGATTTCCATCATCAAAATTGCATTTCTCTAAGAATTCATCAATGATTTGCTCATATTCAAACATAGAGATAGAATTCTTGCATACCTATGATAATGGAAGATTAATATCATTTAAGATGCATTCATTAGGTAGAAGGGATGTAAAAATGTCACCTTTGGTCGGCTCAATTTCCCCACTAGTTTCTTCTTTTGTTTTTAAATTTGAAGGAAGGGGGTCTATGGGTGGTAACCATCAATGGGGTCAAGGGACAACACCCCTTGTAGGGTCCTGGGGTAGCACCCAAGGTGCGCTTAGGGTGGGGTTGAGGGGCAACGTCCCTGATGCCAAACACATTTTGCCTCTTGTATTCCCTTCAAATTTTGCATTTTTGAAACAATTTTCAACCAAAATTGATATACTTGAACAACATTGAAAGGGCATCATTTTAAACATTTTTTTTCAAAATTTTCTTTTCTTTACCAATAACTCATAAAAACTTGTGATAATGCAAAATTTAATTAACTTATAAAGCAACTAATGAATCTAATTTCTAAGGCCTACTTTCAAACTCTAAAACAAAACTCTAAAGCAATGCATCTATATGATTTAGGCAATGCAAATTAAGATTAGTTACATAAGCAAGGCTAGCAGTTGCAAAGACTTTCATCCTAATGCATTGTTCCTAACTCAAATCATCAAACTAACATGCCTTTGACACCTTTCTCTAGAAATGGTGCCAAAATGATAGGCCAACACTGGGGCAAATAATAACAAAATAATTAGCAATTTTATGATGAAGTTCAACTACTCTATACATGTCAATCTGAGAGTGTAAGCTTGCAAAAGGTGTCTGAGTAGTATGCCATCAAGGGATGATAGTTGTGAAATGAGGGATTATGAATGCAACTACAACATGTAGAATTGAATCTATGAAAAATAAAGAAATTTCAGTGACAAGAACTATCACTTCTTGGCAATAAGAACATCAGAAACATAAATAACTCAATAAAACTAATGTATAATAAAACTAATTACAACTCTTAATATCATCTCATAATCTAATTAATATGAAATATTATTATCTAATCAAATACGGATATTGAATATATAAACTAATATACTATGATTATATATACTGTGTAATGCTAAACTAATTAAAATACAAATGGAAACTAACTTAAATGCACTTCATACAAAAATAAAATGAAATCACTGGGTAAGTTTGGAGTGGGCCCTTCCTCCTCAGCCTCCTGGTGATGAAACCAAGTAGGTAGTCTTAAGTCTCTATAATCATGCAAATATAAACTTTATATTTCCAAATGATAATGATCTATTACAATGTTGTGCATTAAGTAAAACTTGTATATCCCCACTATGTATGTCTACTACTACTTATATAGGCGCAGATTTAAGAATACAATAACTACATTGACATGTACTCCATACAAAGAATAGTAGAAATCTGATATGTGCAGAAAATAGGTATGTTGTTGTTATTATCCCAACAAACTATTATTGTCTTCATATCCATTAGGTTGCAGTTTTGTTTTGGCCTGTAAACAATAGGTAATAAGAAGCAAATTGAAGTAATTTGATTATAATAGAATGCATAGCACCATAGGTTTTTCAACATGTCTCCACATAAATCTCCTTGTTTTCATCTCCACATATTCATGAATTATGGATGATATCTATAGAACATGTGTCTACTTCAAAGTTGATGGAGGTTTGTATTGGTGAAATAGCTATATGAAAATCTGAGGCAATAGGGAGATCTGTGCTACAAATCAACATGCTATAATATTAAAGATTATTAAAATGTAATCAATAATGAATTTTCTATATTTTAATCCCAAAATATTATTAATTACTACTTCTTTATATTAAACTATATGCAATGTTATAATGGTAAAATGGAATGAAATAGGATAAAGATGGAATAGAGAAGTAAGTAGGAAAGTGCATAAGATAGATTAAAATATGGTATTAAATGGGTCATAAATGGCTCTCATCAATCCTCAACTTCCATATTTGTCTAGATGATGCTACATTTAATTCGAATAATCACTTTTTTGTCAAATTGCCTAAAGCTTATGCGATTTTTTATCCAATTGTTAATGTAATGCCCATTATCCTTTTGTTCTTTTTTTTTATTAGCCTTTGCTTGGAAAGCTGCCATAAGTTTTTGATAATGATAATCTAAGTTTTTATTAAAGATTTTTCTTGTAAGAGTAAATAAATAATAATAAGGTAAGGGACGAAAAAAAGTGAAAAGAAACTATCTGTTATTGAGTTTTCAGGAATAAGAAAATATGATGATCAAAACTTGCATTAGATTCTTATTATAATCTAAAAATTACATTTCCTTTTCCCTATTGGATAAAAAATTGATTTATATGATACAATGAAATTGTGTCGGTTATAGTTTAGTGGTAAAAGTGTGATTTATTTTATCATTGTATTCAACAGAGTTAAAGGATCTTTCAACTCTTGCTTATATTTTTTTATATAAAAAACTCTATTTGCTATATAGGTTCTAAACCTCCCCTATGAATACCCTTGGTTAGGAAAGAAATTGTGTGCATTCTCATAATTTGAATTTGGAATGATAAAAGGACCATATCTTCCATTCAAGATGGTGAAACAGAATGTAGAATTTTTCAAAGGATTAGACTGATCTATCTAATTAGATCAATCAAGGTCCATGGATATCAAAATATTATTTTTCATCATAATTAAACTAAATGTTCAACTACTAGAATAACAAAATTGGAGTCAAATAGCTAGTTAATAATGACATTGGTTTACTTTAGTCACCATGATTTTGTTTGAGCTCGGTGAAATTTGATTTCCTCTAGGATCACAATCAGTAGAAATAATGAATGAAGTAATTAGAAAGATTTTTAAGTGCAATATTAAGAATTTTTCAATCTTATCTTTCTATATGGATCATCTATCAAGTGAATATGAATTTTCTATTTAAGGTTCTTCACTTGAAGTTAAGAGGAAAGAACCACAAATACAACTAACATAGATGTTATGGAGTAGAGCATAAATAATTTATGTATTATGTGACAAAGTTTTTTTTAAAAATCAAACCTCCCTCTCTATCTTTCTCTAATGGAGGAGTTGAATGAAATGAAATTTTCATGTTCACTTACGAATGAGAGGCATTAATCAACATTGACTATAACCCCTAGCCTTCCAAGCTAACTATGTAGGTTTGATTCCCACTACCCACTCATTCATATTTCTTATTCTTCTTTAATTTTTCATGTCCATGTTACCTACCCATTCTTTCTCTTTCATTTTTGAATCTCATGGGGAATAGAGAAAAAAATCATACTTTTTTATTCCAAGTCGATAAAGTATTTCAAGGAATAATGAAAATAAAGTGTCCATCATCTAATGGATAGGACAAAGGTCTTCTAAACCTTAGGTATAGGTTCAAATCCTATTGGACATAATAATTCATTGCTATGATTTTTTAAATGTTGCAAAATGATTATTTAGCTCTTTTATACTATTTTGAGCATAATAAAAAGTTGAAGATTTTATTTAATAGCTTCTTTTAAGAGATCTTCTTCTTGTTGCATGAATGCCCTACTAGAACATATAATTTCTCCAAACTAGGGATTATTTTTTACTAAATACTTGTGCAAATAATTTTTTTAAACTTGTATGATCTCTAATACATCTAGATATCTATTTGTTCTAGTATAAATCATAGCTATTTGTTCTTCTACTACCAAAGGATCTAATTGAGATTGTTTGAGCAACTCATGTAATTGTTGGCCTCTTGCCAATTAATCTTGCATAGCTTTATCAAGATCATAAGTGAATTGTGCAAAAGATTCTAACTCTACAAGTTGAGATAATTCTAATTTTAATTTCCTAGCTACTTGTTTCATAGCTTTCATTTGAGCTATAGATCCTACTCTAGATACAAAAAGACCCACATTAATGGTAGGTTGAATTCAAGTGCATTGAATAGATTAGCTAACAAGAAGATTTATTCATTACTAATGGAAATGGCATTAGTGGGAATATAAGTTGAGACATCTCTAGCTTGAGTCTCAACTATTGGAAAGAAATCAAACTACCTCCACCTAACTACAAATTTGATTTAGCTGCAATAAGTGAGAATGTAAATAGAAAACATCTCTTGGATATGTTTTTTGGCTAGGTAGTCTTCTTAATAGAAGAGACATTTGTCGATAAGCATGTGCTTGTTTGGAAAGATCATCATAAATGGTTAATGTATGTTGATCTTTATACATAAGTATCATGCTCCTATATAAGGAGCAAGATAGTGTAATGTAGCAGGAGAATCTACAGTTTTTGCTACCACAATGGTATACTCCATTGCACCACACTCTTGGAACATAATAACTAACTGAGCTATTGAAGAATCTTTTTGACCAATAGAAACATAAACACATATTACATTTTGATTTTTTTGATTTATAATCATATTTGTAGCAATTTCCATCTTACCAATCTATTTTTCCCCAATAATCAATTCTTGCTAACCGCGTCCTATAGGGATCATAGACTCAATAGCAATAAGACTTGTTTGAATAGGTTCATATAAAAAACATCATAAAATAATACCTAGAGTGGGAGATTTGATCAATCAAGATTGGGAAGATGAGATCTTCCCCTTACCATCAATAGGTTGAGCTAGTGCATTTACAACTCGGCCTAAATAAGTATCATTTACTAGTATCTGAGTAATTTTTCTCATTGCTCTCATGGAACTACCCTCCTGTATCATCATATCATCACCCATTAATACAACTCCAACATTATTTGATTCTAGATCTAGGGAAATACCTACTATACCATCTACTAATTCCCCTGCCATTACTTTATCAAGACCATGAATATGAGCAATCTCATCTCCTACTTGAAGTATAGTGCCAATATTAACTTTGGCTCATGCTAATTAGAAATATTTCATTAGCAAGTTTTGCTAGATCTTACATAGTAAAGCCTTTGATAGTTAATCCAAATTCATCATAGCAGTTCCATTCTTTTTTCAATTAAAGCCCTTTGTTATGTAAAAGCAAAGGAAATTTTTTTTCCTTGAGTTGGGGAAGGAAACTTTTTAGTATTCATAAATGTATCAAATCTTCATTTACTATGAGGAGGAGTTATTAGAACTAGATCAATTTTTTTTGGAATATCAGTTGAGGCAATAACAAAAATATTTTGTTTGATGGTGGTTTCTTTTTCACCATCAATCAAATTATATGGATCTCTAAGGAGTTCTACCAGTAATGCAAGAAGAAAAAAGTAATCATTCAATTTATGAATGCTTGGAATCTATATGATGCAAGGAGACATCAATTTTGCCAATTTGAGTGCAAATATGAATTGGATTACTCTTCTTGTAAAATAATTTAGAGGGTTAAGATTATTATTCACTTGATCATACAAAAACTTATGAGGTTTTTTTTATCACAGTACTCCTTCTTAGCTATGTCTTTTGGCCTACCTAACTAGCTGAGAGACCTTGGCATATAGTTTTAGATTAAGGTAAAAGCAATTTTTGAAGGGGTCCTAAAACCCTTTACAATATAAAGAAAGATTTACCATGAAGCTCTACTAGATTTTAAATGGACCTGAAATGAGTAGTACAACAGAACTAGGTAAAGACCTAAAACCATTAGACCCAGGTTAGGGACCTGGAAAGACAGACTGGATAAACCAAAGAAACCTCCCAGACCAAAAAGGCAAGGACTAAGATTTTGATTTCACTCCCTTTTTATGAGAATGCAAGATCATATCAAATTGAGGGTGAGACTTTTTAGATCTTTTGGTTTTTATAGGTATCCATCCCTCCTCAACTAATGCAGCTATTGACTGCCACTTTTGAGCATCTCAAAAAGTTGGAAAATCATCCAAACTATGGCTAGGACTAGCCATCACAACATCTAGCAATCTGGAGCAACAACCACTAGATTGAATACCAGTTCCAAAAATAGCGTCAAAAGGACATACATCCTTTTGACCAGGGCAAGCTACCTTCAAATCATCCATCAATTTGGGACCAGTATTCAGAGAACTAGCATTAACATAAATATTAGATACTTTCACTTTTTTTCCAAAGTCAGTATTCACATTATCTTGACCAGATTCAGAAATAGGGGTACCAAAAATAGCACCATTATCAGAGATAATAGAAATAGAGTGTACCAAACCCATAGCAACCTTAGAACTAGAGTCTTGACCTGGTTCTACTATGGGATCCACAACACTGTTAACAAGACCAGAATCTGCACCAAGAGGACCAGAAAAACCATCTTGGGCATCCACCTTGGAAGCAGAAGTAGTCACCAACACAGAACCAGAATCCCCATCCACAGAAGAGGATTTGTAAACTGTATAATGCTATTCTAGAACACCCTTCCACCAGGAGGAGGGCCATTTGTTTGAAGAGTTTCTATACTAACACTTAGCAGCCAAATGACCTGTATTGAAACAATTTTTACACCTAAAAGGGAGGCCCTCATAATCAATCAACTGAGTCCAAGATCCCTTTGAATGATGTAAAAGAAGCTCAGCTAGGAGACCCTTAGAGACATCAATATCAACTAGAATCCTTGCATAAGTAGAATGGAAATGCTCAAAGGACTGGGGATCAACCATACAAAAATCCCCTAAAGCCTCAGCAACTTCCTTAAAAATAGAGTTCACCCAAAAATGAAGAGGAAGATTAGGTAACCTTACCCAAGTGGAGATTTTGAAAGTCTCCATTTGAGGGTTGAAATATAAATGCCATGGTTTAACCATTAAAGGATAGTGGTGCTCCCAAAAAAAGACCCTATCATACAGAATAACATTCATGTCCTCTGGATTAATAAAGGTAGCAGTGAAAAAACCTTTAACCAAAGGGTAAATCTCAATAGTATTAGTAAAAAATGGATCCCAATTCTTAGAAATCCAAGCATGGAGCTCTGAAAGAGAGGGCCAATAACCTTTAAAATGACATATAACAAAATCCTTGGAAAGATCCCTCAAATCTTCTTCAATTTCTAAAAGTGACTTTTCCCCTGGAGTAAGAGAAATAGGCTTACAAGGGATCAAAGGGGATACCACGGATCTGCTTCCAAAGCCAGCAACATTGCCAGAATTGAAAGCCAACACTTCTTTATTTCCATAAATCCTAGCAGCCTTGCCAAGTTCAGAAGCCACAAAGACCCTAGCACCTAGATACCCACATTCATTTCTAGCAACCTTTGTAGATGCAGAAGCTGCCACACCACCATTGTTGTTACCAAAGCCAACTTCCTTTCCAGAAATGACACCTCCACCCAAGCAACCAAAAGAAGGGATGCCATGGATGGAAGATCCAAGATTTCAAGTAGGACCAAGAGTAGATGATCCAGGAGTACAAATAGGACCATGAGCAAAAGATCCAGGAGCTTGAACCAGACTAGAAATGAGAGATCCAAGAAAACAAACATGACTAGATGTAAGAGATCCAAGATTTTGAATAGGACCAAGAGCGAGAGACCCAGTATTTTGAACGGGAGCAACAACCACTCAAACAGCTAGACCTTGGCATATAGTTATTTGGATCATATGAAAGAGAATAATCATAGACCCACAATTCAATATATACTAAAACCAAATTATCAAGCTATTACTAATTTTCAAAATCCTGGTTCTTTGAAGAAGAAGAAAAATGGTTCTTCTTGGAAAAAGTTTTTTTCTTCCAAATCCAAAAAGAGGAATGTCAATTTTTGCATGACAACTAAAAAAACTATTATAAGAAAATTTGATATTACAAATTCCAATTCTAGTTGTTCCCAAATCTTAGAAAAAAAAAAAAAAATGCAAACAAACTTGGTGCCATTTTCCCTCCAAATATCACAAGAAGACAAATTGAAGAAATATGGAAATTTTGAGAAGTCCAAGTACCAAAAGATTTTGATGTCAATTCTTTCATTATAGAAAGTCTTCGAAAGAAAGAAGAGGAAAGGCAAGGAAAAGTCACAGCTCGTCAAGAACTTAAGGAGGCCCAAAGGAAACAAAAAGAGGAGAGACTTAAAACAAGAGAAGAATGACACAAAAAATTAGAGTTGGCCACTTCTCCAAAAGAAGTTGATAGATTAATAGGGACATTCAAACTAGAAGATGACCAAAACAAGAAGCAAAGAAGGTGGGAATCAAAGAAAAGACTTCTCAAGGAATAGAGAGCTAGATAAGTACCAAAATAGCTACCCAATAAGCTAAAGAGATCAAAAGAGAAGAGAGGAGACATAAATTGGTGGAATTAAATTAGAAATGTAAATCTTTGAAAAGACCAAAAAATCAAGAGATTTTCTAGTTCAAGACTTTTGTAATAATTATTATCCAAAAATAAATATTGATAAAAATTAATATAAAAAAAGAAGAAGTTTGAATCGCAATAAAGGATATTATTTTGAAACAAGATGCTAAGAAAGTGTCATAGGGTGATAAGAAAGCATTGGATCAAGTTAAATCAAAATTGGATGAGAAATACAAAAAAGTAGATGAACCTCCAAAACCAAGACCAAACCCAAGAAAGTTGATGAACAAGAGATAGATTTCAAAATTGCCAAAACTGAATATCTAAAAGAATATAAACACTTGCAACTGGAGGAAAAACACCTTGCAAGGGAGGAAGAGTTAAATGAGGAGATGAAACTTAGGGGAGAAGAAGTAGTGGAACCAAAATTAGAAAAAGAAAGATTAGCCTATCGAGAAATGACCAAAAATATTTGTTATGTTATTGTGGTAAGTCCTCATCTCTCATTGTATCAATGTGGATTGCCCTAAGAAATTTCAATTGAACTTTTTCAAGCATTTTTAATTTTTGAAATAGTTGAATGATAGATTGCTCCCAATCTAAGAACTACTAAAATTTTAATTTGAGATAGGAAACCTATTATATGGAATGTACTTAAACAGACTATCCAAAGACATCCCATATTGTTAAATCGAGCACCCACCTTACACAAATTGGGAATACAAGAATTTCTACCCATTTTAATAAAAGAATGTGTCATTTAGTTACACCCATTGGTTTGTACAAGATTTAAAGCATACCTTGATGGAGATCAGATGGCCGCCCATGTACCTTTATCTATGGAAGCTCAAGTAGAAGCTTGTTTACTTATGTTTTCTCATCTCAGTCTTATCTCTCCAACTATACGAGACCTTATTTGTGTATTGACTCAAGATATGCTTCGAGGACTTTATATAACAACTATTCAAAAAAAACTAGGGCATTAATGAAAATAGATACTACCCAAATAATTCAAAAAATAAGATCATCTCACCTTCTTTTTATAGATATGATGGTGTGTTTAAATCTTATGAACAAAAACAAATTGATTTAGACAATCCTTTATGGCTCTAATGGAGGAGAGCTATAGATATCTCTATTATTAATTCAATAAATTGAGAATCTCCTATCAAAGTTTAATTTGAATCTCTTGATACCATCTACAAAATCTATGTGTTGGCCTAATTTTTCACCACCCTTATTTTGTTGTATTCAGAAGTGAAAAACCCTAAATGTGCACTCCAAGTAATTTGAAATTTGGTCAAAAAACCCTAGGCAAAATATTCACCAAATAACCTTGTGCCTTGCCTTGTTTGGCCCTAGCCTTTGAAAACCTTAGAAACTATCATTTCAAATAAGTTTTGGTAGGACATTTCTATTCTAAAAGTTTATTTACATAAGAATGAACTTTTTAATCTTTTGATAAACCTTATAAAGCTTGTCTTAATTGAAATTTCTTTTGAGCATCATAGATCCTTTTGAGATCAAGGGTTGAGGCTTGCACACAATATGGAGTTGCAAGGTTTTTAAATATTGTGGGCAAGTACCTTTTCGACACATAACCCCTTTTGATGTTCAAACCTCAGTGTGTCGCAAAAGTTTTTGTTGTTAGAATTAGTTAGACCTTTTGCAAAGTTGTCAGTGTTCCCCATGCACATTTTGAATTTTTTTCAATATCATTGGCTCATTCTTTAATGAAGGTATTATTTTATAGTTCAGATTTTTTGATCATTGATTTAGCAAGCATCAAAGGTTGGCGCTTGCTTACAATATGGAAGTACACAAGTTTTAAGAAATGTAGGCAAGCCCCTTAGTGATGCATGGCATAGTGTGACATCATGGGCCCATCTTTCTTAGAAGATAATAATAGCTTATCTTCTGTGGCAGTTGTTAGGTGAGTTGGAATACAAAGGAAGTGTCTCATTGGTCCATCTAGCTGACTAGGTATATAGTTGTGCAAGATTTTTAATCACCATAGATTTAAACAAGATCAACGAAATGCGCTTGCCCATAATATGGAATTGATCAACTTTTAAATAATGCAGGCATGCACCTTTGTGACGTGTGGAAAAGTGGGACCGAGCCTTGAAAGGAATGCTAATTCATACCATGCTAGAAAGGTCAGATGAAATAAAATATGCTCATTAGTGGAATGTGACAAGTTTGGCGAGTTGGAAGTAGTGATGTCATGGGCATGGAAACATTAAGTGCTACAGTCATAATAGTCAGAGCACATTGTTTAAAAGATTATATCTTATTGGTTAGACAAGCTAAGTGGGCCATCAAAGAAAAGGATTTGGACTCACTGTCGATCTGGGTAAGATTGACAGAGAGTGCATGCCCGCAATAAGAAGTTGTAGGAATTTTAAGTAATGTAGGCATGCACCCTTTTGACACATGGCTGGGGGCTCTCAAATTTTAAAATCTTTTTGTGTTTTCAAATAAAGTTGTCTAATCATCATAGGATCAACCCATGGAATTCAAAGTTGAAGCGCAAACATGAAAATAATGGCTAAAGGAGTTAATATGATTCAGAGTTCCTTCATGCAACCTTAATGCATGGGTATAACATAAAAATTCACCATTATTGAATCAAAAAGTTGCAGATATTCTCAAGAGAAAAAGGATTTCTAGAGCTAGGGAATAGCATTTTTAGCAAATTGCAGAGAAAATTGTAGAGAAAGAAGGGAAAATTTAGCGGGTAAGTAACCTGTAACCATAAGAAATCTAGATTTTTTTGTTGTAAGAGTTTAAAATTTTAAAAGATGCCTCCACAGAAGGAGTTTTTTGGGAAAGCTGATTACTTAAAGAGGGTTGTGCATGATGATTTCCTAGAATAATTTCCCTTATTAGTAAATAAAATAACTAAAGGAAGTGAACTTATTCCTAAGAACCCTAGGATAGTTGTCACTGAGGGTTTCTATGATAGGGAAAATTGGGTAAGAGACACCCAAGTATCTATGGGAGGCTTGCAATTGTTCAAAAAATGGTTTTCAGAAAGGAATTTAGATACGCCCATGAGTAATTTCTAGGAATTCAACATTGGAAAATTAATAGTCCCTAAAGTTTTCTTTTATAGTGATCTATTAATTGAACTAGCTAAGAAATATGATCCTATTATGGGTTGGGTGAAGAATCATTCTGGAGTGAATCTTTTTAGGTCTTTCCCTGAGTTGCTCAATGAAATTTTTAACCTTAACCCTAACCATGTTGTACTTGAAATAATTGATATGGATGATTTGCAAGTAAGATATGATGCATAAATAATATACTTGAGGATAGGGCCATTACAGGAGCATGCTGCTAAAATTGGAACCTTGTCTCTGATTACTGCTAGCACACCCAAGCCATTACTGAAAAGACAGTTTAAAGATAGGGCTTAGGCATTATATATTTCTCTTTGTAAAATTTTAGGAATGGATGAAGATGAGTAGATACCAGGCTCAATTGTCCTCATAATGGCTCAAATTCTTCAATTTGGGATGAGCACTATTCTAGATTTTGCTCCCTTCCTTGCAAAATAGATTCATAATGGTTTGGTGGGAATAGCAAGGGGAAAAGTGGATAAACCTTTATGTTGATATTCATTGCTCATGTATGCTTGTTTTTATAAGGGACTTTCCTTCTTCTCTAAGGGTATGGAGCTAGAAACAACTAGAAATGGAGAGAGGAATCCAGTATAGTTGTGGAGTGTGGATATGACTTTAGAAGCCATAGATGCTAGTTATGTGGGGTTTGAAAAATATTTTGCATCAAAGCTTAGATTTCTTTTAAGAGGAGACAGCCCTAGAATTCCACAAGCACTATTAGAATTGGTTAGATCAAGCGACCATGCAAAAGGACTATTGGTTAGTCATAATTGGGGGATATCATTCCCTATAATATTTCTACAGTGATAAGAGTATATGGCTTCCTGGGAAAGATTCATGTGCTACCATTTCATGTGCCTTTGAAGATAGGAATAGCTAAGTTGTTATGGCATATAGGCACTATAGATGAGAGGGAGTTGCCTAAGAAGGGTACATTTTTTCCAATTGTTACTATGGCACATGATTTTGTTTTTTTAAGGAAAGGTTGGAAGCATTTGAATTTGTTTCTAGATAGATATAATATGGTAGAATCTCATGCCAGATTTATTGATCCTGAAGGATTCTATGACCACTTAAGAGAGAGGGTGAAAAATTCTCACATGGTACAACAAGTTTATTATCTGAAGGATATAATCAAAAATATTTTCACTTTGCAAGAACAAGAATTGAGAAAGGAGAAATGGATAGTATTTAGCAAAACCCTAGAATTCATTAATGCTCTTGACCTCCATTATGATCCATTGAAAGAAAAGAAATATTGGGGAGCCAAGTTGCAAGCATTAATGAATAATTTTTCTGTGATAATACAAGCCATGAATGAGAAGGATGCATATGTCAAGGCTTATCTAGACAAGGCTACAGAGGTGTAGAAGAGAATAAATAGTAGAAATATGGTGTCTCCTGGTCAGTACACTTTGTAGAAAAGGGTAGGATATGTAATGATCCAGAATGTGCAATAGGATCCCCCTCAGTAGAGACCAAGGCTAGAAAGCCCACCTACAACCAGTGCTCCAAAAGGACAAAAGTTAGAGCGGGGTCTTCTTCCCAATTGGAGCAATATTCCCCAAGCAAATCTCCAATTAGGATTGATGATGAAACATCTCTAAGGGAGTAGCTTAGACAAATTGGTGGAGAGGGAGATGTAATTATTACCTCCACAAATTTGCAGATTGGAGAGCCATGAGAACCATCTACACCTTCATTGGATTTAACTGTTGCTGATTACCAAGGTAAGGAAATTGATCCAATAGTTGCCCAAGCCTCTAATAAATTTATTAATGATGAAAATTTTGTGAAATCTAGGGAATTTGTTCAAT
Source organism: Cupressus sempervirens (assembly GCA_028749045.1). Classification (NCBI taxonomy): domain Eukaryota; kingdom Viridiplantae; phylum Streptophyta; class Pinopsida; order Cupressales; family Cupressaceae; genus Cupressus; species Cupressus sempervirens. Next base: position 409,962,030 of record CM053793.1, on the reverse strand, counting down.
TTTTATGGAGGCTAAATATAGTAAATTTTGAGAAGACTTGTGAAAATATAAAAGGCAGAGCAACCTAATAAATCAGACTCTGTTATTAAAGAAGAGGTAAAATATAAGTTTCTAAATGATTTTGCTCAATTTACACATGAGGCCAGAAGGAAAGTAATTAGATAGTTAGGAGTCCTTATTTTGCCTAAATGGGATACAATGAATGCTATAGTTTTTTATTCAGTAAGGAAACAAAAGGATGTCCAGCTTAAGACTAAAGAAGAGATATTGTAGGCTCATAGGGGAGTCAAGTTTAGTGATGACCACCAAGCCCTTTTTATTTGGTCAATTGAAAAAAGAGACAAGATCATAATGCAAAAAATCTCTATTGCACAACATACTGGTGCATTGACAGTTTTCAAAGCTGGTGAGGTAGGTAGTAAATAGATAATAGAATGGCCTTAGAAATGTTAAAATTTGGTAGTGTTGTATCTGGCTAGGAAGAAGATAGATTTGCCCAACTTAATGGTAGGTTTGAAGAAGTTTTGAAAGCATATGAGGAAAGGGGTATATAAATATAGTCATTGGAAAACAAAGTATCTCAAATGGAGAAGGTACTGGGGAGAAGAAAAGTAGGAGAATCTAGTAGACCTAGGATTGTATACCCTCCTAGGCCACCTATTGAACCTTTCAAGTCTACTCCAATTGTTGAAGTACCAGATACCCTAGAAAGACCATCGTTCTACACAACAAAGGACTTTGAGGAAGAAAATAATAAATTATATGCACAAATAATTAGTTTGAGGAGAAAATAAGGCAAGGTATAATGTATTTAGTAGATAGAATTAAGTGGCCATCATTGATTTGTTATCAGGGATTGCAACTATCAGGGATGAATTGAAGAAAAATGAAGCTACATTCAAACCCCTCATGCAAAAATGGACAAAAAGAAATAGAGATATCACTATTATGTGTATAGCTGTCATTCAACTACCATGTCATCTAATAGAATAGATCTTTGATTTGCTTAATAAATTGCAAAGTTTTGATGACAAACAAGATTATTTTCAAAAAAGATTAATTATTTGTTTTTCCTAGTATATTGTAGAGAAGTTTGATTTATTTCCTTGTGCTTTAAAGACCATTGATAAAGTGATGGAAAAGGAAGAATGGAAGAGGGAGCTAGATGAATTCTTTTTTGAAAGAATAAATAAGGTTATAAATGAAATGGTCCATTTATTATGGGAAATGTCAAATGAGGAGTTGGTTAAAGTGCAAATATTCTACAACTCCATCAGAAAAGAATTGGTTGATATAGAGGCAGTTGTAAATTCTTTAATAACTGTACAAAGGGAGGTTCTAAATTTTGATTGGCCAGATGACACTGCTTATAATGAGTGGAAAGATAAATTCATGTCTACAAAGTAGATGTTAGAAGATGACGAGGTAGAAGATGATGCAAGTGTAACTGTTACTTTAACTATTGAAGATGAAGATAGAGAAAATTGCCAAGTTAAAGTAAACTTGCAAGTAACTGAAGAGGGCACATCAATTTCAAGCCTCATGGTCACTTATTTCGAGGAATCAGATTGATAGAAGAATCAAATCATTTTACTCTACCAATTCCAAAGGATGTAACAGAAAGGTACAAAGGGAATGTTTGATGTATAAGTCTTTCTGTTACTCACATTTTTTCATTTTGTGATAGGTGTATGTAAATATTTCTTGTAAAGGACACTTGTTATTTCCTCTTAGCCTAAAGCTTGTTGCATCTCACAGTATATAAGTGAGATTCTAGGGCTAGAGAATGGTTTGATTTTCTAATGCTTAAGTGATATACTTATTTTGTTATACTTAGTTTGTTTTCGGTCCAATGTTTGGAGCAAGTTTTATGATGTATTATCTTTGTTAGTTCCTGAGAATACATGAACATAGAATGATCTTTGTGTTTCTTCCTAAAGTCATTCTGAGTTTACTACAAATGTATACAATTTTCAAAGAAAATGAATACAAATTATAAGTTATCCCTATATCAGTTCTTTCTGAATTTTTTCTCCTTTTAGTTACTTAGTTATCTTGATATTGTATGAGTAAAGGCTTTTGCAATTGAATGTAATCCAGTTAGGTTGTATATCTGTTCACCACTGCTATTAGTTCAATGGATTAAGTAAATAGCTTTGATGAATTTGATAAGGTTGCTACAATAGTAGGAAGGATTTTTGAATGATGAATTCTAATAAGAATTGTTGATAATATTTGTTGTAAGGCAACAAATTAGATCAATGGATTTGGAGTAGACTCTAAGCCCCAATGGATTAGGCACTGGTCAAATTGATTTAGTTGGAAGAGAAATATGCCATAAATGTTTTTTAAATGTAGAATTATAATGAATTTTACTTTTATTTCCTAAAGATCTTCAAAGTTGGCATGTATTTGTTTGCATGGAATGTTTTAGCTTTAGTTAGCCACTATTGTTGAGAACATGTGCAAATTTATAGAAGAATTTTGGCCAGATCTATTATATGGGATGTGTTTATCAAATCGTTAAGAATTATGCATGTATTTTAGGATATGAGATGAGAATTAGAATGAAACTAAAATAATTCTCATACAGTGTTTTTCAATCTTGAATCATCCCTGGGTATACCCACCCTGGTTTTGTAGAGCCTAAAGATTAGAAAACCACCCTTGGTTTTGTTGAAGTTGGGTCCAAATGGTTTGCACATATAATTGTTAATAGGAATTAGCTAATCCTTAGATTGTATGAGTGATATCATTTTGGTATTGAGCATTTTGTTTCTTAGTAGTTTTAAAACACCAACAAAATGGCAAATTTGCTTGGGAGTTGTCCAACACGTCTGTGAAAAGTACTACAATTTATTTGGTCCTGCTATGTATGTGTGTGTCAGATTATCTAAGTTTTTCCCATGGTCATAAGGGGATATTTTAGTGAAAAACCCTGAGAATTTAAAGAAAAATCCAAATGCCATGAAGATGTACTGACATATCTAGCCTTTCCAAGTGTCTTATCTAACAAAGCAAGAGTTGCAGTCTTATGATCTCAGTGATTGGTCTATCTGTGTTAGATATTTCTATTTCTATTTGTGTTTTTTTCCCTTGAAGTTAGGAATAATTGTCATTGTGTATTTTCCCAAGAATAGGGTGGCAACTCAGTCAAGGTTTTGAAGCTAGTTCTTGTTTTAACAAAAAGTGAATATGGCTAACAAGAGAAAGAACACAAGAGCTTACATGAGAGCCAATCCTAATGTACCAATGTATACTGATTTACCCCAAGGTGGTAGGAAGAAACAAAATAAGAAAAGGACAGATCCAAATCCCACTTGGAAACCCAAAGGTAGTGTATCCATCAATTCCAAATATTAACCAGTGATAGGGAGAGAGTCCTCTTCACTTAGCTCTGAATCAGAAACTACAAGACTCTTAGGAGGCATTTTCAGTACCCCAGTACTAGATGAAAGAACATCTTATAGATCTAGATGATCCTATTGATTCAGAGGCTACTTCTATAGACCCTAAAGAAGTGCAATCTAAGATAGGATTTCTAAAGAAATGGGTTGCTGAGGAAGAAGCTAAATGCATTCATCTTGAAAAAGAGAAGGAGCAAGCCAATTTGGATGCCCTAATAGAAAGAGATGCTCTATTGAGAAGGATGGCTGCCTTGAAGGAGTAGAATAAACAGTTAGAAGAAAAAATTATGACTCTCCATACTAATGTTTTTGGAGATGTAGATACTTTGAGATCTAAGGTTCAAGAACAAGAAAAGCTCTTAAGCCAAAGACAAGAGCTTGTTATTACCCAAGTCCAAACCTATAAACCTATTCAAGTAGACCTTGTAGAAACCACTATAAAAGCTACAAATAAAGGGAAAGGCAAAGCCATAGGAATCCAAATAAATGAACCTCAAGCTCTACCAATAAAATCTGTAAACCCTCCCATGTCAAAATTAGATCTAGACCTAGAAAAAGCTAGAAAGGAGAAGGAAGATCTTGCAAAAGAACTTGAGAAGGTTGAGAATGAAGCTCAAGCCATAGAAACTAGGAGAAAAATCCAATTCATAAAATCTAATTCTGCATTCGCTTCATGGCCAAATTTGTCCATCCCATTAGTAACTCCTACACTAGCTAGTGGTTCAATAATCTCAACTTAAGGAATATCCCAGTTTGCTCCTGCCTCATCATCGACTACTTATACTCAAGTCCCTATTGTCTAGCCTCAACAATCCCAAGCTGCTCCTCTAAACCAAGTTAACATAGTGAGTACCTCAAATTTTTCTTGTTTCCAAAAGAAACCTATATACCTGGAAAAGTATAGACAAATATCATTTGCTGGTATTCCTGGTGCTCCACATCCCATATCGTTTGATTTAAGAGACAAAGTGGTTAAGTTTTCTGGGAATAATGTTGTTATTGGTGAAGAACATTTGAAAATTTTCATTGATATGTTAAATGATTATGAAGTTGAACATAAATATGTGGTCATGAAGTTATTTGTTCATTCACTAACTGAGGATGCAAGGGATTGGTTCAGAAGGTTGCTTGATGATAGTATCACGTCATGGAGTGACTTGGATAAATTATTTAAAGAGCAATATGGAGACAACACTAATGTAGGATTCATGTTAAATGAATTCAATAACATCAAGAAGAATTCTAATGAGTCCACATTCAACTTCAATGTAAGATTTCAGAAAGGTATGTACAAACTGTTTCAAGTTATGAGGTTGAATGAGGATGTTTGTCTCACAACATATTTTAATACTTTTGATAGAAAAATGGCTTATCAATTAAGGGATAAGGATCCCAGAACTTTAAGGGATGCCTATAAAGTTGTAGTAAATATAGAAAACAATAGGAAGGCATCTGGAAAAATGGGTAGGAGAGATGACCCAAAGCTTTTCAATCCTAGGAACAATAACAAAAGGGAGGCTCATAAAACTCCTATAGGAAAAAAGCCAAAAGAACCTACTATAGGCCAGGTGTTGGAATTTTTGAAGAAGATGAATCCCACTAACTTCAGTAAGCCAAATGTTGTTGAGAAAACCCCTGTGAATAATAGCAGTATCAATAGATAGCCTAGAATGGATGCTAGGGAAGTCCTAGTCATAGGCACCATAAATGCTTTACCATTCAAATTAGTTGTATATCCTAAAGTAGAGTTAACCATGTTAGTCCTTGTAGTGGATATACCTTCACACTATGGAATGTTGCCCTTGAGAAAATGGAGTGCTGTTATGGGAGGAAGCCTGCAGTGTGATTTGACTTATGCAACTTTTCATATAGGAGATAAGGTTGTCAAAGTGGACTGAGAGCCAAGGGTTAGTCACCTTCTAGGGGAGGAAATTGATAGAGACTCCACATGCTTCTTAGATACTGGTGTGAATGCATTCAGAGCTGAATTGATTATTCAAGAAGTTGAGAATTTGCATTTTCTAATTGAACATGAAGTTGAGTGTTGTATGAACTCACCAATATTATGGACAGTGTTTTTTGATGGGTCCAGTTCAAAAGAAGGTTCAAGGGCAAGGGTAGTTTTTGTTTCTCCTGAGAAAAATACTTTTAGGTACTCATTCACTTTAAAGTTTTCTTGCACAAATAACATAGCAGAGTATGAGGCCTTGTTGCTAGGATTGAAAGTTGCTACACATCATGGAATTAAAAAATTGCATGTCATAGGGGATTCTGAACTAGTTATCTCCCAGATAAAAGAAACCTATGCATCCAAGAACAAGAGATTAAAGTAGTATAGAAATGGTGTTTGGGATTAGATAGAATCTTTTGATGCATTTGGTACCTCATGGAGAGATAGGACTCAAAATAAAATGGTAGATTTATTAGAAAATATAGCAATCAAACCTAAGGAGATATCATTTGCAAGAATCTCTCAAATTGAGGTACAAAATAGACATTCGATACCTGAGAACATTGAAAATTGGCAAGTCTTTGAAGATGAAAAAGACATTATAAATTTTTTGTTAAATGAAGATAGATACCAAGGTCAAGAAATGGATTGCAGTGATTTAATTGAAACCATAGATGGTAAGGAAACCATTTTTAGCTAGGAGGTTATGAAGTTGAAAACCAATACGGTACCAAAGGGGTTAGTGGTCTTGGAAAGTATTTTTGATAATTAGGATAGAGTCAAACCAGGAGTTAAGGACCCTAAGCCTCAAGAATTATTAGAAGAGATAAACCTTGGTACTGATGAAGCTCCCAAAAAGGTTTATATTGGAAAAAATTTGCCTACTAAAATTAGAAAACTATTGATTGACTTGCTTAGGAAGTATAGACATGTTTTTGAATGGTCATATGATGACCTTAAGGCTTATAGGGAAGATTTGTTCCAACATGTCATACCACTAAAGGATAATGTAAAACCTTTCAAATAGAAACAAAGACTAGTAAACCCTACCCTAGCTCCCAAAATGCAAGAGGAATTGATGAAATTAAGGGATGGGGGGATAATCAAACCAATTGGACATTCCACCTAGGTTTCAAATTTGGTACCCATCAGAAAGAAAAATGGAGACATAAGATTATGTGTGGATTTCAAGAATTTGAACATTGCATCCTTGAAGGATAATTATGGATTGCCAAATATGGAAGCCATGTTGTAGCAAGTAACTGGTTCTGAGCTAATGTCCATGATGGATGGTTTCTTTGGGTACAATCAAGTTCTGGTAAATGAAAATGAACAATTTAAGATAGCCTTCACAACCCCATGGGGGACTTATGTATATGTAAGGATGCCATTTGGCTTGATTAATGTAGGAGCTACTTTTCAAAGAGCCATGGATGTGGCATTTCATGACTATATCAACAAATTTATGGTTGTATACCAGGATGATCTTACAACCTATTCTAAGAAGGCTAAGGATCACTGTAGGTATTTGGAGAATTTTTTTATCAAAGCTTTGGAATATGAAGTATCATTGAACCCAAAGAAATGTACATTTGGGGTGACAGAAGGAAGATTGCTTGGACATTTAGTATCTAAAGATGGTGTGAAGATAGACCCTAAAAGAGTGGCAACCATTGATAAGGTTCCTAAACCCAAAAATGTGAAAGGAATTCAATCTTTCTTTGGCCAAGTTAATTTTCTTAGAAGGTTTGTTACTAACTTTGCTGAAATTAGTAGACCTATCTCAAAGATGCTCAAGAAGGGAGCTATTATAGATTGGAATGGTGAGCCCTCATAGTCATTTCAAGATATTAAGATTGCCAAAAAAAATTCCCCAGTCCTCAAAACCTCAGATTATACAAAGCCTATGCACATTTTTTCTTTTGCATCCTTTCACATTGTAGATGCAGTCTTGTTGCAAAAAATAAGGAAGGATATGAACAACCCATTGCCTTTTTTAGTAAGTCACTATAGCCTACTGAATTGAAATATGACATAAATGAAAAACAAGCATATGCTTTAGTAAAGGCTATTAAGGCTTTCAGATGCTACTTGATAGGTGCTAGTCATTGCATTTGTGCCTAGTGCTGCTGTCAAAGACATATTTTCTCAGCAAGAAGTGTCAGGAAGAAGGTGTAGATGGATCAACAAGATCCAAGAATTCAATATTGAAATATAGATAACTAAGTTGGTAAGAGGTCAAGGTTTGGCTAAATGGTTGAATCTAATTTGGATGCCACCCAGATAAATGTGGTAGTTGATGACCTCAGATCTAACTTGTGTGACATGGATCATTGTGATTGGTATGTAAATGTTATCTATTATCTTCAACACATGGAAGCTCCTTTCCATTTGACAAAAAATGAAAAAAGGAATACTAAATTGCAAGCCATCAAATACATAATTGTCAAAGGCAGTCTATGGTGGAGAAATTTTGAGGGAGTGTTACTGAAATGTATTGATCAAGAAAAGGCAAAAGAAGTTTTAAACGAAATGCATGTTGGAGTTTGTGGAGGACACTATATGGCCAAGACCATTGCACATAAGGTGATGAGAGCTGGATTTTGGTGGCCTTCTCTTTTCAAGGATGCTCAAATCATGATTAGAAAATGTGATGCCTATCAAAGATTTGCTAGAAAACTAAAATTCTTAGGTAATACTCCACTAAAGCCTATTGAGGTCCAAGCACCTTTTCAACAATGGGGTATGCATTTCATAGGTGAAATTTTGTCATACCCAAAAATTGGGGCAAAACACCAACAATTTTTTTTTCAATAATAAGTTCACCAAGTCTGATAAGTTAAATTTTAGATATGATTAGGGTACATTTTAAAATGGGAAACAAAATCTCCTGCCAATACTATAAAGACTAAAACTCAGTTTAAAAACTTCTTGTAGAATTAGGTTGTAAAACTTGAGCGTTCATTGTTAAATCAATTAATTAAATTAATTAAACTAAATTCAATTAATTAAAAGAGCTAACACTTGATTATTTTTAATTACTCTTAAAATTTTACATAATTAGAACAATAGTAAAAGCTTAGTAGTTTAACATACTTTATCATTAATTTAAAACCTATCAACATTAACTGTTACAACTTTAATTAAGCAAAGTATTAATTAACTTACATAATAAATTGATCACCTTGTCTACATTATCACATATAAATTTGAATTTGGTTGTCTATTCGACATTCTGAGTTTTAATCTAATAATCTAATTAAATAAATGATCTAATCATAACTTAAACCTACATATTAAAACAGTTCATAAAACTAAGTTTACTTTATATCTACTACTAATCTCAAATATTTTGAATTAAGATTATACTAACTTACAATTTAGAACAATACAATCGCGAACATATAAACATTATAATTTCATTCAATTATTTACTTAATATTTAAAATCTAAATTGAACTCTCTTCATAATTAATCTATCTAATTAATACATTATCTAACATTCTCTTTAACAAAATACTAAACTAATAACGAAAACTAACTTATCTTAAATATAATCTTAACATTTCATCATTCTAACTAAAACTGAATTAAATTTCAAATCATTAAAAATAAAGTAATATTTAAAAACTTAATAATAAAATTACTATACATAAGACATAACCAAATTAAAAAGACTCATTTAAAATACTAACTAAACAAAACCCAAATAATACAAATCTAAACACAATTTAACTAAAACTAACTTTGATTAAAGCTAAATTCTAAATTAAACAAATTTATTAACTTAACATTAATTATTAACACAATATAAATTAGCCTAACCACAACTTCTACTAACATCCTACTACTAACACTTTCCTCTAATACTAACATGCATTAAAATTACAACACAATATACTATTTTAAAATTTGACCCTTAATTTTTTTAAAAATCTACTAACCTAACTAACATTAACCAGACAAGACTAGTACTAAACTCACCAATTCTAACCACACACATATCCCCCCACCCACGCTGACCAAGATCCAATCAACGCAGACCAAGAAATTTGCATGGAGAAGGTATGCTGGCACAAGTGAAAAAGGTAAGAGAAAGGAAGAGTTTTAAATGTAATCCCACCTACACTCATGTCTCATTTTAACCAAACCCCTTAATCCATATCACCTCCTTCCTAACCACCTACTAACTAGTCATAACTTCACCCTAAAAGAGCTTTCCAAGGGCCTAACACTTTCCAAAGTACAGGGTGTGCTGCCCAAGTCGATGGTCTGCACTGGCAGAGTACGCCCAAGGTAGGGACACCATAGATGAGGATGGAGGAAGGTTTTCAAGTGGGTCATAAATTACTTGGATGCTAAACCTTTTGCCATCTCCATAACATTAACCAAGCAATCATATCATCCTCCAATGCCACATGGACTAGTAGAAGGATGAGGTGCGAAATCGCTAGGAGGTGGAGGGATGATGTCACCAACCTCATGATGGTGTGCTCCACTTTTCAATGCCTCGATAAGGGGTAAAATCAAGTGGAAAAGAAGCATATAGGTGTTTAATGGGGATGGGGGTTAAGGTTAGGGTTTAGAAGGTAGGTCTTATTTTGATAGGATAGGATAGATGTAGTTAATGCAAAATATTTGTTGGTGAGACCATAGGATAGGTTTAGAAGGGTATTTTAATTTATGAATTTAGTTTAATTGTTTATAAATAATTTTGATATAAATTGAATTTAGAAATCAAATTTCTAAGGGAACCAATATGGAATATTCTCTGTTTCACCAAGAAATAAATTATTCCTTCCATACAAATTCCAGCATCCTATAGGTGGGTGTTTTGAGGAATTTTCTTGTTTTCTCTCTCTCTTTTCTCTTTGAAGTATAAGCATTTTTTATTTTTAAATTTTATCTTACTTTCTAAGGGTGGGATTTAGAAGTTTTCTTAGCTTTCCAAGGGAAAGAATTATATATATATATATATATATTCAAAAGATTATAACACCTAATTTAACATTTTTCTTATACCCTATGAGGGGTTATTTCATTCCCACAATTACAAGAGTGCAAGTAAATCTATCATTTAGATTTTTTGAATGTTCTTAACATAGTTTTGGAATTGAATTTGCATAGCTCTATTTCGCATCTTTCCTTCTTATTACAATTTGATCGATGATTGCAAGATTGAACTTAAAGAATGTCGTATGAAGGTGAAACATCATTTTATTCATTCTACATAAATCAAGAAAATATAGAAAAAACTAAAATACCAAAAAAAACTATCATATGCAAGAACCTTACTCAATCTTTTCTCTTCTATTAATCAACCTAGTTCAATGCTCCATCGGGAAAGAACTAGTAAGAAAACCCAACATCCTTGCCAATACATTCAAATTAAAATATATTTTTACATAGTGTTACAATTCAAATGAATCCTCTTCTAGGTACTTCACAAGAGGTCCTTCCCAATATCTTCAATGCATCAAGGGAATCATGGAGAAGACGAGAAATGACTCAGAGGTAAAACAACATGATATGAAGAACAATTCAAGCATGCATCCCCAACCCGGTTTTGCACAATAGGTTCAACATTGAACCAAACTAGGAGGGAGGTGGATTTTATTAATAGGAGACCTCAATCACCATACCATAACATAGCCCTTTCGGGGCTAAAACTCAAGAACTTTCATTCTTCTACAAAGGCCCTTTCAAGGCTAATACAAAAAAGATTTTCATTCCTTCCCTTCTTCAAGAATTCAAATTTTTAAATATGGTATGTGATGAAAAGTAGGGGTCCATAACACCCTACCCTCTTTCCTTCTTCTCACCATGAGAGGAGACTCTACACTATTGAGGTCCAACTAAGGCCCTTCCCCGTACATGGCCACTTCTTCCCTATCCAAGGGTGAGTAATGCCAAAACAATCCCCATGAAATCTCCTCAAAATTTCAAATAAAAGCATAAGTATGACATCCAAGAACAAGTTAAGATCCCTTCCAAACACCCTCAACACACATACAAGCAATATAAAGAACAACACAATGCTTTATGCATGAATCAAAGCATGAACAATATGAAGAACATGAACAAAGGAGTGAAGAACTCCTACCTTCATAATAAGGTTATGGTAAAATGAACAAGTTGAGAAGAGCCTTTCCTTCCTTTTCTTCAATAGTCTAAAACTTCTCTCTAAAACTAGAGATTGGGTAACAACCAAAACTTCTCAAAGATGCCTCTAAATATCATCCTAACTCAACTAGACATTAGGTAAACCTTAAGGTGGATTCAAGGTTACCAACTCAAGAAGGAAGCAATCAATTTTCTCACTAAATCAAAAATGGACTTTTTGAGTGACCATAAAAGTCAACCAAAGGGGCTAAGGGGGTAGAAAATGTCCCCAACCCATACCCATACCCCTTAGGTACTTAGATTTAATGATTTTTGGCTTTTAGAATTTTTTAGAGACCTATCAAAAGCTAGGAATATTTTAGGATTTAATAACAACCCTAAAAAAGGAGATAATCTCACTAATCCTAATTAGGGGTAATAAATCTCAATTACTCATTGATTAGCAAAAAGGCCTCTAACCTAGTCTAACTTAGATCTTTAGTTTAAACAGTTACCACTAACTATCATGTTGGAATGCATATACAATTCACAAGTGTCAAGCAACACGAAATAAAAATACTATCACGAAACATTAACATTTACTGATTATAGAATGATACATTCATTCAAACCATGACACAAATAAAATATGAACAATGGGGTTTGCATCTTTTGTCAAATTTAACTCTGGTTTCCACAATTGGTACATAGGGTTTAGTTCTGTTTCTTCATTAGATTCCTCGATTAATAAATTTCCTGCACACTCATTGCACACATCAGTAGCTCAAGAAAATCACATACATATATTCAAAACTTACCTAATTGGTTACATAAATTAAAACATGAATCTTTCATATAATTTACTGTTTAATTCATTTCTACTCACATTTAATCACCAACAAACACATAATCAATATAACATAACTTATTCATTAATTCAAATTAAGTACTATTACAATCATTGTTAGGCATGCATACACCTAATCATCATAACAACACCAATTAAAGAATACTGAACTATCTAAAGCATAACACTTAATCATTAGAATACCAAAATCAACACGCTTATCATCAAGTGAAAATGTCTCACATCATTGTTAGTGAAATTTCAATGTTTAAATAGTTTAGATAATGTAGTAGTTCTCGAATCATTGAGTACTACACATGGATGTATCAACTACTCTCAATTTCATTATGATATTCACAACATAAAACATAACTTCATATCCATTAAATTCTCCTATAATAGGTTTAACAAGGAAATTCATATTTAATAAGTACATGCGAAGAGGAACCTTACAAATTTCTCCCAAATCTAGCACTGGCTATTCCTAGATTTTAGTTACTACTGACTATTTTAGAAAATGGGTAGAAGCAATCCCTGCAAGATATATCACTAGTAAAGTTGTTAACAATTTCTTGCCAAGTAACATTATTTCCAGATTTAGTTTTCCTCAAAAAATTGTAATAGATAATGCAATTTGCTTTATGTTTGAAGAATTCAAGAGTTTCTATGACAAATTTGAAATCATTAGATCAACATCTTCCCCATATCATCCACAAGGAAATGGACAAGCTGAATCTACAAATAAGAGTTTGTGAAAATAATAAAAAGGACATTGGATGATAATAAGAAAGCCTGGGATTCCAAGTTATAGTTGGCAATATGGGCTGATAGGGTAACTGTGAAGAAAGCTATTGGTGTGGCACCATTTGATTTGGTATATGGAATTCAGGTTAGAATGCCTCAGAACAACTTGATAGGACTCTACAATTATATTCAGTTATATGATGAAGATACTACAGATGAAATGCAAGAAAGGATGGATGAACTGGTAGGATTGATAGAAACTAGAAGAGAAGCATCTCTTAAGAACCAACAGTTGCAACTACAAGTTAAGACACTCTATGATAAAAGAACGATAAGCAGGAAGTTTGAAAATGGAGATCTAGTCTTAATGTAGAATGCCAGAATTGACGATAAAGGAAAACATGGAAAAATTGATCCTATCTGGTTAGGCCCTTATTTGATTGAAAATACTTGGGGTGAGGATTCTTATGTCCTCAAAGATCTATTAGACAATATTCTTTAACTACCAATTCCTAGATAGTTCTTGAAGAGGTATTTTTCTTGAAAAATACTTATTTTCTCCATGAACAGTAGCCTAGGTTTCCTTGTACATTCTGTATAATCTTTGTGTCTTCTATACAGTCCCTATATATTCTTCTATTTTGCATTTTCTCTCTCTCTAAGTTGTCATAGTTTTTAAGGTCAAGCTTGTGGTCTACTTCTCCCAGGGATTCCAAGCCCTCATATGCATCTTGCTTATTCATTGTCCCCAAACAGAGCCATTGTTGGCTTGGTTTTTCACCACCCTTGTTTTGTTCTATTTAATAGTGAAAAACCCTAAATGTGCACTCCAAGTAATTTAAAATTTTGTCAAAAAACCCTAGGTAAAAAATTCACCAAATAACCTTATGCCTTGCCTTATTTGGCCCTAGCCTTTGAAAACCTTAGAAAGTATCATTTCAAATAAGTTTTGGCGAGACATTTCTATAATAAAGGTTTATTTACATTAGAATGACCTTTTTAATCTTTTGATAAACCTTATAAAGCTTGTCTTAATTGCAATTTCTTTCAAACATTGGAGATCCTTCTGAGATCCACAATATGGAGCTGCAAGGTTTTTAAATATTGTGGGCAAGCACCTTTTTGACACGTAACCCCTACTAATGTTAAAACCTCAGTGTGTTGCAAAAGTTTTTGTTGTCAGAATCAGTCAGACCTTTTGCAGAGTTGTTAGTGTTCCTCGTGTGCATTTTGAAATTCTTGCAATATCATTGGCTCATTCTTTAATGAAGGTATTATTTTATAGTTCAAATTTTTTGATCATTGATTTAGCAAGCATCAAGGGCTGGTGCTTGCCCATAATATGGAAGTACACAAGTTTTAAGAAATGTGAGCAAGCCCCTTAGTGACGTATGGCATAGTGTGACATTATGGGCTTGCCTTTCTCAGAAGATAATAACAGCTTGTCTTCTATGGCAGTTGTCAAGAGAGTTGGAATACAAAGGAACTGTCTCATTGGTGCATCTAGCTGACTAGGTATACAATTGTGCAAGATTTTTAATCACCTTAGATTTAAACAAGATCGACAGAATGTGCTTTCTTGCAATATGGAACTGATCAAATTTTAAATAATGCGGGCATGCACCTTTCTGACATATGGCAAAGTAGGACTGAGCCTTAAAAGGAATGCTAAGTCATGCCATGCAAGAAAGGTCAAATGAAGTAAAGGATGCTCATTAGTGGAATATGATAGGTTTTTCAAGTTGGAAGTAGTGATTTCATGGGCGAGGAAACTTTAAGTGCTACAATCAGAGTAGTCAGAGCATGTTGGTTAAAAGATTATATTTTATTGGTTAGACAAGCTAAGTGGGCCATCAAAGAAAAGGATTTGGACTCACTATCGATTTGGGTAAGATCGATGGAGAGTGCATGCCTGTAATAAGAAGTTGCAAGAATTTAAGTAATGTGGGCATGCGCCCTTTTGACACATGGCCAGGGGCTCTCAAAATTTTAAAGCTTTTTTTCTTTTCAAATAAAGTTGTCTGATCATCATAGGATCAACGCATGGAATTCAAAGTTGAAGCGCAAACACAAAAATGATGACTACAAGATTTAATATGATTCAGAATTCCTTTATGCAACCTTAATGCATGGGTATGCATAAAAATTTGCCATTACTGAATCACAAAGCTGTAGATATTCTCAAGAAAAAAAAGGATTTCCAAAGCTAGGGCACAGAATTTCACAACATTTTCAGCAAAATTACAAAAAAAGAAGGGAAAATTTAGCAGGTAAGTAACCTGTAACCATAAGAAATCTAGAATTTACTGTTCTAAAAGTTTAAAATTTTAAAAGATGCCTCCATGGAAGGAGTTTTTTGGGAAAACTGATTACTTAAAGAGGGTTGTGCAATTTGATTTCCTAGAACAATTTCCCTTATCAGTAAATGAAATAACTAAAGGAAGGGAACTCATTGCTAAGAACCCTAGAGTAGTTGTCGCTGAGGGTTTCTATGATCAGGAAAACTGGGTAAGAGATGCCCAAGTATCTATGGGAGGTTTGCAATTGTTCAAAAAATGGTTTTTAGAAAGGAATTTAGATACCCCCATGAGTAATGTCTGGGAATTTGACATTAGAAAATTAACAGTCCCTACAGTTTTCTTTGATAGTGATCTATTGACTGACCTGGCTAAGAAATATGATCCTATTACGGGTTGGGTGAAGAATCATTCTGGAGCGAATCTTTTTAGGGTTTGCCCTAACCTACTTATTGAAGATTTTAACCTAAACCCTAACCATTTTATACATGAAATCATTGATATGGATGATTTTTAAGTAAGATATGATGCACAAAGAATATACTTGAGGACAAGAGCATTGTAGGAGTGTGCTGCTAAAATTGGAACCTTGTCTATGATCACTGCTAGCACACTCGAGCCATTACTGAAAAGACATTTTAACCCTAGGGCTCAAGCATTGTATATCTCTCTTTGTAAAATTTTTGGAATGGATGAAGTCGAGCAGATCCCGAGACCAATTGTCCTCATAATGGCTCAAATTCTTCAATTTGGGATGACCACTATTCTAGATCTTGCTACCTTCCTTGCAAAGGAGATTCACAATGATTTGGTGGGAATAGTAAGGGGAAAAGTGGATAAACCTTTCTGTTGGTATTCATTGCTCATGTATGTATGTTTGTATAAGGGACTTGCCTTCTTCTTTAAGGGTATGGAGCTGGAAACAACTAGAAATGGAGAGAGGAATCTAGTACAGTTGTAGAGTGTGGATATGACCTTAGAAGCCATAGATTCTAGTTATGTGAGGTTTAATAGATATTTTGCATCGAAGCTTAGATTTCTTTTAAGAGGAGACAACCCTAGAATTCCACAAGCACTGTTAGAATTGGTCAGACCCAAGGACCATGCAAAAGGACTATTGGTTAGTCATAATTGGGGGGATATCGTTCCCTATAATGTTTCAATAGTGATAAGAATATATCGCTTCTTGGGAAAGCCTCATGTGCTTCCATTTCATGTGCCTTTGAAGATAGGAATAGCAAAGTTGTTATGGCATATAGGCACTATAGATGAGAGGGAGTTGCCTAAGAAGGGTACATTTTTTCTAGTTATTATTGTGGTACATGATTTTGTTTTTTTAAGGAAAGGGTGGAAGCATTTGAATTTTTTTCTAGATAGATATAATATGGCAGAATCTCATGCGAGATTTATTGATCCTAAAGGATTCTATGACCTCTTAAGAGAGAGAGTGAAAGCTTCTTGCATGGTAAAACAAGTTTATTATCCAGAGGATATAATCAAAAATATTTTCACTTTGCAAGAACAAGAATTGAGAAAGGAGAAATGGATAGTATATAGAAAAACACTAGAATTCATTAATGCTTTTGACCTCCATTATGATCCAGTGAAAGAAAAGAAATACTAGGGAGCCAAGGTGTAGGCATTAATGAATAATTTTGCTATGATAATACAAGCCATGAATGAGAAGAAAGATGCATATGTCAAGGCTTATCCTGACAAGGCTACAGAGGTGCAAAAGAGAATAAATAGTAGAAATATGGTGTCTCCTAGTTAGTACACTTTGTAGAAAAGGGTAGGATATGTAATGATCCAGAATGCACAATAGGTTCTGCCTTAGGAGAGATTGAGGCCAGAAAGCCCACCTACAACCAGTGCTCCAAAAAAGACAAAAGTTAGAGCAAGGGTCTTCTTCCCAAGTGGAGCAATATTCCCCAAGCCAATCTCCAATTAGGATTGATGATGAAACATCTCTAAGAGACAAGCTTAGACAAATTGGTGGAGAGGGAGATGTAATTGTTAACTCCATAGATTTGGAGATTGGAGAGCCACGAGAACCACCTACACCTTCCTTGGATTTAACTATTGTTGATTGCCAAGGTAAGGAAATTGGTCCAATAGTTTCCCAAGCCTCTAAGAAATTTATTAATGATGAAAATTTTGTGAAATCTAGGGCATTTGCTCAATTTTTATGAAGGCTAAATATAGAAAATTTTGAGAAGACTTGTGAAAATATAAAGGTAGAGCAACCTGATAAATTAGACTCTTATTAAAGAAGAGGTAAAATCTAAGTTTTTGAATGATTTTGCTCAATTTACACCTGAGGCTAGAAGGAAAGTAATTAGACAGTCAGGAGTCCTTATTTTTCCTGAATGGGATATAGTGAATGCTATAGTTTTTGATTCAGTAAGGAAACAAAAGGATGTCCAACTTAAGACTAAAGAAGAGATATTAAATGCTCATAGGGGTGTCAAGTTTAGTGATGACCACCAAGCCCTTTTTATTTGGTCAATTGAAAAAAGAGACAAGACCAGAATGCAGGAAATCTCTACTGCATAGCATACTGGTGCATTGATCATTTTTAGGGTTGGTGAGGTAAGCAGTAAACAGATAATAGGAATGGCCTTAAAAATGTTAAAATTTCATAGTGTTGTATCTAGACAAGAAGAAGATAGATTTTCCCAACTCAATGCTATGTTTGAAGAAGTTTTGAAAGCATATGAGGAAAGTGGTATACAGATACAATCA
The DNA here is from genome assembly GCA_028749045.1 of Cupressus sempervirens. Taxonomy (NCBI): domain Eukaryota; kingdom Viridiplantae; phylum Streptophyta; class Pinopsida; order Cupressales; family Cupressaceae; genus Cupressus; species Cupressus sempervirens. The sequence goes on along the minus strand of CM053793.1, from coordinate 409,943,937 downwards.
TTGGAAAACAAAGTATCTCAAATGGAGAAGGTACTGGGGAAAAGAAAAGTAGGAGAATCTAGTAGACCTAGGATTGTATACCCTCTCAGGCCACCTATTGAACCTTTCATGTCCAATCCAATTGTTGAAGTTCTAGATATCGCAAAAATACCATCGTTCTACACTACAGAGGAGTTTGAGGAAGAAAAGAATAAATTGTATGCACTGCATGTAGAACTAAATAATCAGTTTGAGGAGAAAATAAGGCAGGGTATAATGTATTTAGTAGATAGAATTGAGTGGCCATAATTTTTTGATTTATTATCAGGGATTGCAACTATCAAGGATGAATTGAAGAAAAATAAAGCTACATTCAAACCCATCATATAGAAATGGATAGAAAGAAATAGAGATATCACTATTATGTGTATATCCATCATTCAACTACCATGTCATCAAATAGAAGAGATCTTTTATTTTCTTAATAAATTGCAAGGTTTTGATGAAAAACAAGATTCTTTTCAAAAAAGATTAATTATTTATTTTTCCTAGTATATTGCAGAGAAGCGTGATTTATTTCCTTGTGCTTTAAAGACCATTGATAAAGTGAAGGAAAAGGAAGAATGGAAGAGGGAGCTAGATGAATTATTTTGTGAAAGAATAAATAAGGTTATAAAAGAAATAGGCCATTTGTTATGGGCAATGACAAATGAGGAGTTGGTTAAAGTGCAAATATTCTACAACTCCATCAAAAAAGAATTGGTTGATATAGAGGCAGTTGCAAAGTCTTTAATAACTATACAAAGGGAGGTTCTAAATTTTGATTGGCCAAATGACACTGCTTATAATGAGTGGAAAGTTAAATTCATGTCTACAAAGCAGATGTGAGAAGATGATGCAAGTGTAACTGTTACTTTAATAGTTGAATATGAAGATAGAGAAAATCCCCAAGTTAAAGTAAACTTGTAGGTAACTGAAGAGGACACATCACTTTCAAGCATCATGGTCACTTATTCCAAGGAATCAAATTGATAGAAGAATAAAATCATTTTACTCTGTTGATTCCAAAGGATGTAATAGAAAGGGGCCCACAAAAGGAATGTTTGATGTATAAGTCTTTCTATTACTCACATTTTGTCATTTTGTGATAGGTGTATGTAAATATTTCTTGTAAAGAACACCTTCCATTTTCTCTTAGCCTGAAGCTTGTTGCATCTCACACTATATAAGTGAGATTTCAGGGCTAGATAATGGTCTAATTTTCTAATGCTTAAGTGATATATTTAGTTTTTTTTCAGTCCAATGTTTGGAGCAAGTTTTCTGATGTATTAACTCTGTTAGTTCCTAAGAATACATGAACATAGAATGATCTTTGTGTTTCTTCCTAAAGTCATTATGAGTTTACTTCAAATGTATACAATTTCCAAAGAAAATGAATACAAATTATAAGTTGTCCCTATATCAGTTCTTTCTAAATTTTGTCTCTTTTTAGTTACTTAGTTATCTTGATATTGTATGAGTAAAGGCTTGTGCAATTGAATGCAATCTAGTTAGGTTGTATATCTGTTCACTGCTGCTATTAGTTTAATGGGTTAAGTAAAAGCTTTGATAAATTTGATAAGGTTTCTATAGTAGTAGGAAGGATTTTTGAATGATGAATTCTAATAAGAATCATTGATAATATTTTTTATAAGGCAACAAATTAGATCAATGGATTTGTAGTAGACTCTAAGCCCCAATAGATTAGGCATTGGTCAAATTGATTCAGCTGGAAGAGAAACATGTCATAAATGGTTTTCAAATGTAGAATTATAATCAATTTTACTTTTATTTCCCAAAGATCTTCAAAATTGGCCTGTACTTGTTTGCATGGAATGTTTTAGCTTCAGTTAGCCACTATTGCTGAAAACATGTGTAGATCTATAGAAGAATTTTGGCCAGATCTGTTATATGGGATGTGTTTATCAAATTGTCAAGAATTATGCATGTATTTTAGAATATGAGGTGAGAATCTGAATGAAAATAAAATAATTCTCATACAATGCTTCCCAGTCTTGAATCATCCTTGGGTATACCCACCCTAGTTTTGCAGAGTCTAAAGACTAAAAACAACTCTTGGTTTTGTTGAAGTTAGGTCCAAATGGTTTGCACATATAATTGTTAATAGGAATTGGCTAATCTTTAGATTGTGTGAGTGATATCATTTTGGTATTGAGCATTTTTTTGCTTAGTAGTTTTAAAACACCAACACTATGATCATTTTTGAATAAAAAAATGTAGAGTGGGGGAAATGCCTAATAAATACATTCGAATGACCATTGGTTGTATTCATTTTAATCAAGAAATAGAAGAAGTTATAAAAGGCTTGTGGACTCTTGATATTTGACAAGAACTATCACTATTCAAAATTTAATGTTATTAATCTTATGATCCTTTCATTGATGCAAAGATAAAGATTAAGGGAGCTTTGAAGCTTAAACCCATTGCTGATTACTACTCCTCAACCCAAAATGGGGAGATTTTATCCAAAATGGAGATATTTTATTCTTATGATGCAACCTAAATTCAAAGTACTCTTTCCTTTTGAAGGGCCCTTTTTTAATAAGGGGAAGGATAAATTTGTTATGAAGAACCTTACTTAAACATTCATAAATAATTTGGAATGACATATTCATCACATGTATTATATCAATTGAAGATTTTAGGTTTCCAGGAAGCTATAGATGTTCATTAGGAATTGATGATCTTTTAATAATACCAGCTAAACTATGGCTTATCCAAGATGTGCAACAAATAGGGTTTGCTTTGGAAAGACATCATAATTATGGAAATGTACATGTAGTGGAAAAATTATGTCAATTGATTAAGATATGGCATGCTACAAGTGAATATTTGAAATGAGAAATGTATCCAAATTTTAAGATGATATATCCTCTTAATCCAATGCATAAGATGTCCTTTTTAGAAGCTAGAGGAAGTTTATCTCAAGTTCACCAATTAGTAGGTATGAGAGGATTAATGTCAATTGCTCAAGGAAAATTTGTTGATCTACCCATTCAAGGAAATTTATGTGAAGGACTTTCCTTAATAGAATATATTATTTTCTATTATGGTGCTCATGAAAAAGTTGTAGATACTTCAATATGAACAATAGATGTTGGATATCTCACAAGTAGATTTTTTGAAGTAGTACAACACCTCATTGTACGTAAAGTAGATTGTGGTACTATCCAAGGTCTTTTTGTAAATCTTATTCAAGATCAAGAAATAATCAAAAATCAATTTTTTCTACAAACACTCATTGGGTGCGTACTAGTAGATGATGTATATATAAAGGGAAGATGTATTGCCACATGCAATGAAGATATTGGGATTAAACTTGCCAATCAATTCTATTATTTCCAAATACAACCAATATATATACAAACCCCGTTTACTTGCAAAAGTATATCTTGTATTTGTCAATTATGTTATGGTCATAGTAACTTAATCAAATTAGGAGAAGCAGTTGGCATTATTGTAGGCCAATCAATTGGAAAGCTGGAAACTTAACTAACATTAAGGACTTTTCATACTTGTGGGCTATTTATGGGTGATATTGCAGAACATATACGAGCCCCATTCACTGGAAAGATGGAATTCAATGAAAATTTGATTTTTCCTACCTGCACCCATCATGGGAACCTTGCTTATATATGTTATAATAGTTTAGACATGACTATTGATAATCAATATGAAGTACAAAACTTAACAATTCTGCCAAAAAGCTTGCTATTCATTCAGAAGAATCAATTCATGAAATTACAACAAATAATTGCTTAGATTCATGCCAAAAAAAACCCCTTTAAAGAGAAAGTGTATATATATATATATTCTAGCTTGACAGGAGAAATGCACCAGAATATCCCTATGTCATCTAATTTAATAGAAAAGACATCCCATTTATATGATTTTAGTATATTTCTAACCTGTGGAAGTAAAAAACCACAATCATGACTTATGTGTTTGAAACAAACCCTATTTCTCAAAAATAATATTTATTTGATTTTTGATTAAAAGAAATTATTTCAAAAATATTTTAGTTTTGAAAATACTAATTTTAGTTTTCCTTTATCAAAAAAGTCACCTATGGATTTGAATTCCATAAACTCACCTATGGCTTTGTCTTCCATAAAGTCACCAATAGCTTTTTCTTCTATTATATCTTTTAAACTTTTTGTTGAGCTATATTTTGCTTTTTTTGCAAATTAATTCATTCACAAATATATTTTGGACAATAGATCATCTTGATAAGATTGAGTTTGATTAAGATCAATGTTTGAACTAAAACTATTTTGAGAATACTAGCTAGAGGTTTTTTCTTCTAAGTCTGAACTATTTTAAAAAGGATAGCAAGAGTTTTTTTTTCAAAATTGATAATTTGTAGGCTTATTAAAGGAGTTTTATAAATATCTTCAATCGAGAAATTGATATTTCTATGAATAATAGAATTTAATTTATCAAAGAAATTAGAAAATTTATGCAAGTCATGAATTAGCACTTTGTCACATAAATATTTGTCCAATAATATATTGACTTGTGGCTTTATGAGTGAGATAGTTTCTTTCTCTGAGTACATAGCTCTCATTTTGCTAATAGACAAAGAAACTAGATTGTTAGGAATGAAAACTAAATTTAATAATTGTCCATACATTACATTCTTATTTTTTATATGAATCCTTCCCATGTAAGATGAGGATGGTGTAAATAATCTAAAAACTCAAAGGTATTTTCTTTGTAAAAAGAAGCTCTCAATGAATTTTGATTAGAGAGTTTTAGAGGATTCAACCAATTATATTGATTATTAAATATTGCTGAAAGACCAACGTTATTAAATAGTTCCAATAATTCTATGTAATTTTTTCCATTATCAAAGACGTCAACAATAAATTCAATTATCAATTTTTTATTATTTAATGTTTTTTTGGATTCAAGATTAGGAATGAATTTAGATTTTGTGTCATTTTCATTAAGCTTGGCCTAGAGAATCTTCAACTGATTAATATTCTTTGAGATAATCCTATTAATTTTAGTATCATGAATTTGATTGGGGTCCCCAAACCAATATTGAATAGTCAATAATTCAATTGGATCTAACACTCTCTTTTTAAAATTGGTTTTTTTGGAAATGGACAAGGGATATTCTAATCTTTGTTGAAAGTATTCAATCTTTTTAGATAATACAAAAGTGTTTTAAAAAAATGGATTTCTAATTTGAACAGGTCAAAAAATAGGGCGATCCAAACATTCTTTCTAACATATTATCCAACTTGATGAATGCTGGTTAATTGCATGTTGTGTTACATTATTCAAACTGTGACTTAATGTTTTGAGAAAATAGATGAATTCCAAATAGTAATTATTCTTATTCAATATTTTATGTAATTCCCAAGAGTATCTTTGTAATTCCATATAGTATTTATGGAATTCCACATAGAAATATCCCAAATAATTATGTAATTCCAAATAGTATTCATCCAATATTTTTATGATTCCAATTTATTCTTATTCACTACTTGTTGTAATTCCAAAGAGTATTTATAGAATATCGAAGAGTATTTAGTCAATAATTACAAATAGTATTCTTAAAATAAAAAAGAGTATTTATGGAATGCCTTATATAATTATAAATAGTATTTATTCAATACTTTTTATAATTCCAAATAGTATTTATTCTTATTCAATACTTTTTGTAATTCCAAAGAGTATTTTTGTAATTTCAAATAGTATTTATTCATATTCAATACTTTCTGTAAGTCCAAATAGTATTTGTTATTATTCAATGCTTTCTATAATTCTAGAGAGTATCTTTGTAATTCCATATAGTATCTATGGTATTCCAAAAAAAATACGTTTGGAATGATTCTAAATCCTTTAATACAATTTTTTTAAAGAAATATTCATTCAAATCAGATTTTGATACAACATTTGCCAATACATTCTTCAAGAAATTGAATCTCATAAATGCTTTTTCAATTTCAACATGCTTGTTAGCTTGAACCTTGTATCTACACAATATTTTATTAAATATTAGTTTTTAGTGTTATCATCTTTTGATGTTTTCTTTTTTTCAAAAATGTTGGGTACCCAAAGGAAAGAATCATGTGTTAATTCATCTCTAGAATTGAAGAAGTAATTGATTGGTAAGCTCATAGGATTTCAACCAATAATTTGAGGAATCAATAGATTGGTGAATCTATCAGGGAACTATCCATCAAACATTTTGGAGGTTTATCTAAGTTTAACTATTTGTTTAAAATATACTTTGTTGAAGGGAGGAACTCAGAAGATCTTATAAAATATTATTTTCTTCAAACAGAGGTGGCAACTCTATCTGAAACTATTGCAATGATCAAGTGATTCATATTGAAAAGAAAGATAGTTTTAGACACTATTCTTTGAATTTTATGTGGGGAATAAGATTCATCCACGCGAGGGAGGAGTATATGTAGTGAAGTCCAAAGAAAATAAATAGAAAATAATCAATCTCTAAATATGTCATTTATAGGATACAAAAGATTTTTTGATATTGAGAAGGGACCTTACATTGATGATGTTGAGAGAATAGGGGATAAAACCCTAAAAAGAGAAAGAAATCCATTCTTTAACATGAGGACTCTTAATAGTGAAAACCAACTAGAGACCTATCAAGTTTAAGATGAGGTTAGAGAAGAAGAGGTTCAGAGGAGAATGAAGAATATGCACATATACTAGATGCAATCTTTGAAATACTATGCAACATTTCACCCACAAAGGCAGCCAAGGCTTTGAGATGAGTCCCTAGCAAGATGTTTGGGAGAATTAAAATAAAACAATATGAGATAATTACTCCTAAGAAGGTTGATGACAATAAGAACCAAGAAGTTGGTAAGTCATCCAAATATATCCCTCCTCATAAGAATAAATATTTCATTTTAAATAATTGACATAAAAATCCTTTGTATGAAATAAATAAAAGGGAAGAAATAAATGATCATTGGAGGCAAGATCTATATAAAGGGAATGAATATCATAATAGTTAGGAATTATAGTAGGATAAACATAAATGAAAATTGTTCAAGAATTATTATTTTCTAGAATAGCCAACAAAATATAGGCAACAATCAGAGAGTGCAAAGTTCACACCAGTTAAACATAGAACAAGGAGTTAGGGCCCCTGTGATAATTGGAAGGTATAGACAGTTGGACTTCACAAGGATTATAGGATATCCAAATCCAATACAAAATAAATTGATGACTATAATACCTAAATTATCTAGAGAAGAGACTCATTCTACAAAAGCACATGTTATTGACTTGAAAAAAATTTATTGAAGAGTTAAAAAAAATCATGAAGATGTTTTCATGAAATTATTTGTGCAATCCCTTATCGATGATGTTGTTTAATGGTATAGGGGAATCCTTGATAGTTCTATTTCCAATAGGCATGAATTTGTGGATTTGTTCATTGAACAATTTGGAGACCATAGTGATACATATTTTTCTTCTCATGGATTAACTAGCATTAAGAAGAATTAAAATGAATCAATCACTAAATTTAATAAGAGATTCAATAAAGTCTTGAATGTGATACCAAGAGATATCCAGCCAATGGATTCTTTCTTGATAAATTTTTAATTTAGTTCTACTAATAGTAAAATTTAGTATGCAATAAGATCTCATAGGCCTAATAGGCCTAATACATTGCAACAAGTTTTTAAAATAACCATGACCATTAAGAATGATAGGAAGGTTGTTGATAAAATTGGAAAGAGAGAAGACCCTAAATTGTTGAACCCAAAGTATTGAAAAAAATAAAGATGAAGAAAAAATTGATAAGTTTCCAAACATGATCAAAGATCTATATGCTAAGTAATTTAAGAGTGAAGGATTAAAATCCAAGAGGAATGAAAGACCTTATAAGTCTAGGTTACAAGACATGTCATACAACACTACTTGGAAGGATGGAAAACCTATAAGAAATAATGAAACCCCTAATCCTCTCAAAAGAAATAACAATTATGTGGAAAGTGGTCCATGGTGAAAAATTTGTGAGTTGCAACATACTCCTAACTAGAGTTTGATTGCATATAGCATACTAGAAGAAGTCCAACAACATGAGAAACCTACTATTTATACTTTATCATCAAAACCACTTTGGGGAGATGATGATTCTAATAGCATGAATTCTCATGGTACTCCTATGGGGGAGTATCCTAGTAGTGTTGGAGATATGATTCAGATTTTGTGTGTTGCATTCATGATAGATTTTTTCATTGATGTCAATATACTAGTTATTCTATGAAGACTAGTAGAGAATTAGATAGAGTCTGGCTTCACTTGATTTGAGTATTGAAGATAAAATTATGCACACATGGGATTATTTTCTAGAGTGTTTCTAGATGCTTGATTTAAGAGCATAGATAGAGATATGAAAACTAGATAGAGGTATAATATATTTGGTGAAGACAACTTTCTATCAACATTTGTATAAAGAAGGTATTATTGTTTGAATCGTATCTCCTAACAAAGATGAAATCTAGTTGACCAAGCTTAGAAAAAGGTTGAATAAATGTTAAAGATCTTGTGGTTAATCACACACATTTAGAAGATCAAAAAATGTGAAGTTATGAAGACTATAAGCTAACATAGTGCTTGTAATTGTGAAAATATACAATGTTTTTATGTATCATGTAAATGTATTATCTTAGGTTGGTCCCATATTATTATTGTAAATTGGGAAAGCCTCAAGGATTACTCAATATTTTTTTTACAACTTGGAATAATGGAAATATTGTTTCCTTGTGGTATATTATGTATAGTTTAGTGAAATCATTCCATGCTATTTGAACTTTAGAGTGAGATTCAATGTAGGTTATATGATGTTATATATTGTGTGATATTACACACAAATATCTTTTTTATCAAAGAAGTGATTGGTGTAGTTCAGGCATGATGAGCTTACAAGGAATTGTATTTGGCAAAGAAGATATTGTTGGATAGTTGTTGATGTACACTTGTATTATTTAGTGGGGATAGTACTAAAGCTATTTGGACAGTGGGTCCATCTATCTTCCTGTCAACTCTTAAGAGGGTTGGCACAACTCCTAATAGGGTATTCAAATTCTCCTAACAAGGAAGGACTCATATGTATGGAATATATTTCATTGACTCCTAACAAGGTCCATCCTTTCACAAGGAAGATTTATATTAGCACATCATTTAATGGGTAGCATCCCCATCGGGGTTTCCCTCGAATCAAGGGTTTCCCTAGTTAATAGATATGGTCTTATTGTGTATGGTTATCATTTTGTGGTTAGTGCATCTACTATTTATATGTTTCAAAATGAATAAGGATATCAATAGTTATTTTAATTGATTAACCAATTCACTCCTCTCCCCCCTCCCCCCCCACCAATTAAATTGGTGGACTTTACTTTCTAACAATCAATATTAGAGCCTCAGTCCTTGAAGGAAAATCTTAACAACTTAACAAGATAAATGGAACATTTTAGGAAAGAAATTCCAAAGTTTTAAGGAGTTGACTATGACAATTGAAAGGAAAATATGAAGAAACATTTTCTATGCAAAGATCTGAATTACTAGTCGATTGCTTAAAAAAAAAAAGGATGTGATTAAAGAAGACAATCTTGAAGGTTGTGATGAGATTTAGAAAGACATATTAATGTTTAATATACTTGCAAGAGAAGCACTATTATCATCTCTTCCTAAAACTAAATTTTCTCAAGTAAAATCTTTAAGACTTGTTAGTGAAGTTTGGAAAGGTTTCTAAACTACATTTAAATGTGGTAAAAAATGCTTAGAATGCTAGATTATAGAATTGGATATACTTATTTCAAGATTCTAAAATTATAGAAGATAAATTTATAAGAAGTTATTTGGTATAATAGTAGAGATTGTTATAGGAATCAAGACTCGTGGAGGAGAGAAATTTGAAGATGAAGTAGTATGGAAGATATTAAAGAATTTGACACCTACATACATTAAAAATGATTGAACAAGTTATTCCTTTTACATCTATTTTTACAAGAGAAACTATTCTTGGGAGACTATAATCAACATAAATGCTGATGAGATGGAGTGAAGAATTTCCAAGATTTAAATTTTCTTGCAGTACATTAAGTGTTCAACCTATTTTTATAAGGAGTCCTATTAAAAGTGGAGATTATGTCGGTAGCAGATAAACAAAAGTTGAAGAACAAAATAAGTTGCAAGATGGACTTGCCTTCATTATGAAGACAGAACCTAAAGGTATTAAATTCTTTAAATTTTGGACTTTTAATGAATATGGTTATTATTCTTCTAAATGTCCTAAGAGAGTAAGATAGATTAGCAAGCCCTATTAATGAAGAATGCATAAGGATTGCCTTTTTACTAATGGGGAAGAGTTACGTGCTAAAGTGGAAGAATTCTTGAGTGAAAGTGATGATGAAATAGGATTTCTTTCTATAAAGGAAGAAACCCCTAAAAAATAGTTAGACAAGAAAAAATGTTAGTGTCACAAGTTGAAAAGAAGAAATTTGATTGGATTATTGATAGTGATTGTTCCCATCACATGACTAGAGATATGAATAATTTTATTAAATTCAATAGCTATTATGGAGTAGTTAGAGTTGGAAATAATTCATCCTATCATATAAAAGGAAAAGGATTTATTGCACTTGATAGAAATATAAACACTGATGATGTGTATTTTATGCATGGTTTGAAACATAATCTTTTGAGTGTTGGACATCTAGTTGCCAAGGGATATCAGTTGAAGTTCACTTTCATTATCAAAGATAAATATGGAACATTGATTGGTACTGGTACAAGGAAAAGATCTAATGTATTTTATTTCAATCCTACTGATATGACATGTTTTTTTGCTAAGGTGGATGATAGTTGGTTATGGCATAAGACCTTTTGTCATATCAACTTTGATAACATTGTAAAGGTCAACACTAAATTTCTAGTTAGATATTTACCTAAGAATATGAAGCCTATTAACATGGTGTGTAAGGAATGTGTAATGACACCAAGAAAACAAATTTTCATTTCCAAGCAAGAAATTTACTACTTCAACATAATTGGAGATTGTGGACACATATTTGAGTGGTCCTACAAACATAAGAGCATTCTATGGTGAAAGGTATTTTATGATTCTTGTTGATGATTTCACTAGATTGACGTGGGTAGCATTTCTTAGATAAAAATATGAAGCTTTTGAGAAATTCAAGATATTTAAGAGTAGAGTTGAGAATGAATCTGGTTTGAAGATTAGATGTTTGAGATCTGATAGAGTAGGATAATTTACTTCAAATGAGTTTAACAATTTTTGTGAAGATAGTTGTATAAAGAGACAACTTTTAGCCCCCAAGACACCTAAACATAATGGGATAGAAGAAATGATAAACTTAATAGTGACAAAGGCTGTGAGAGTAATGATGCTTGAAAATAATATATCTAAGATCTTTTGAAGAGAAGTAGTAAATATTATAATTTACACTATGAGTGGAGTAAAAATTAGACAATTCACTTATAAGAGACCTTACGAACTTTGGTTTGAACATACACTTTTTGTCAAGTATTTCAAAATCTTTGGAAAGAAATGCTACATTAAAAGAGATGATGATGTTGGAAATTTTGATTCAAGAAGTTATGAAGTTATGTTCCTTGGATATTTATTTAAAAGCAAGGCATACATATGCTTTGATTAGAGAATTAAGACTATTTTTGAGAGTACTAATGTAAGAGTTGATGATAATTTTAGAATTCATGAAAGAATAGTTGATTATAAATTTGATGAAGAGACTAATCCAAGGCCTTAAAGAGAAAAAATTGAGCAGAAATTATGTTATGAGACTGATATTGATTTGTTGAATGAAACTTAGAGAGAAGAGAAGAACCAAGATCTGAAACTAGAGATGAAATTAAAGTTGAAGTGGGGATGCCTAACTTAAATTTGATAAAAAGACCATCCCACTAAAAAGATAATTGGAAGGAAAGATGAATGAGTGGTGAAAAGAAACAAGGTACAAGAAGAACTATGTTTAATTTGTCAAGTTGAACCTAAGAATGATGATGAAGCTTGTGAAGATGATTATTGGGTTCAAGCTATGAAAGAATAACTAGCATAGATTGAGAAGAACAAAACATGGGAATTAGTTCCAAGACCTAAGGATAAGAATGTTATTGGAACTAAATGGGTATTCATAAACAAGATGAATGAACAAAGTGAAGTTGTAAGAAACAAAGAAAGATTGGTATGTAAAGGTTATTCATAGAAAGAAGGAATTGACTTTGAAGAAATGTTTGCACTTGTTTCTAGATTAAAAGCAGTAAGAACTTTTTTTGGCATATATAGCTAATAAGAACTTTAAATTTTATTAGATGGATGTCAAATCATTTTCTCTAAATGGAGAACTTGAAGAAGTATTTTTTGAGCAACCTATTGGTTTTCCTTTGATAGATGAAGATGATATGATGTGAAAATTTTGTAAAAATCTTTGTATGGACTGAAACAAGAACCTAGAGCCTGGTATGCAAGATTGGATAAACACTTCAAAAAATGGGATTTTTGAAAGGTAATCTTGATTGTAACTTGTATATGAGAAAAGATAATAATGTATTACTAATTGTTTTAATACTTTTGGATGACATTGGTTTTGCAGGTAATGATGAAGCAAGTGAGGCATTTTTAGAAAAAAATGAAGAACGAATTTCAAATGAGTATGATTGGTGAGATGAAATATTTCTTAGGATTACACATTGTACAAAGTAATGATGGTATTTTCATATCACAAGCTAAGAATCTTAAAGACTTATTGAAGAGATTTGGTTTGGAAAGTTGAATTTTTTTGGAACACCTATGGTAATTGTACATAAATTGTCTAGCAAAGATGAGTCCTCTACTATTGAGAAAAAAAAAAAAAGAACAAATCTATGATTGGTGGATTGCAATATTTGACACATACTAGACCTAATATAGATAATGCATTTGGAATTATGGAGCAACTTTAGATAGATCCTAAAGAGACATTATGCAACAGTAAAAATATTTTCTAGATATTTGAAGGTGTTGGTGTGATTTTTCATAGTATAGGAAATTTTTTTGATATCTGGGTGAAAAATCAGTTGTGTCTTTGTTTTGTGGTGCCCTCGTTTTCAATTTAAAAAAAAAAGGTATTTTCTTCTAATATTCTGGCAGATTTTTTTTTTTATCCTAATGTTTTATTTACGTCAGAATGCCTTTTGAAAACCCTTCGTGTACCTTTAATTGTGATATTTCATTTGAAAGGATGCCAAGTTGAAGTGTTTTTCAATCACTGTTGATCTATCAGAGATCAAGGGTCAGCACATCCTCGCATCATAGAGTTGTAGGTTTTTAAGCAATGCAGGGAAGCACGATGATGACATGTGGCCCCTGATGTTTTATGAGATCTAGTACATCACAAAAGCTCCTGTATGTCAGATTTGTTAGTACTTTGCACATGTTTTGTTTTTTCGCAATATCATTGGTGGATTCACTGGCAGAGCTATTAAGATTACTTTCCAAGCAATATCATCATTGATCCTATCTTGATCAATGGTTGACGCATCCCTGCATAATAAAGATGCAAGTTTTTAAGTAATGAGGGGAAGCGCAGTGGTGACGCATGGCAAAGTGGGGCCAGATATTTGTATTTTAGTATGCTACACTGTAAATGACTGATGACGTGTAATGCTAGGTATGCATAGAAGTTTTTTTTTGGTTTCTTAATCAATGAGATGCAGTATCACCATCGATCTTGTCTTGATCGACGATTGACGCATCCTCACATAATAAAGATGCAGTTTTTTAAGTAATGTGGGGAAGCGCAGTGGTGACACATGTCCGTGATGACGTCAAACACTTTCTTGCTCAAAAGAAGATACGGTATCCACTGGCATGAAGTGTTGTTAGACAGTATGAGCTAATATGGTAGTTTCCTATTGGTCAGTATAGCTAGCTGGTCATTAATACGAAATGGATTATTTTGATTGTCGATCTTGTCTTGATCGACAGTTGACGCATCCCCGCATAATAAAGATGCAGGTTTTCAAGTAATGCGGGGAAGTGTAATGATGACACATGGCATTTTTCAAAAGAGACTATAAAGCCTTGTTATTTTTAAATCAGGACCGTGCGATCTGATAAAATCTATAGATGGGATTCAAATTTGAGTGCAAATTGTAGGCAATGGTTACTGAGAGTAAATGTGATCCAGACCTAGTACGTGCAATTTAATTCATAAAAAGAACCCACGATTTCACCATTAATGAATTACCAAAGTACAGAAAGAAAAGGGCATTCAAGATTTCAGAGCTAAGGCACAGAATTTCTCGGTTAATACTCCAATAAAATTGCAGAAGACATCATATAGTGTAGAAGTGCGATTTCTGGTGGGTAAGTGCTCTGTGACTTTCTGAGTAAAATTTGAAGCATCTGCTATTGTGAATTTTCCAAAGTTTCATTAAAAATGCCACCCTGAAAAGAGTTTACTGGACAAAAAGATTATCTAAAACGTTTAGTGCATGATGATTTTCTTGAACAATTCCCCTTATCAGTGCATGAAATAACTAATGGAAGGGAGCTCATTCCAAGAAACCCTAGATTGGTTGTGGCAGAAGGATTTTATGACAAAGCTAATTGGATAAGGGATGCCCAAGTTTCCATGGGAGGTTTGAAGCTGTTTAAGAAATGGTTTTCAGAGCAAAAACTGGACACTCCTATGAGAAATGTATGGGAATTTGACATTGGAAAATTAGTAGTCCCCACTATTTTCTTTGATAGTGATTTATTGATGGACCTGGCAAAGAGGTATGATCCTATCACGGGGTGGGTAAAAAATCATTTAGGGGTCAACCTTTTTAGGGTTTGCCCTGAATTGTTCAATGAGGTTTTCAACCTAAACCCTAACCACGTTGTGCATGAAATCATTGATCTGGATGATTTGCAAGCTAGATATGATGTATAATGAGTGTACTTGAGAACAGGGCCACTACAGGAGCATGCTGCTAGGGTTGGAAATTTGGCTGTGATCATAGCCAGTACTCCAGAGCCATTGTTAAGAAGACATTTCAATTTGAGAGCTCAAGCACTATATTTTTCTCTTTGTAAGATCTTGGGGATAGATGAGGGTGATCAAATTCTAGGTTCTATGGTCCTTATAATTTCTCAAAGCCTCCAATTTGGAATGAGCACCATTCTCGATTTTTCCACTTTCCTAGCAAAAGAGATTCACAATGGTCTGGTTGGAATAGCAAAGGGGAAAGTAAAAAAACCATTCTATTGGTATTCATTGATGATGCATGTATGTTTATACAAAGGATATACTTTTTTCTCCAAAGTTATGGAGTTAGAAACCACAAAGGATGGAGAAAGGAATCCAGTACAATTATGGAGTGTGGAAATGACTTTAGAGGCCACTGGTGCTAGTTATGTAAGATTTGACAGGTATTTTACATCAAATCTTAGACTACTTTTAAGAGGAGATAGCCCTAGAATCCCACAAGCATTATTAGAATTGGTCAGACCCAAGGACCATACCAAAGGGCTACTTGTCAATCACAACTGGGGGGATGTAATTCCCTACAATGTTTCAATAGTAATAAGAGTTTATGGTTTCTTAGGAAAACCTCATGTGTTACCTTTTCATATACCTTTGAAGATAGGGATAGCCAAGCTCTTATGAAAAATAGGTATTATAGATGAGAGGGAATTGGTCAAGAAGGGCACTTTCTTTCCAATGGTTACTATAGTGCATGATTTTGTTTTTGTTAAAAAGGGGTGGAAGCATTTAAATTTGTTTTTGAATAAATATAACATGGAAAAATCTCACGCCAGATTCATTGACCCTAAAGGATTCTATGATCTATTAAGAGAAAGGGTGAGGGCTTCCCATATGGTACATCAGGTTTACTATCCGGAAGATATAATCAAAAATATTTTCACATTACAGGAGCAAGAATTAAGGAAAGATAAATGGATAGTTTTCAGTAAAAACCTAGAATTCATTAATGCTTTTGACCCCCAGTATGACCCATTGAAAGATAAGAAATACTGGGGAGATAAAATACAAGCATTAATGAATAATTTTGCTATAATAATTCAGACTATGAATGAAAAGAAAGATATATTTATTAAGGCACACCCAGACAAGGTAGCAGAAATACAAAGAAGAATGAGTGGAAGAAATGTAATAACTCCTAGCCAATATACATTGCAGAAAAGGGTAGGTTATGTCATGGTTCAAAGTGTGCAATAGGTACCCACTCATGAGAAGCCAAGGCCAAGAAGTCCATCTTTAGCCAGCTCTCCAAAAAGACGAAAATTGGAGCAGGGGTCTTCCTCTTCTCAAAAGGAACAATACTCCCCAAGCCAGTCTCCAATCCAAATAGATGATGAGGCATCTCTGAAGGAACATCTTAGAAAAATGGGAGGAGATGGGGATGTGATTGTCACTTCTATAGACCTGGATGTTGGAGAGCCATAAGAACCTCCTACACCTTCCTTGGACCTGACCATTGCTGATTACCAAGGTAAGGAAATTGACCCAATTGTTGCCCAGGCTTCTGAAAGATTTATTAATGATGAAAATTTTGTAAGATCTAGGGCTTTTGCTTATTTTTTATGGAGATTAATATAAAGAATTTTGAGAAAGCCTATGAGAAGATCAAGGCTGAGCAACCAAATAAATCTGACCTGGTTATCAAGGAAGAGGTAAAATCAAAGTTTTTGAGTTATTTTGCCCAGTTCGCTCCTGAAGCTGGAAGGCAAATAGTTAGACAATCAGGAGTCCTCCTTCTGCTAGAGTGGGATATAGCAAATGCTATTGTTTTTAATTCAATAAGGAAGCAGAAGGATGTTCAACTAAAAACTGCTGAAGAAGTCTTACAGGCTCATAGAGGGATCAAATTTAGTGCTGACCACCAAGCTCTTGTTTTGTGGTCCATAGATAAGAGAGAAAGTACCAAGATGCATGAGTTTCCCACTACAGAACATACTGGTACATTGACAGTATACAGGTCTGGTGAGGTAAGTAGTAAACAAGTAATGGGAATGGCTTCAAAAATGCTAAAATTGGGTGGTGTTGTATCTGGACAATTTCCCAACTCAATGCTAGGTTTGAAGAAGTTTTGAAGGCATATGAGGAAAGGGGTATACGGATACAATCATTGGAAAAAAAATGTCTCAAATGGAGAGGATACTGGGGAAAAGAAAAATGGGAGAATCCAGTGCACCTACAATTTCATACCCTTCATAGCCATTGGTTGGATCTGGATCAACCCCTATTATTGAAATACCTGACACCCCTGAAAGGCCCCGATTCTATAATGCAGAGGAATTTGAAGAAGAAAAAACAAAATTGCATGAGTTGCAGATAGAATTGAGAAATCAATATTAAGAAAAATTAAAGTAGGGTGTAATATATCTGAGGGATAAAATACAATGGTCAACTTTTTTTGATCAGTTGACAAGAATTGCAGCCCTCATGGATGAGTTGAACAAGGATAAGGATAAACTAACTCTTCTTGCACAGAAATGGAGGGAGAGAAATAATGATATTACAATCATATGTATATCTACAGTCCAAATGCCTTATAATCAAGTTGAAAAGATTTTTGATTTATTAAATAAGCTAGAGAATTTTGATGATGAAAGAGATTCTTTGCAGAGAAGATTAACACTCTATTTTTCCCAATACATTGCTGAAAAATTCACCCTATTTCCTTGTGCTTTAGAATCTGTTGATACAATAAAAGAAAAAGAAAAGTGGAAAAGGGAGATGGATGAGTTATTCAATGAAAGAATAATAAACATCATGAGTGAAACTAGCCACTGGTTCTGGGCAAAGACAAATGAGGAGCTAGTAAAAATACAATTATTTTATACTGCTATGAGGAAAGAATTTGATGTTTTAGAAGAAAATGCAAATTCTTTAATAATGATACAAAGAGAAACTCTGAGCTTTGATTGGCCAGATCATGATGCTTTTAATAAATGGAAAAATTAGTTTCTAGAACAAATGTCAGAAGATGATGAGGAGGAAAATGTAAAAGTAGAAGTCACCCCCGAAGTTAATAATGAGGACGTGGAAAATCCCCAGGTTGAAGTAAATTTACAGGTAACTAAAGATGATACATCACTTTCAAACCTCATGGCTATTTACTCTGAGGATGAAGAATAATTGGAGAATCAGATCCTATCTTCTTGTTAAAACAAATGAGAAGTATAACAGAAAGGGACCCACCCAGGATGGTTTGATGTATTAGCTTTTCTGTTATTTGTTTTTTGTCTTTTACTACAGACATTCGTCAGTATCTTTTAGGGGACACATGTCACTCTCTTTAGCCCTAAGCTTGTTGCATCTCACATTATTTAAGTGATATTCCAAGGCTAAAGATGGGTCCGAATTCTATTTCTTCTAAGTATTGTGCTTAGTCTATTTTTTGGTCAAAATTTTGAAAGCAAGTTTGTAATGTATTTTTCTGCAAATTCTCAAAGAATACATGAATATGGAATGAGCTGTGTTTCTTTCTGAAGGCCATTCTGAGTCTATTGTAAAGGATATACCATTTTCAAAGGAAATGAATACAACTTATGAACTATCCCCATATCAGTTCTTTCTGAATTTTGTCTCCTTTTAAATACTTAGCTATCTTGATGTGGTATGAGTAAAAGCTTGTGCAATTGAATGCAATCTAGTTGGGTTGTATATCCATTTATCATTGTTGTTAATTCAATGGATTAAGTAAAGGCTTTGATGAATGTGATAAGATTCCTTAAGTATTGAAAAGGATTTTTGAATGATAAGTTCAGATAAGAATTGCTGATAAAATTTGTTGTAAGGCAAAAAATTAGATCCAAGAATTTGCTATAGACTCTGAACCCCAATGGATTAGGCACTGATCAAGTTATTTCAGCTGAAGGAGAAATATCCTACAACTGGTTTTTCAAATACATCATCAAGTCAAATTTTACTTTTATTTCCTGTAGATCTTCAAAGTTGGCCAACACTTGTTTGCACAGAATGTTTTAGCTTCAGTTAGTCATCGTTGTTGAAAACATCTGCAGATCTATAGAAGACTTCTTGGCCATATTTGTTTGTGGGATGTGTTTATCAAGTTAGTAAGAATTATGTATATGTTTGAGGATCTTGAAATGAGAATCAAAATGAAACTAAGAATAATCCTCATACAGTTGCTTCAGTTTTGAACCATCCCTGGGTACACCCACCTTGGATTTGTAGAGCCAAAAGAGTAGAAAACCATTTGTGGTTTTGTTGAAGTTGGGTCCAAATACCTTACATATGCCATGGTTAATAAGAATAGGCTGATCTTTAGATTGTGTATGTACTGTCATTTTGGTATTAAGCATTTTGTCACTTAGTAGTTTTAGTACTTTTTAAAACACCAACAAAATGGCGACTCTGCTAGGGACTTGTCCAACACTTCTGTGAAAAGTACTACAGTTTTCTTTGGTCCTACTATGTACGTGTGTGTCATATGATCTATTTTTTTCCTGTGGTTATAAGGGAATCTTTTAGTGTCAAACCTTGAGACTTTAAAGAAGATAGAGCCCAAGTACCCTTTCTACACACTGACGTATCCAGCCTATCCAAGTGTCTTATCTAACAAGCAAGAGTTGCAGTCTTACTACATCAGTGATTGGTTTGTCTATGCCATATATTTGTGTTCCTACTTCTGTATTATTTTCCTTTGGTCAGCTAAAGTGTCATTATATATTTTCCTAAAATAGGGTGGCGACTCATTCAAGGATTTGAAGCTAGTGCTTATTGTAACAATAGGTGAATATGGCTGACAAGAGAAAAAACACAAGAGCTTATATGAGAGCCAATCCCAATGTATCAATGTACACTAATTTACCCCAAGGTGGTAGGAAGAACCAAAATAAAAAAAGGACAGATCCAAATCCTACTTGGAAACCCAGAGGTAATGCATCCGTCAATTCCCATTATCGACCAGTAATAGGAAGAGAGTCTTCTTCGCTTAGCTCTGAATCTGAAACTACAAGACTCTTAGGAGGCATTTTCAATACCCCATTACCAGATGAGAGAGTTTTTCAAGACAAGGATGTGTCTACTATGGGAATTGCTTCATTAAGACCAGATCTTGTAGCAGATATGAATTATAGGCTAGGATTTAGGAGTTCATCTGATAATCCTTTTAATCCCAGAGTAGCCCCATATGTAGAACCAAACCTTATAGATCTGGATGACCCTGCTAATTCTGAGGCAACTTCTATAGACCCTAAAGAAGTGCACTCTGAGATAGATTTTTTGAAGAAATGGATTGCTGAGGAAGAAGCTAAATGCATTCATCTTGAAAAAGAGAAGGAGCAAGCAACCTTAGATGCCATAATAGAAAGAGATACCCTACTAAGAAGGATGGCTTCTTTGAAAGAGAAAAATAAAAAATTAGAAGAGAATACCACAACTCTCCATAAGGATGTTTTTGGAGATGTTGATAATCTAAGGGCTAAAGTTCAAGAGCAGGAGAAATGCCTAAATCAAAGGCAAGAACCAGTTATTGCTCAAGTTTAGGCCTATAAACCTATTCAAGTTGATCCTGTAGAGCCCACTACAAAAGCTCCAGATAAAGGTAAAGGCAAGGCTATAGGAATCCAAATAAATGAGCCTCAAGTTATACCAAGAAAACCTATACAATCCTCCATGTCAAAGTTAGATCTAGATCTTGAGAAGGCTCGAAAAGAGAGGGAAGACCTTGCAAAAGAACTTGAAAAGGTTGAGAATGAAGCTCAAGCTGCAAAAACTAGAAGGAAAATCCAATTTATAAAGTCTAATTCTGCATTGGCTTCATGGCCCAATTTGTCTATCCCACCTACAAATCATGCATCAGTTAGTGGTCCCACAATTTCAACTCAGGGAGCACCCCAATCTGCTCCTACACCATCTTCCACTATTGGCACCCAAGTCCCATTTATCCCACCACAATAGTCCCAAGCTACTCCCATAAGTCAAGCTAATATAGCTAGTACCTCAAATGTTCCTGGTTTCCAGAAGAAACCTATATACCTGGAAAAGTATAGATAGATATCATTTTCTGGTATTCTTGGTGCTCCACATCCCATATCATTTGACTTAAGGGATAAAGTGGTTAAGTTTTATGGAAATAATGTTGTTACTAGTGAAGAACATTTGAGGATTTTGATTGACATGTTGAATGATTATGAAGTTGAACATGAAGACATGGTAATGAAATTTTTTGTGCTTTCACTAATAGATGATGCAAGGGATTGGTTCAGGAGGTTGCTTGATGACAGTATTACCTCATGGAGTGATTTGGAGAAGTTTTTCAAAGAGCAATATGGGGACAATACTAATGCAGGATTCATGTTGAACGAGTTCAACAATATCAAGAAGAATCCAAATGAGTCCACATTTGATTTCAATGTGAGATTCCAAAAAGGTATGTACAAACTTTTTCAATTCATGAGGTTAAATGAAGACGTCTGTTTCACAACCTATTTCAATGCTTTTGATAGCAAAATGGCTTATCAATTAAGGGATAAAGATCCTAAAACCTTAAGAGATGCCTATAGAGTTGCAGTAAATATAGAGAATAATAGAAAAGCATCTGGAAAACTAGGTAGGAGGGATGATCCTAAGCTTTTTAATCCTAAAAAAAAAAATAAAAGGAAGGGTGACAAAACTCCTATAGGAAAAAAGCCCGAAGAACCTACTATAGGCCAGGTTTTAGAAATGCTCAAGAAGATGAATCCCACTAGTTTCAATAAGCCAAATGTTGCTGAAAGACCCCCTATGAATAACAATAACTTCAATAGGCAGCCTAGGATGCAGAATTACCCTTACACCACTTAGTGGAAAGATGGTAAACCAGTTCCCAACCAGACCCAAAATGTGAAGGATAAGGGTACTCCAGATCCCCTGCAAAGGAACACTGTAAATATGAATGATGATGTACCATGGCGCATTATATGCCAATCACCTCATTCTGTTGATTATTGTGTTGTTTCTCAGTCATTTGCCCAAGCCTAAGGAGTGCAAGCTGAAGAAGAAACTGAAGAGAAAAGCCATGACGATATAAGCTGCAATATGGTGAGTATGTGTGATGATCTAATAGATTCTGATTTGGAAGAGCCTAAAAATGCTGTTACTAGCCAGAGAATTGCTTACCAACTACATCATCAGCAAGTACTTTCATATGATGAAGGGTATGATACAGATAAGGTATGTAGTACATTTTCTGATGTAGGTTTCACAAGTTTAAGAATTCCCTCCAAGGAGGAAATTGACAGAATTACGGCCGAAATGATTTCACAAGTCCATAGTAATTATAATTTGAGAAATAGAGAAATAAATAATTATGTAGGAAGGCCATCTAGTGTCTTCATCAAGGACATCACTCATAAGATGAATGATCAAGACAAGAAAGTCAGTGTAGATGTGCCTAAAATCAAGGAGAACAAGGGTAAGAAATGGGAACCAAATAAGAAGGTTCAATTTTAGATAAGTGAAGCAACAAAACCAGTTGTGCAACCAAAGAAGTCAAAATTGGATGTTATCAAGTAAAATGTAGTGCCTACTACTCAAAAGACTCTGATTCCAGGTACTATTGTAAAACCTACTGTGGTTGAACCTGTTGATATGATATCCATGTTATCTCAAATTACTATAAAAGTGCCCTTGTCTGAAATTTTTAGAATTGAAGAGCATAAGAATAAGGCTTTGTCATGGTTGGGTGGAATAGAAAACAATAATATTATTATAGATCAAACTATGTCCCAACAGACCCCATTAGTAATAAAGGACAATGGTATCATATCCCAGATTCCTGAAATATTTCTAGATGATTCCTTAGTGGCATTCATATAAGATATTGATCCTTTTTTCCTCAGTCTAATCATAAAGGGGAAGACCTTAAAAAATTGCATGATAGACTCAGGAGCTTCCAACACTATAATGCCTTTCAAAGTAATGGAAGCATTAGGATTGAAGGTGGATACCAAGTAGGGTAGATGCAGAGGGATGGATACTATGGAAGTCCCAGTCATAGGTACTATAAATGCCTTACCATTCAAACTGGCTGCATATCATGAAGTAGAATTGACCATGTCTGTCCTTGTGGTAGATATACCTCCACACTATGAAATGTTACTCTCTAGAAAATGGAGTGTTGTCATGGGGGGAAGCCTACAATGTGATCTTACTTATGCCACTTTTCATATAGGGGACAGAGTTGTCAGGGTAAATAGGGAACCAAGCGTTAACCACATCTTAGGTGAAGAAATTGACAAAGATACCATTTGTTTCCTAGATACTGGGATTAATGCTTTCAAGGCTGAATTAATTATTCAGGAAGTTGAAAATTTACCTGCTATCATTGAAAATGAAGTTGAATGTTGCATGAATTCACCAAAATTATGGACAATGTTTTTTGATGGGGCTAGTTCTAAAGAGGGTGCAGGGGTAGGTGTAGTCATTGTGTCCCCTAAAAATAACACTTTTATGTATTCATTCACCTTGAAGTTTGCCTGCACTAATAATATTGTAGAGTATGAAGCATTGTTGCTAGGGCTCAAAGTTGCCATACATCATAAAATTAAGAAATTATGTGTCATAGGGGATTCTAAACTAATTATCTCTCAGATCAAAGGAACCTACTCATCCAAAAATAGGAGATTGAAACAATATAGAAATGTAGTTTGGGATCAGATAGAATTCTTTGATGCATTTGGAATCTCATGGAGAGATAGGACCCAAAATAAGATGGCTGATCTATTGGCAAATGTAGCCATCAAGCCAAAAGAAATATCATTTGTAGGAATCTCCCAGATTGAGGTGCAAAAAAAACCTTCCATACTTGACAACATTGAAAATTGGCAGGTTTTTGAAGATGACAAAGATATTACAAATTTTTTGTTAAATGAAGACAAGTATCACAGTTAGGAGATGGATTGCAGTGGATTGATTGAAACCATAAATGGGAAGGAAACCATTTTTGGTCAAGAAATAATGCAATTGAAAACAAATAAGATGTTGAAGGGGTTAGTAGTCTTGGAAAATATTTTTTATAGCCAAGACAGAGTAAAATCAGGAGTTAACGACCCCAAACCCTAGGAGTTAGAAGAAATAAACTTGGGTACTGATGAAGTTCCTAAAAGGGTTTATATTGGCCAACATCTGCCTGTTGAAATTAGGAAAACATTGATTGACCTACTTAGAAAATATAGACATGTTTTTGCTTGGTCATATGATGACCTTAAGGCTTACAGGGAGGATCTTTTCCAGCATGTCATACCATTGAAGGAAAATGTAAGACCTTTTAGGCAAAAACAGAGACCAATCAATCCTACCCTTGCCCCAAAAATGCAAGAAGAACTAACAAAACTGAAAGATGGTGGGATAATCAAACCAATCAAGCATTCCACCTAGGTTTCAAACTTAGTTCCTGTCAGGAAGAAGAATGGAGATATTAGGCTTTGTGTTGATTTTAGAAATTTAAACATTGCATCTCTGAAAGACAATTATGGCTTACCTAATATGGAAGCCATGTTACAACAAGTGACTGGCTCTGAATTGATGTCAATGATGGATGGTTTTTCTAGATATAATCAAGTTCTAGTAAAAAAAAAGTGAATAGTTCAAGATAGCCTTCACAACCCCTTGGGTAACATATGTATATGTGAGGATGCCTTTTGGCTTGATTAATGCAGGAGCTACCTTCCAAAGAGCCATGGATGTAGCATTTCATGAGTATAGTGACAAATTTATGGTTGTGTACCAAGATGATCTCACAGTGTATTCTAATAAGGCTGAAGATCCCTGCAAACATTTGGAAAAAATCTTTATAAAAGCTTTGGAATATGGAGTATCTTTAAACCCAAAGAAATGCACATTCGAGGTCACAGAAGGAAAATTATTAGGACACATAGTGTCTAATGATGGGGTAAAAATAGATCCTGAAAGGGTAGTAGCTATTGAAAAAGTCCCCAAACCAAAAAATGTGAAAAGAATTCAGTCCTTTTTTGGCCAAGTCAATTTTCTGAGGAGATTTGTTACCAATTTTGTTGAAATCAGTAGACCCATCTCAAAGATGCTCAAGAAAGGAGCCATTATAGATTGGAGTGGTGAACCTTCACAAGCATTCCAAGATATAAAAATTGCAATAAAGAATGCTCCAGTGTTGAGGACCCCAGATTATGCAAAACCCATGCATATTTTCTCTTTTGCATCATTCCATACTGTAGCTGCCGTCTTATTAAAAAAAAATCAAGAAGGATATGAGCAGCCTATTGCCTTTTGCGGCAAGTCACTACAGCTTGCTGAATTGAAGTATGAAATAAATGAAAAGCAAGCATATGCTTTGGTAAAGGCTGTAAAAGCTTTCAGAAGTTACTTGGTAGGTGCTATTGTTATCGCTTTTGTACCTAGTGCTGTAGTCAAGGATATATTCTCTCAGTAGGAAGTTTCAGGCAGGACGTGTAGGTGGATCAATAGAATCCAGGAATTTAACATTGATATACAAATAAAAAAATTAGTAAGAGATCAAGGTTTGGCCAAACTCATGGCTGAAACTAATCTAGAGGCTAATCAGATAAATTTGGTCAATGATGATCTCAGAGTTGACATATGTGACATGGACCAATGTGATTGGTACACCAATGTCATATATTACTTGCAACATATGGAAGCTCCTCCCCATCTATCTGACAATGAAAAGAGGAATACTAAATTGCAAGCCATCAAGTATGTAATTGTCCAAAATAACCTATGGTGGAGAAATTTTGAGGGAATTCTGTTGAAGTGTGTTGATAAAGAAAAGGCAAAAGAGGTTTTGAAAGAAATGCATGATGGAGTATGTGGAGGACACTACATGGCCAAAACTACTGCACATAAGATAATGAGAGCTAGAATTTGGTGGCCTTCTCTTTTTAAGGATGCCCAAGTTATGGTTAGAAAATGTGACCCCTATCAGAGGTTTGTTGGAAAACTAAAATTCTCAAGAAATACTCCATTAAAGCCTATGGAGATGCAAGCACCTTTTCAACAATGGGGTCTGGACTTCATAGGAGAGATTTTCCCCAAGTCTAGCACTAGCTATTCTTGGATTATGGTTGCCACTAACTACTTTACAAAATGGGTAGAGGCTATCCCCACAAGAAATGCAACAAGTAAAGTGGTAAATAATTTCCTATTGAATAATATTATTTCTAGATTTGGATGTCCATAGAGAATTGTCACAGATAATTCTATGTGCTTTAGGTCTGAGGAGTTCATCAAGTTTTGTGATAAATATGGAATGACAAGGTCATCATCTACTCCATATCATCCACAAGGGAATGGACAAACTGAGTCCACAAATAAGAGCCTGCTGAAGGTCATTAAAAGAACCTTGGATGATAATAAAAAGGCATGGGATTCCAGGTTACAGTTGGCAATATGGGCTGACATAGTAACTATAAAGAAAGCAATTGGTGTAGCTCCATTTGATTTAGTGTATGGGATTCAAGCCAGAATGCCTCAAAATAACTTGATGGGACTATACAATTACATCCAGTTATATGATGAAGATACTACAGATGAAATGCAAGAATGGATGAATTGGTAGGACTGACCAAAACCAGAAGAGAAGCATCTTTAAGGAACCAAAAGTTGCAATTGCAAGTCAAGACACTCTATGATAAAAGAACTATAAGAAAAAAATTTGAAAATGGAGATTTAGTCTTAATGTGGAATCCCAGAATTGAAGATAAAGGAAAACATGGAAAATTTGATCCTATTTGGTTAGGCCCATATCTCATTGAAAATACTTGGGGTGAAGATTCTTATATACTCAAAGATATATTGGACAATATTCTTGAATTTCCAGTTCATGGACAATTCTTGAAGAGGTATTTTTCTTGAAAAATACTTATTTTCTTCCATGAATAGTAGTTTTAGGGTTCCCTGTTGTTTTGTGCTTTTTGTGCTTTTTGCATTTTTTGCGCTTTCTGTAAATCCTTGTAAATATCCTTGTGCAGTCTGGTTCCTTGTTTTTGTGTGTTGCTTTGTTCTCTTTGAAGAAGTTGTCATCTTACCAAATATGTGGTCTGCTCTCCCAGAGATTCTGAATTCTTGCATAGACTCAGGTAGTGTATCATCCCCAGATAGAGCCACTGTTGGTGTGATTTTTCATAGTATAGGAAATTTTTCCGATAGCTGGGTGAAAAATCAATTGTGTCTTTGTTTTGTGGTGCCCTCGTTTTCAATTTTTTTTAAAAAGGTATTTTATTCAAATATTTTGGTGGGTTTTTTTTATCCTAATGTTTTATTTACGTCAGAATGCCTTTTGAAAACCCTTCGTGTACCTTTAATTGTGATATTTCATTTGAAAGAAAGCCAAGTTGAAGTGT
This sequence comes from Cupressus sempervirens, assembly GCA_028749045.1. Classification (NCBI taxonomy): domain Eukaryota; kingdom Viridiplantae; phylum Streptophyta; class Pinopsida; order Cupressales; family Cupressaceae; genus Cupressus; species Cupressus sempervirens. Next base: position 409,916,519 of record CM053793.1, on the reverse strand, counting down.
TTTTCAATCATCGTTGATCTATCAGAGATCAAGGGTCAGCGCATCCCCGCATCATAGAGTTGTAGGTTTTTAAGAAATGCGGGGAAGCGCGATGATGACACATGGCCCCTGATCCTATCTTCCTGTTAAAACAAATGAGAAGTATAATAGAAAGGGACCCACCCAGGATGGTTTGATGTGTTAGCTTTTCTGTTATTTGTTTTTGTCTTTTACTACAGACATTCATCAATATCTTTTAGGGGACACATGTCACTCTCTTTAGCCCGAAGCTTGTTGCATCTCACATTATTTAAGTGAGATTCCAAGGCTAAAGATGGGTCCGAATTCTATTTCTTCTAAGTATTATGCTTAGTCTGGTTTTTGATCCAAATTTTGAAAGCAAGTTTGTAATGTATTTTTTTGCAAATTCTCAAAGAATACATGAATATGGAATGAGTTGTGTTTCTTTCTGAAGGCCATTCTAAGTCTATTGTAAAGGATATACCATTTTCAAAGGAAATGAATACAACTTATGAATTGTCCCCATATCAGTTCTTTCTGAATTTTGTCTCCTTTTAAACACTTAGCTATCTTGATGTGGTATGAGTAAAAGCTTGTGCAATTGAATGCAATCTAGTTGGGTTGTATATCCATTTATCATTGCTGTTAATTCAATGGATTAAGTAAAGGCTTTCATGAATGTGATAAGATTCCTTAAGTATTGAAAAGGATTTTTGAATGATAAGTTCTGATAAGAATTGCTGATAAATTTTTTTGTAAGGCAAAAAATTAGATCTAAGAATTTGCTATAGACTCTGAACCCCAATGGATTAGGCACTGATCAAGTTATTTCAGCTAAAGGAGAAATATCCTACAACTAGTTTTTCAAATGCATCATCAAGTCAAATTTTACTTTTATTTCCTGTAGATCTTCAAAGTTGGCCAGCACTTGTCTGCCCAAAATGTTTTAGCTTCAGTTAGCCATCGTTGTTGAAAACATCTACAGATCTATAGAAGACTTCTTGGCCATATCTATTTGTGGGATGTGTTTATCAAGTTAGTAAGAATTATGTATATCTTTGAGGATCTTGAAATGAGAATCAAAATGAAACTAAGAATAATCCTCATATAGTTGCTTCAGTTTTGAACCATCCCTAGGTACACCCACCCTAGTTTTGCAGAGCCAAAAGAGTAGAAAACCATTTGTGGTTTTGTTGAAGTTGGGTCCAAATACCTTACATATGCCATGGTTGATAAGAATAGGCTGATCTTTATATTATGTATGTACTATCATTTTGGTATTAAGCATTTTGTCACTTAGTAGTTTTCGTACTTTTTAAAACACCAACATAAGGGTACACTTTATTATGGATTATGGTATGATATATCAAATGATTTTATTTAATGTGCATACACTACTATAGATTGGGTAGAAAGTGTAGATGACAAAAAAAAGCACCAGTGGTGAAGCATTATTCTTGGGAGGAAGATTGGTTTCTTGGCTAATCAAGAAACATGACTACATTTCATAGAGTACAATAGAAGAAGAGTATGTAGTGGCAACAAATAGTTGTAATCATATTATTTGGATGAGAAAATGTTGTAAGATATCAGGATTGATTTTATGGAGTCTTTTATCATATAGTGTGATAACACAAGTACAATGAGTGTATGTCAAATAATCTATTATTAAATGTAAAGGCAATCTTATATCTATTAAGTATCACTTCTTCAAAGAGAAAGTTGCAAAGAAAGAGATTAGGCTAGCGTATGTTAGTACAAAGGAGCAGATAGAAGATATATTTATAAAACCTTTGGAGAAGGACATGTTTGAGTAATTTAGAGGTATTCTTGGGGTCATTTCCTAGCCTACTTTTGAGTAGTTGATGCAGATACTACATCAGTCCAATGGTAAAAAAGAGCTATTTCTTTTATTTGGACTAGATGCTTGATGCTTCCTCTATGGGAGGGGTATCTATATTTGAGCTAAGTTGTAAAGGACTCTTTGTAACTCATATTTAATAATGTTTATAGACATTTGAGCTTATTTATAGATCATATAGAGAGAATTGACATGATGATACCTTTATCATTAATACCAATGGGGGAGAGAGTTAAACAAGAAAAACATCCTTTGATATTAATTTTTGGAGAAATTTTATGGGAGAGATTAATACATAAAATATCTTTGATATGTATGTTTGGGAGAAAATAGAACATGAACCCTTGTATATTCATTGATGTCAATGTAGAACTTATCCTTTGGGGGAGAGATGTTCCTGAGAGATTCATGTTGATTAATGAAGAGAGTTTGAAGATTTGATTGATAAAGAGGATTTGAAAAGACATTGATATATGGTAGAGATTAACACATTCCTTGTGCATGATGGTTATAGTATAGATGATATCCATGGACAACATGAATGGGGGAGCAAATGTAGCAGAGACACATTTTTTATTCATGGGACTTAGATGTGTTTTATCTATGTTGTCATCAATGTAAAAGGGGGGTATAATTAGCATGAATGTTGATGGTATTCCTATTGGGGGAGTATCCTAAAAGTTTTGGGACCATGATTCAAAAGTTGTGTGTTACATTTATGACACATTTTTCATTGATGTCAACATATTGGTTATTTTTTGAAGATTGGTAGAGAAGAAGATAGAGTTTAGCTTCATGTGGTTCAAGGATTGAAGATCAGCTTATGCACAAGTGGGATTATGTTCTAGAGTATGTTTGGATGCTTTAGTTAAGAGAACATACAAAGATGGGAAGATTGGATAGAGTTTGAATGGATATGGTTAAGGAAGTTTTCTAACAATATTTCTAGAAAGAAGGCATTGTTGTGTGGATTATATCTCCTAATAGAGATGGAATCTGGTTAAGTGAGTTTAGAAAAAGGTTGAAGACATGTTTGATTTTTTTGGTTAATCACACAAATTTAGAAGATCAATAAGTGTGAGGTTATGAAGACTATGAGGTGACAAATTTCTTGTAGTTGTAAAAATATTTAATGCTTTGATTAAGTTGAAATAGGTTTTAATAGGACCCAAAACCATTTACAAAGAGTATAGCATATAAACATAAAAGTCCAAATGAAACTATGCATCAACACCTAGAGTAGTAGCATTTAGAACCAAAGAACCCTCAACAAAAGTGAAAACAATAGACAAAGAAAAAAAAACCAAAGAAAGGTAGAAAAGAATAGCTAGAAAGTCTTCAATAGGTACTCCACCTAATCAGCTAAAATGTTCATTTTAATTGAGGAAGCACTTAGCTTGTCAATCTCTTTATCTTCCATATCCTTGGGTTTCTTTGAACTTGTCATAGTACATTTACTAGGTCCTTGATCATCCCTCAACTCCTTATTGCCATGGTCCTTTCTCCCCTATTCTAGCTTCTCCAAAAGAATCTTAATATTTTCAATAGTGGCCTTTAAAATTGAGTAGCTTTGTTCAATAATATTTTTTAGTGTGTTCTCAATACCCATAACTCTTGTACCTAACTTATGAATCCTATTATATAGATCTTTCACCATTTTGTCTATATTTTTTACTATCTCCTCTAGGGGTGGAATTGTTTTCATCATATTTGTAACATATTTAGCTATACCAATAAGATCAATAAGTCTATCTAGGTGTTGGCCTATAAGTGTCTTCCCCCCTATTGATTTTACTAAGATCCTTAAATTCCCTCCAAATTTCCCTCATTTGATCCTTAATCAAATCAATATCCCTCCTCATCATACCTGGGTTTCTAAACACACCAGTCACATTCCCATGATCTTTAATATCAAAGCTTTGTCTCAGATTTTCCTCCCCCATGTTCACTTTAAGATTCTTAGTGTTATCTTCCAAGTTCAAATTGACACCCCCTATGGGCATTTTCTTCTTACCCTTAATGTCCATATCCCCTATATAGGAGAGAGGTTCTGCATCTAACTTCCCCTCTTAGCCTTCTTACCTTTTATCTCCATAATCTCCTCATCAGTACCCAAATTAATATCATAATCCACCTCATCATTGTTCCTTTTCCTTCTCTTAGAAGATGAGCCATGGTGGAAAGAAATCTTCCTCGTATTTTCTACTAGCTGAAACTCCTCCTCATCTATCTCATCCTCATAGACATCTTCAAACTCACTCCCTTTCGAATCATAATCCTCAAGAGTCTTCCTACTCATATGAGGTTTTTCCACTTTCTTCATTTTTAAAAATTCATGATTAAAGCCATAATCCCTTCATGATAGACATGGTCCCCATCTGGGTCATTTTGTAATATTGAAATAGTGTTATCTAGATATTGCATGAGGTAAAAAGAGAAATTAATCCTAACCCCATGCCTAAGATGGTTCACCAACATAAAATAATGACCATAAATTTTGGAATAACACACATCTAGGGTAATATACTTCATCAAAACCAACAAAAAAATCTCCAAAGTCTAGAAATACTTTTAGGGATAAAGTAAGAATTATTGATTTTAACCAACCTTTTTCTTTCTTGATATGACTTTGTAAAAACATGAACAACTTTGTCTCAAACTTTTCTATCCATGAAGAAATTGATCCCCTTCATTTCTAACCCCATAGCTTGAGCAATAACATCCTCAATGACCTCCATGCATTGATTCCCTATAAGAATGATTCCATTCTTCTAGGTTCTAAGAAATTATCTAGTGATCAAGGGATTACTACCCTTAAGCTTTTCTAGGTAGACCATAATCCTGCCCTTTTCCAAAATGCTCCAGACTTCAAGTTTCTATTTCCACTCCAAGTAATTATCAAGCTCACATCTCTTATTCCTACTAGCCATATTTTTGTTCCTATTGAAATTACCTATCTCCTTTGAAATGTTGATCTCATTTTGGTTTTGAAAAATGAGTGACAACACACTTAAGTCATACTCATAGTTTATGTCAAGTGATCAAAGCAAGCCAAGCCAAGTGATCAAAGCATGTCAAGCATCAGTTGTCAGGAAATACATGCCAAGAAATATACTTAGTTAGTGTTGAGCACCAGTATGTGCCAAGTAGATAGTTAGTGTTGAGTCACTCTAGTGCCGAGGAAGTTAATACATGTCAACTGATTTAGGTATCAAGTAAAATAGTGGATATTGAGTCATTCAAGAGATAAGTTAATAGTAGATGTCAAGCATCAGAGCTTTCAAGGTTGAGTGAATAGTTTTTGGCATAGTTGTTTGTAATAGCACAAACTCCTATGTAAACCATTTTTGGGCTGACTTGAGGATTTTTTTATAATCTTAGAAGATAAGTACAAAGGTATATTGAGAATACCTATGTAGTGCATCCAACCAATTAGAAAAAGGGATGTATTAAGAAACAAAATGGATGAATCATAGTTGTTGATTCTAACCTAACCCTAGTCTGCCAAAGATCTTATAAGGAGGGAAAACCCTAAAAAAAATTGAGTATTGTATGTGTCTGTGAGAAGAGAAGGATGAATGCTAAGAGAAGAGAGAACATTCATGGTGACTATGGAGCTTATGGTAGAAATCTAAGTTATATAATAAATTAGAGAGAATAGAGAAGAGAAATTAAAGGAAAAAGGAGACATATCTTATCAAGAGGAACAAGGATTTACTTGTAAAGAGGAGATCTAATATCTAGCAGTAGAGTGCTAATCGAAGGATCATTGTTGAAGCATTCTAATAGGTGAATTAGTGAAAATATCTTAACAAAGTAGTCTTAATAGGATTTTTAAAATCCTTTAATAGGGTGCTTACTTTATTGTGAGTTTAAGTCCTTTAACAAGGCACACTTTTAACACAATGTTGAAATCCTTTAATAGGGTAAGACCTAACAGTATTTGTAAGCCTTTAAAAGGGCAGACCTTTCATAGGGTAGATCATAGTTTATGATCAAAAAATTGTAATCTTAATTGGATACACTTTGGAACTGTAGTAGTGAAGATTTATGGGTGTCATCCCCATGCCATTTTTACCTTCTCATTGTAGGGTTTTTGGGTAACCAAATATCTTGTGTCAAGTTTTATTTACTTTATGTTTTGATTGACATGCATGGATAGTACTTTTAGTTTACATATTATGAGATGGATGTGAGGTAAATAAGCTTTGGTTAAAGTTTTGAAGTGATGATTCACCCACCCCCCCCCCCCCCCCCCAAGAATTCACTTTCACATTAAGTAATTCCAACAATTGGTATCAAAGCTAAGGTTCTCTTGAAGGAAATTTTGATAGCTTGAGAGGAAAGATCTTGGAGATGGAAGTCTACTTATTGGTGAAGAACATTGCTAGTTAGAAGATTGAAATGTAATTTATCCTAAAACAAATTAATAAACAAGGAGTGTGTTACAAAAATCACTAAAGAAAAGAAAAGATTTGGCCATGCAATTGAATGACACACAATAAAAAGAGATTGACCCAATTTGACTATTTGTAGAGGGAAACTCTATAGAGTTTGATGCAACCATTATAGATCTGATGCAAAAGAATGGAAACCTAAATCAAGAAGTCAAGAATCTCAAAAGGGAACAAGAGATGCAATCAATATTTCTTTTTGAGATGAGTGAAAAGAAAAAGAAAGATGAGTATGACAAAGTCATGATTGAAGAAGACAAAAGGGTATTGTCCAACATACTAGAAGAGAAGACATTAGATGTGAAAAAGATTGCTGACATGCAATTGGATACAATGAATAAATTGATGATTTCTAATCATGAATTGAATATAAAGGATATTGAGAACACAATTATGCAATCATAGAATGATCTACTATAGAATGAATTGAGATTTGAAAGAGAAAAGCTTAACAAGCCTAGTGAAGTAATAGAGTACTTTGAGAAATTGATGGAGTCACCAAGACCTAACAATGATTCTATTGCATTAGGTTATAGCTTTATTGAAGAAGGAGAATCAGCTAGAAGTGGTGAAAAAAGGTAAGAACAACAAATGCACTTGTCATAACTATGGAAAAATAGGTCATACAACAAATGACTATAGGAGTAAGACTATCAACCAAAGTCCTAAGAAGAAATATAGAGGAAATTGCTACAAATGCAACAAGAAAGGACATCATGCACATGAATGCAAGGCCAAGACCATGAATACTCAAAGGTTTGAAGGATACTGCTAAAAAATTTAGAAGTATGGACACAAAGCATATGAGTGCAGATCCAAACCTAATGGTCATCAAACAAACAAGCTAAGGTAAATCATAATGTGAACTCTTACAATTGGGATTATAATAAAAGATAGAGTTGTCACTATTTTCAATTGTATGTACATGTTCTTGATGATTGCATTAGAACACATTTCATAAGTGATTACAGTAGATGGTTGAGCAAGACTACATGCTTTAGTTGTTTGAAGACTGGTCATGTAAGTAGAAATTATCCAACAAGGTCACAAGCACCAAGTAGTGAATTCAATAAAGGTAAAGAGAAGGTTGATGTTGAAAAAGTCAAAGTGTAGATGAATAAGACATGGAAGAAAAGAGAAGATTATAGTATATTAAGTGGTGATGAGGTCGCTTCATCCAATGGATCAGGTGATCGCATCACCCCCAACTAGGAAATCAAGAGGTATGTTTAGGACTAATATTTCAAATTTTATTATACATCAGTTTCAAGAATTTAAAATTTGAAAAGATCATATTTGCATGAATTCAAATGTAATGGAGTAGTTATAACCTCAAAGAAATCTTTAGTTTTTTTGTTTTCTATGTTGTTGGCAAACATGGAAAATTTTAGTGTGGTTGTCGAGTGTAAAATGAATTTCAGTTGATGTTGAGCTATTAAGTATGGTAGTATTGGATGAGATTTCTATGTAAGTTGAGCATTGTGGAGATCATCTATAAGCTGAGTGAGTTTAAAATACTGTGGTAGTTGAGCTTACAATTGTATAAGCACTGAGCATTTATTATTGAATATCAAGGGTTATATAGTCATTTTTCAAATCATTTGCATTCATCAAATATCAAAGAGAGCACAAAGAGAATGAAGGTGATTTGTAAAGAAGATTCAAGCATTTGTGAACTTGAATCAACTTCTACTCATCATCATTCATCAAATTCATAAGGTATTTATCGAGTGTCAGGTTATGTTGCTTGAATTTTTTCAAACCATAGTTATTTGAAATGGCATCTATCTCTTTTACAACTTCTAGGAAGGAAAGAAAATAAGTTTTCAATGTGAAATTAACAAGTAATGAAGTCAAACAACCACCCTTCTGAGCTATTTCTAAGATAAAATACAAAGGAGATCCATCTGGTGCATTATCAGTGATATCACCAAAAGTTTTGATGATACAAGATGTCAGATGTTGTTACAATTGTAAGGTTGGAATCATTGGTGAAGTGGAAATTAGAGAATTATATAGTAAACTTTGTGTAGATTGAGTCTTGAGGGAACAAAATAAAATCATAGAAAGAAAAGGGTTGAACCATGCCCTAGATTTCTATAATGTATTAAAAATAGAAAGGATTAAGATTGTACTTAGCATAATACATGATGAATTCATATGATTATAAAATGGAACCATTAAGATCAAAAAAAAAATCAATAATTGAGTGTTAGGGTATCCTACCCTTGACCAACCTAAGAGCATGAGAAGTGATGCGAAGAGAGTAATAGAGAAGAACACAAGTGTAGTATGGAATAAGAGAGGGATGTAAATTGACTCAATTTCTAACCCCCTACTTGTATTTTTAGTGATAGTGATATCTCACAAATTCTTTCATTATAGTAGATTGAATAGTGTATCTTGTATGGTTGTGGATTCAGGATACAAGTTTGTTAAGAGAGACCATATATATGACATTGATGCATTGCAACTTTAGAAACTATCTAAAAACTTGGAGGCCATTAGGAAAAAAAAAAGTGCATCATGAAAATTTGGTTCTCTACTTATTTGCATATTCTTTTATGTGCAAAATACATTTCCCACATTTGGAAAGGTAGCATGGAAGACAAACAGGCTAGTGACATTGCAGATTGCAGAATTGATTGAGCAACATGGAGAGAAACTAAGTTAGCTATGACTAGTTACCTTGAAGACTTCAAGAATTTTATGAAGGAGAGACTAAGGATCCCAGTGTCACTAGTAGAATAGTACTACAATGATGTTTTATTTATAGTTGATGTTGATTATACATATGTGCAGGCAACTATTCCCAAGGTTAGATGGCTTAAGCCCTTGCCATATGAAATTAATGTAGATGAGACATCAACAACCATAATAGCCTTACTAGTAGAGGATATAGACAAGAGTTCCATGTCATTTGGTAATTATGAGGAAACCAACTCTAAAATTACAATTGACTTAAATACAACTTCTATAGTGAGGAAGAAGAATAAGCTTGTCAAGAAGCTGAAAGAGAGATTTGGAAAAGGGGGAGAAGGAGAAGAAGATGAAGATGAGGAAGAACAAGGCCAGGCCCCACTAGCACTCACACAAGGTCAAGAAGAAGACCAATAAGGAGAAAATATATAAAGTGTCGAGGAACAAGAAGTCAAGGAAGCACCCAAACCTAAGAAGAAGAAAAGGAAGGAAAAGGAGCCTATAGTAGATAAATGAAAGAAAGTTATGAAACCTATACAACAGAAGACAATAGTACATATTACTAGGACTAGCACAAGGGCAGCTACAAAACAAGTTAAGGAAGTTGAGAAACCTAAGTGCAAAAGGACTATTGCTACTGCAGAGTAGAGTAATCCTAAAAAGAAGAGGAGATAGTATGTTGCTCTAGCTGAGTCAAATAAGGAGAAGACAAAATAAAATGACATGAGTCAATTCAAGGTGGTAAGACATAATCCCTCCTATGACCTAGACAATTTGTGTGATAATATTAAGAATAATGTAGATTTATTTGGATTCACACATGTTGAATTTGATAAGTTAAGAAATTTAGATATGAACGAGGTGGAGGAAGCAATATATGAAATGATGGCTACATTCAAGACCACACCTATTGAGATTGTCAATTCATTACCCAAAAGTCTATATGAGAAAGTTGAGAAAAAATGATAATTTAGTTTGCACATTGAAAGACAGATTAGTGAAACCACTTTACCATAATTCATGCATGAATCTCTCAAGAAAATGATAGATGAGGCTATGAAAAAGCACAAAGGTAAATTTACTCCTAAATATAGAGCACTCGGTATTTTGAAGAAGAACATAGAGGATGTGGTAACTGGGAGAAAAGCTATATGGAGATCTATTTACAAGTTACCCACTCCTACTATAATAGAAAAAGGTGAGAAAGACATGCAAAATCCTAAGAAAGATGAGAAACAAGAAGCAAAGACTAAAAAAATGAGTCATTCAAAGCTAGTAGTGTGGGAGGCACTAAGGAAATAGTAGAATAAGAGGCCAGAATTGAGGAAGAGAAACATGATGATTAAAATGCACAAGATGTATAAGTATTGAGTAAAAACCCTCGACATAGACCAAATGAGTAAGCATGATACAATAAAAATCAAGGATGTTCCTAACAATTCTACTATGAACATTAATCCTTTGACTGAGGATGACTTACAGAAAATTTTGAAGAATTCTACCATGGAAGCTCAATTGTGCATAAATCTAGTGTTGGTGAGAATAGAAGAAATTGAAAAGATAGAAGTGGGATCAGTAGGGGAGAAGAAAATTGACACATCTAGTGTGTCCCAAGAGGTAAAAGTTACAAAAGAACAAAGTGCAAGCACTGAACAATAAAGTTTTATTACAACACTAGTTGTATTACCTCTAGTGCCATTTATTTCACATAAGAAAGCCTTATAGTTGAGAAGGATGGAACTAAAGTCAAACTAGGTTGGGAAGAAAGTCCTACACTTACATCACAAGCACAAGGTAAAGACCAGAAAGAGGGAAGTCAAGTTGAAAATCTTGAAGAGTTGAAGGTGACTACTGCAACAAAGGAACAAGTTGCCATACAGACTTTGGTTACTCTACCAATTTTTGTTACTCCTACTAGTAGTCAAGTTATTCAAAGGTTGAGCACTCATGCCACACCATTGAAAACATCAAGACCAAGTGTAGAAACATTTAGAAGATTAGAAGATATATCTTATGGAGACATAAGTCTCAATGAGGTGATTGAACTACCCAAGTTTGATCTTGACACAATCACCATTGAGAAAATGAGCATTCTATAGGAAGCTCTATCAAGAAAAAAATACCAAGAGTTTCTAAGAAGGTAGCACAAGTCAAGTTCTTCATTATATAAAAGGCATACTTCTTGATGATTTTAGTCTCCTAGCCCCTAATGAAGAGAAACCTATTCTTGAGCAACTGGTGAATATTTTTGAGAAGATAAGTGAGGAAGACCTGGACTCAAACACCAAACTATTAGAATATTTTGAGAATAAGTTAAACAGAAAAGTTCTTGAGAAGATATCTAGCTTCATTGCACTATGAGAGGTTGAGCTAGCAACCAAGATAGAGGATGTGAAGAAGGTGCTGGAGAATATATTTTATCTTTACATAAAACTTTGTAATGTGAATTTATTCATACAAGAACTTTAGAGGGCTATTGACCTACTACAATGAGACCTACAAACAATAGGTAATACTCTTAAGTTGTCTCCTAGTCAAAGCTAAGCCCATTTTCAAGGATTGTTGTCTACTCAAGGTTAGTCAGCCATGTTACAATTACAAGATGAAAACATAAGGGCTACCTTGATTAGTATTCAATCCATGTTGACTCCACACATGGAGGTGTTGTATAAGGAACTATCCTATGCTAAAACTTAGATAAAGAAAGATTCTCATCTTTCTACTCATGATGGCTCAGTAGATCTTGCCATCCAGCTAAATGTTCAGTACCAATCTCTAGAGGTGGCATGCAACAATTTGGATGTAGCATTGAAGATCATCATGGAGGTCCATAAAACATTTTTGGACAAACACACTATCAGTGTACCACTTGTATCACCTAATCTAGTAGTGTAATAAAAGGAATTCTAACTTAATAAAACATTCACAAAAATAAATAAGTTAATACTTGTGATAGGATGGGGTTATCACCAAAAAAAATGCAAACCAATAATCATAACCTCCTTGGGTGTAACCTATGATGACATAGCTATGTCCCTGATGAATGGAAGATATATGCTCATAGTGTGCTCAATCTTTTAATGGATGGGTTTTTTTAAAGTATGAGGGTAGATGGAAGATTCAACAATGGAGGAGAGGATGGATTTGAATATGATTATGGTGTAAAATGGGTATGATGTAGTGGTCAGTAGGGCATTATAAGTTTGCATAAAAGTGGATTTTTGGATTGTGAGATGGAGGGGCTTTATTTATAGTCCAAAGGGTAGAGAGATGGAGGGTTAGGATGCAAGGATGGAAGAATGGTGACAGAAAGCTAGGATGCTTTACAAGGGGAGCACATGGATTGTGCTTTTTAAAAGCCAATAGGGGAGTAAGACTTGTCACAAGGAGGATGAGTGTGAGAAAATGGGATAATGGTTGGTCAAAGGGAGTAATGAGAGAGGATGAGTATGTAAGAGGGATGTAAGAGTCTTTTAATGATATGTAAGAGGTAATAATGGTATGTAAGAGCCATAAATGCTTTTGGATAGGGATGGAAGAGGATAAGGGAGACTTTTTGACTTTGGCTTGGGTTAGCAAGTCTTAACCCTTTCTTAAATTTGTGCACATGTTTAGCAGAGGGATTAGACTAAGTTTAGAAAGGGGGTTATGGGGGCAAGTGGCTTAGCTTTGATGGGATGGGTTAGTTAGGTGGCTAAGTGAGGTTAGTATGGGTAAATGGGTTGGATTAGGGATAAAGGTTTGGTTTAGGGATGTTTTTAGGGGTTTGGATAATTTATTAAATAATTTATTTAATAAATGGGAGATGTGGGATTAAATTAAATAGATTAGAGGATTTATTTAATTTAATAGAGGAATAGGGTTTTAATTGATAAGTTGATTTTGGATTATCATTTGATTTTATCAATTGGTGTAAGAATTTTCCTTAAGGCAACATTCACCCAAGTCTCTAGATCTATCATTTGAAGTCGAAGCAATCTCTAGTGTCACTCATATTTTTAATTAGTCTCCTCATCCAAACTTAGATGGAAAAACTCCTTTTGATGCATGGTGCAATAGAAAACCTATTGTGACACACTTCAGAGACTTCAGTTGTCCTACATGGGCAAACATATCTTCTAGGGGATGTAAGGAATAGTCATCTCAGCATTGTACTTTCATTGGTTATGAAGATAGTGTGAAGGCATATAGACTTCTAGATCCTAAGACACATTAGATATTTTTGGAGAAGGATGTATACTTTGAGGAAAGTTCACCCAACTTGTCCTCTACTCCTCTCCGTGCATCATATAGAGTGGAAACTAATAGTGAAACCAGTGATAGTGCTTCAACAAATTCAGACATGTGGGGTTCTATCAATAGTTATAGTAAGAGGTCACTACATTAGTTTAGTCCACATTCATACATAGCCATAATGATAGGTCCAAAATAGTAGGGTGCATCCAATCTTCTAGGTATAGATTCAGTGATAGATTTGGGGGACAGTATTGATGATCTACCTCTTCTTCTTGATGTAGTAATGCCTTATTCAATTGTCACAAGAGTTCCATCCAACTCTCTTTTTCATTATCTACATGATTGATCCTTATAGTTTGAAGTCATTGTGGATACTTATGATCAGTAGTTATAGTAGGGTTCTTCATTAGTTGCAAAGACAAATAGTTCTTTGAGATAGGTTTTTTGGCCAATTGAGCAAGTTTCAAAGACATCACTCATCCATGGGATTCTTTCCATGCACAGTAGAAGCATCTCAGTTGTAGTCTTGGATTAGCTTCTTCATCAGAGCAGTCACTATTTTACATTCTTCTTTGGGGGGGAGGAACCTATCTTGTGTCTCTTCCTCTTCTCATTATTCTCTTATGTATATACTAGATGTATGTCACAATGAGGAAGTCTTGATTACTCCATCCATCCATGCATCCCTATTCATCTCTCTTTTTGGGGAAAGGTTTTTCCCATGAGGTTTTCCCTCTTTCTCTACTTTATGAAAGATTGTATATCATTATGTACATGGGTACCTAACATGGCCTAGTAGCTAGGACCAATTCTACATTGCATCCTAGAATTCATAAACTTGGGGGCATTCTATAAGAATTTTTCTTAGAGTAGAATTCACCCAAGATCAAGGAGCAAAGGCACAAGCACATAGTAGACCAAAGAGTATGATCATTATGAGAATTCTTACTATTATCAGAAGCATGTAGAAGCATGCTTTAGGAAACCAACTGATATGATTTCTAGGATCTAGGACTATTACAGAGAATGCTAACTAATTACATAAAGTTAATTTTGAAGCTTTAATAAAGAAAAATTAATGTAATTGCAAATAAGAAAACACAAAATCAGATGATAGCAAGAGAGATAGAGACACAACACATTTGATTTCAAAGTTCATCTGGGAAGGACTATGTCTTTGGGTCTAGCTCCAATAGAGGGACCAATCTGATTAACTCCAACAAACCAATACAAATGATTTGTGACAATTCTCTTCAAGCACACACAGTAAAATTTCTCTATGTGCAGGAAAAATCACTAAGTCTCCAAATACACAAAACCTCTCTCATCATTTCATCATTTCTCCCTTAATTTTCATGCCTTCAAAAGGCCCCTAACCCCTCTTTTTATACAAAACAATGTCTAATAATAGGGAAAAATATATTTAGACCCTTACAATAGTCCCTCCTCAGAATGAGACTCATTTCTATTTCATAAATTTGTCCTTATTTACTAATTGCCTTTACTTAGACAAGAGGGAATCGGGCTTTGATAAACTTTAAATAAAGTTTGTGCTAATAATAATACAAGCCACTTGCATGGTGCAATGGTAATGAGCATTTTGAAGATGCACATGATAGAGGGAGGTTGGTGGTTCCAACCACCGCACTGCCCTTTAACCCAAATTGGTGCCGGTGGAAGTTATTAATAAACTTGTGCCAACTGTTATTAAAGGAAGCTAGTGGCATAATGACCACCGGCTATGTTTTGATGCCCAATGGTCAAGGGGTCGACCCCCACTATTCACTTGTCATTACTCCTACCGAATGATGCCACGTAGACATAATATCAACAAACCCAAAGGTACCACGTGACTTCCTTTCCATATGTGTGGCACCTAATTTTTTTGGTAAAATAATGCCACGTTGGTGAAACGTGTCAACTCCATAATCTACCACATCACCATCATCAATCCTTTTGGTCAACCACCTTTGATTGCACATAACTTTTGCATACGGAGTCCAATTTCAACAAAACGAATGTTTTCGAAAAGCTCTCGACAAGACCTTTGATTTGGCGCCAACTTTGACCAATTTTGGAGAGTTTTAAATTTTTCCTTTTTGATGACCTTTGCCCAAGGTTTGACCCAACTTTGACTAGCCATATCTCGAGCGTATGAACTCCTTTCTTTCCCATTTGAATTATGTTAGATGCAAAATTTTGAAGACTTTAAAATGATGTTGATTGTTGGAGTTTTGGAGATACTTCAATTTTTGGTGAAAATATCCTTTGGATCACCAACAATCTTCTCAAATGACAAAGAGACCTCCTACAGATGTTGTACATGTTTATGATAATAGTAATCATTCTCATATTGATCAAACTCTTTAGTCTACTGTGTGCTTGTGCTTGTGCTCCTTGATCTTGGGTGAATTTTTCTCTAAGGAAAATTCTTACATTGCATTAGAGCTTGGGGAGATTATCTTCACTAGCCATTTGAGACCATAGTTACTTCAACACCACAACTTGAATCTGGAGAATCCATAAATATTGGGACTATCTAGAGCCAAAGTGGACCTTGCCATTGTGTCTGGAATGTTGATTTGGTGAATTGACTATAAATTCACCTATGTTGGGCAATAGTCAAAATTGAGGCAAAATTGGTAATGATCATTTTACATTTAATTTTCAAAACTGCATTTTTTTCATCTACCTCTACAATTTTTTTTGGATTTGCATTATATTTTCCGAAAAAATTGGCCATTAGGCCTGTAGGAGAGATATTTTGCAGGTGAAGGTTTAAGCTTGCAGGTGCAAATTAAATATTTACATCATATTCAAAAGGTCAAAAAACCCCAAATTAGATTTTGTTCCATCCAAATAAGACATTTGAGGTGAAATCTAGAGCCATTTCATTTTTATAGGTGCAACTACGATTCAAGAAAAATAATAACGGTAGCAATTTTCAAACAACGATATCTTCCTCATACAGACTCCTTTTTGCAAGAACTTTTTGTTTGTTTTGGGGTATAATTTTGTGATCTACATATTAGTGTAGGTGGTTTGAGATCTCTATTCCTAAATTTTTTGGCAAGTTGCAAATCCCAATTTTTTCCACTTCAAATGCTTGGTACAGGCTCATCTAGACTTCAAAATAGGTTCTATTTTTTTTTGAAAGTGCATATATTTTCATGTCTACTTTCAAGATCTACAATTAGATTATAGCTTCTATGGATAGAAATATGGCTTTTAGAAATAGCCCTAAATTGGCATGTGGCTATTGCACTAATTGCCAAATCATACATTAGGGGGGGAGGGGGGGGGGTTGATTAATTATTTTTGTAGGGTGCATACAGTCATTGATCTCATGGAGTCTTGTCACACATGTCAATTTGGAACTAGACCACCATTGACAAAAAGGAACTATAAAAAATGGAGTGCTTTAGTCATTGATCATTTGAGAAGTGAGCATAAGGAAGTATTTCCTTATTTATGTTCCAATGAACTAATCTCTGACATTGAAAAACAACCACCTCTTTACAATATTTGGGATATTATTATCTTGAATATGAGCTCTGATACCATGTAAGAATTTGGCTTAGGCTAGAATTCACCCAAGACCAAGGAACTCAAGCACAAGCACATTGTAGACCAAAATAGAGAGAGTATGATCAAAATGAAGATATTCATTTAATATGCCAACTTGAGAGTACACTAGGAGTGCCTGTATATAAAGGCCTCAAGAGAGCTTCTATAATGCATAGAAGTCAGCAACATGATAATTCATACAACCAAGCACATGTCCACCAAATATGGTTATCCTCCATTAAGCATGGAATTAAGTGCAATGATGTGAGGATAAGCCTACAATGGTGTAGCACACAAATCAATAGTGTAGACAACATGTGCTAAATAAAGAGTGCAAATAATTATTTTTTCATCATGACAACTCAGTGAATGATGCAATCTCCTGTGTTGTACACACCATGTGCATAATTAGAGTTGTGTAACTCAAACTCCTAAGTGTCTCACCTAAATAAATAATAAAATAATGCAAAATAATGAATTAACCTAAGTAAAGTTAAGTAAATGTAATAAGTAAATACTGATGTACACCAACAATTGGACTATAGCTAATTAATTTAATTAATTAACTAGGGGATGATGATTAATTAATTAAATAATAAATATTTAATCAATAATGTCATGGGAGATGACTAAATAAGATTACCTAGTAGTGTAATTAGATTTAGGTGTCTACATTTTTCCCTTCTTTGACATAGTGTTGGGACAACACTACTTCAAAGGAGTTTGAATATAAACAATGTGAAGAAGAATTTTTGGAGCAACATGGTTTCCCCAGTTTTGAGTAGAAGAGGAGAGAATGGACTATATGATACCCCCTCAAGAAGGTGGTGGGGAGAGAAGGTGAGGCCTAATAGCTTTTTAAAAAGTACAAGAATCTACAGTGAGCAAGAGGGCTTAGAGTGGATAAGAGAGGGGGTTTAAGGAAGCTCATACTCTCACTATGGGAGAATGATACAAAGGAAAACCTTGTGTGTAACGATAACCAAGGGTAAAGAACACTGGTGATAGGGGGTGATTGATTGTTCTAAATTGAACCCAAGGAAGTGATTTGGATGATGGTAGGGTTAGAGAGATTGTGATTCTAGGATTATGATTGTGTATGACTAAGATTATGATTGATGTAAGAGCTATGCTTATGATTGGAGTAGGAATTATGATTATTATTGAGGCAAGATTGGATACTATGGGATTGATAGATTGGCTAGATCATGATGGTAGGATTTATTGGATGAGATGCTTGGATAGGATGGGATGTTTTGATAGGATGGGATGCTTGGATAGGATGGGATGTTTTGATAGGATGGGATTCTTGGATAGGATGGAAGTATGAAGGAATCCATTGAAGCTTGAATGAAGGGTTGTTCCAAAGGGGAGCACCACCATATAGTTGAGAACTTATTTTAATATATAAATATGGGGGATATGCCAAGGTTACTAAGAACATCAGGGCCTTTGCACCAATATTAGATAGGACTGAAGTGAAGCAAACATGCAAGGATTGCCCCAACATCACACATGAATCTCATAGGAATCAAAGTGGAAATAATATTAGGTAACTCACAAGAAAATGATATTTCCCAAGTGCACCATGTAACCACAAGTGTTCACATGTTTGTAATATGCAAGGGTCATATCTAACTCACAAGTAGAAAAAAGAAGATGAAAGAAACCTTATCAACACCTTGCTCTTGAATTGCCCCATTCCTAGCACACCATGATATAAGATATCATGGAAAACTTAAAGAGGGAACAACCCAAATTGCTTGGGAGAGATTCTTTAAGAACCAAACTTGAAATCCCAAAAAGAAAATAAAGCAAAAGAAAATGTAAATCCATGAAAAGGTAACCTTTTTCCAAAGAGATCAATAGGATTAGATATTGATGGACTAAGATTAGACAAGATAAAGGATGCATCCTACAAGGATCTAATGGTAATATCAAGGACTAGGATGAGCTAGGCAATCCAAACTTTTTAGGACAACATTTTGATGATAAGGGATCTCATACGAAGATTTGCTAAAGCACATAACTAAGATAATTGTAATTTGTGATCAAGCTTGAATGGATAGAAAGAGATGAGAGATATACAATGGTACCAAGAAAAGGAATAATTGACAAGGAATACATAGCTGACAAACCAAAGTATGTAAATGGATTACTGTACAAAATCTTAGCATGATAGGATAGCGAAAAGAAAGATAAAGATGAGAAGATAGTGGAAGAAAGATTTGGGAGGAGAAGATTAGCAGATAAAAATCTTAGGATGAGGAGATAGAGGAAAAGCATTGGAAAAGGAGATAGTGGGGGAAAAGCTCAAGATGAGGAGATAGAGGAGGAAATTTTTAGGATGAGGAGATAGAGGAAAACCTCAAAATGAGAAGATAAAGGGGATGAAAATCTTAGTATGAGAAGATAATGGATAAAAAGTTTAGGATGAGGAGATAGCAAAATTAAGGATGGATAGGGTGATGTGGATAAGGGAATGATATACCTAATGACAAGGAGTGGGAAAGATGTATCCCAATGATGATGATTTGGGTGTGACCAAGGCTTGCAATAAGGTTCGGCAGAAGATTAAGAAGGTGATAGGATGAGTTGAAAGATGTGTAATGGGATAGTGTAGTGGACGGTAGATTTCTAAGAGCATTAGGATATGAATGGATGACATTGGGGGAGATGGGAATAGCTTAGAGCTAGATAATAATGACAAGGGATGTACCAAGAAATGAAAAGATGGTGGGAAGTGCAAGGATAGAAGAAAAGGGGATGACTAGCTTTGGGGATGACAAGATGAAAATAGGGCTAGAATGGGGGGATGGAAAGATGGACATGACATGTTTTCCAAGGAATATAGTGCCCCCAATTATATGTTATTAAAGAGGAGTTTTTATAAGGGGTGTGATAGGATATAGGGTTGAATGATAAGAGGATAAGGGAGATAGATGGAAGCTAGGATAGGAAAGGTGAATGAGCAAGGAAGATAGGGGATAATTACATTTGGTAGATGAGGATGATGGAGGGCTTATATGGATGAAAGAATGGGTGGATAAAGGATAGGTGGATACAAAATTTGATAGGAAATGGATGTCAAAAGCATGACCAAAAGCATGTATTTGGTGATGGACTTTATTTTTATCAAGATTTGGAGGATGGTGGGTGAAATGGATGGGATGTAGTTAGTATGGTGAGATGAGATGGGTATGGTGGGTGATGGAACATGCCCCCAAGTTATAGAGAATTTGGATGGATGGATTATGCATGATGCTTGTTTTCCAAGTTTTCATCATGGTACTTGTCCAAGCCACTTGAATTGCCAAGTTTTCACCAGTGGATGCTTATTTGTCTTTACTTAATTTTTGTTTTCTTTTTTGACTTTTTTGATGCATTTTCACTCATAGATGTTGGTAGGATGGGTAGAAAAATATTGGATTAAATGAGTGGAATGGTGGGTGGAAGTTTGTAGATAAGGGATAGAAAGACATAAGACTTGTGGGTAAATGGAAAGATCACCATTGGCACACACACCCTGAAAGGTAATGAAGTATCAAGAAATATGTTTTTTAATGGGGTTAAGGAGAAAATGGAGGAAGATAAATATAAGGACTAAAAGTAAAGATAAAAGATTGAGGATTTGAATTTTAGGATAAGAAGTAGAGGGACCAAAAGTGGATTAGGGGGGTGAAGGATGTATATATGGAGACTTGGATAAAGTATGAATGAATGAGGCTTTTTGAGTAGTGGGAATGGATGCCAACTGAGATTTTTCTTTGATATGTGGTTCTTCTATAAGCATGTTGGGTATCCACATGATTTTTGAATTTTTCAACTTGGGCCTTTGTGGCCTCTTGACTTTTTCTTTAATTTGGATCAAATGCTTCTCTTCGAGAACATGTATTTTAGAAGGGACATTTCGATACTTGGATTTTTGTGGATTTTTGGATTTATGTTTTTAAATTTTGGCATTCAATTTGCATCTATTAGCCATGGTATGGGAACAAGAGCATGAAGGATATGGAGGATTTATGGATGGAATGATAGAGGTTGAAGGTTGGAAGGGATTCAAGGATGAGTTCCTTTGATGACCTAGCTTGTGGATTTGAGGGGATGGAATGAAGGATTGGAATATAGGATATGGATGCATATAATTTCCCAAAATGGATTGAGAGAATGAAGGATATGGATCTAGAATAGATGAAAATGAGGAAGGAAAAGGTCCCAAAATAGATGGAGGAGATAAAGGATTCATGTTAGGTATATAAGGACCCAAAATGGATGGAAAAGATGAGGGATTTAGATAAGGAATATACAGACCCAAAATGGAGGTTTGGAAAGAAGTAGTAGGATAAGGGTCCAAAAGAGATGTGGAGCAAGATGGATGGGAACTTTGGGGTGAAGATGGAAGGACTTATGACCATGTAGGGATAGAAGGGATACCAACATCTAGAGATACACTTTTATTTATTTCTTCAATATGATGTTCATTAGTTAGAACACAAGATGTGAGTACAGTACTAGCTGAAGGAGTCAAAGCTTTGGATATGATAGTTAGTTCTTCTTCTATGGATATATCATCATGGATTATAGGGTATTTATATCATGAAGAAAAAGGGATGGATAAATAGAATCTTGATGTGGATGGGTTGATAGAAATGGATCTTGAGATGGAGTAGGTATGATGGTAGGATTTAGATATGGAGGGGATAGTAACTGCTCTTCAAATGGAGTGTATGGTAAAAGTGGATCATGTAGGGGAATAAGTGCAATGGTGGGATCTTCTTTTGTGTTTTAGGATATTGCAACATGCTTTTGGAAAAGATCTTGATAGGAATGGATAGGAATGGATGGTATGATAGGAGAAGTATGGATGGTTTCTTTAAGTGAGGTAGATGGATGGGTGGGAGTTTCTTCAATGGGGATGAGCTGATGGGGGAGGGACTCATTAGGTTTATTACATTGGATTTGGGTAATTCTAAGAGGATAAGATTTAGATGGGATTTGGAGTGATTCAATGGATGGGAAGTAAGAGATGGGAGGGGTTTGATAAGTGGGGTGGATGAGATAGGGTTTCATGGGATAGTAGCTATATGAAAATGTAAGAGGAGTGATGGGTATGGGATCTGGATTTTCTTGTAAAATTCCTTAGATATGAGCATGTCTAAGTGGGAAGAGTAAGGGGATTAGGGTGAGGCATTGTATGACTAAGATGAGTTGGAGGATTTGGAATGTGGTTGGGAGGATATTGGGATGGTGGAATTGGAGTAGGGGTGTAGCTACTAGCATCGTTCTAGAAGGGTGGAGACTGGGATGTGAAGGTGGAGGAAGATGGAGATATGATTGATGTATAAGGGGAATATGTGGGCACAATATAGGAAGGAGGTATGGATGAGGACAATAATGGATTTCCCTTGTCAAAAGCATGGTAAAGATTACATGTTGGTATGCATGGAGGAATGATAGACTAGTTTGAAGGAATGTTTGGATTATGAAGAATGTTGGTGGCAATATCTCTAAGCCTCTCAATATACTCACCATAGTCAATAAGAACTTCATCATCATTGGAATAGGATGGAGTGGAAAAGGTGGGATGACCAAACTCATCATAATATGATTGTGACATTATGTCTTGGGGATGAAGGATGACTATGGAGGAATACAAAAATGTTTATTAGGATAAGTAGGGAAGCTTAGATTTGGATTTGGATTAAGCTCATGATAGGAGGAAAGACTAACTACAAAGGATATGGAAATAGGGTGGGGATGATTAAGAAGACTTAGCTACCTTAGGATAAGGAAGAGATGATGGAAGACTAGAATGATGTAAGAGAGGATGTGATTACGATGAAAACATTGTCGAAGTTTGGAGGAATCTCTAATGAGGTAGTGACTACACTAAGTATGCCTTTCATTTGAATTGAATGGTTTACCACTAGATAAAGTGGAGAAAACTAAACCCAAAGTTGTTATGAATGGACTTTCCAACAACTATCTCAAAGTACATATAAGTGATCTCTTTAGATAACAACACTCAAGCACATCAAACACATCAATAACCGTGTAAAGTTTTACTAGGATATAAAAGCTTAGCTAGGGGTGTCCTCAATATACATAAGGTACACGAGGCCCAAATCTGTAGATGAAAGAAAATAATGCCACATAGTCAAGAGGAGATGATAACCCAAATCTCCACCTTCAATTCTCAAAGGTATAAATTTCTTTGGGGCTTATCCAAAAATGACAAGATTATGCTTCCAAGAGAGATGGCTTTTGATTCACCTCCTAATATTTATACTCCACTAGAATGCTAGAGTTGAGGTCATCCCAAGGGGTGATGAAATCCCCAAGAAGGCCTCCTAAAAATTGTAAAACAAGACAACATGAGTGATCTTGGGTTTAAAAGATACTCATTTGTTTCCAATTGATGATTTAGATTTTGTAGTCTACTATTTGGAGACCCGCGTGTTTAAACATGTAGATTCATTTCCAACTTGACAACACTGTCAACATAATAAAGATCAAGAGTTCATCAACATAAGTAAATTGAGCATCATCAACATGAGAAATGTGATAAGGAATGATTCTATGAGTTAATTCATTTATGCATTCAAGATTGAGATATTTCTTTTTAAGCCCCAAAGTTGAAGTGTGAGGTATAGTAATGATTATTTGATCCTTGGCATTCAAGATTGTGTTTGTAATCTTAATCATGCATTCCAATAAAAGCTTGATTTTAGTCCATGGAATTATAGATTGATTTGAGAAACATTCATTCAATGAAATATTTTTAAACATTCAAGTTCATTCTAAGAAAAACCTACAAAAAAAACATGGTTAAGTTTCCAAGATGCTCCAATCTGCAATGCTACCAAAAAGATCAATGTGATTAGTCACCAAAAAAAAATTCAAAATAGAAGCTTGACGGTGGGAAAACAATTTAACTTTTTTTATTATTTTTGATAGGCATAGAAATGATTAGAAAGACACATATCCTACATAACTACCAAAAGTCAAAATTTGATTTATAGTATCCCGTGAGTTTAACAATGATCCTATAGCATGGAAATGCACTCACATAGTGCAATATCATGGTATAGAGACTAGTGAAAATAATGAAAAAGTGGGTCATGAAATAAATACTTGTAGTTTGATCTTATGAAAGAATGATCCTATAGGTTTATGGAACACATTCCTGCTAGAAATTTTATTCATGGGATTGAAGACAAAAAGATAAAATTGGATTTCTAGGCATGGCTATTTTGGTCAAGTGTTCTTGCAGGTTTTATAGTGATCCCACTAGTAAAAACTCACATTCTTGTAGAAGGATTGGTCAGCAAGATTGATGGGGAGGGATTTACTATCATGTGGTGGTGGGGTTTAGGAAAAAGAGTGATCCTGCCCTTGCAAGTTCACATTCTCGCTGGTAGAAGATTGTGATTTTGCAACTATGGTTTGTGATTTTGTGGCTATGGGATTGTGAACAAAGGCCACTCAAATGTGGATTGAACTAGAATTTTATTTTATGGCTAGGAGCATGATTCCTAATAAGATATTTTGGTTCCTAAAAAATATATTAGGACACCATCTACATACACAAACGAATGCAAAATGTCAGTTTGGTTAATTCAAACATTAACAAGAAAAAGTGAGATTATAGTGACCCAAATGCGAGGTCCCACCAGACATGCCAAAATGTATCACCTAATCTAGTAGTGTAATAAAAGGAATGCTAATTTAATAAAAAAATTCACAAAACTAAATAAGTTAACACTTGTGATAGGAAAGGATTATCACCAAAAAGAAGGTAAACCATGAAAGGTAAGTTCCTTGGGTGTAACATGTGATGACATAGCTATGTCCCTAATGGATGGCAGATATATGCTCAGAGTGTGCTTAAGCTTCTAATGGATGGGTGTTTATCAAGTATGAGGGTGGATGGAAGATTCAACAATGGAGGTGAGGATGGATTTTAGCATGACTATGGTGTAAAATGGGTATGATGTAGTGGTCAGTAGGTCATTATAAGTTTGCATAAAAGTGGATTGTCAGATTGTGAGAACGAAGGGCTTTATTTATAGGCCAAAGGGTAGAGTGATGTAGTGTGAGGTAGGAGTATCCCTAGAGGAGATGTGCTAGCCCCCAACTAAATTACCACATATTGGAAACACAACAACAAGAAGCAACAATGCAAGATCTGATACTAATTTACAATAATTTATTCATAAAATATAATTGATTACATGCAATATGCCCAGCTATAAGGCCTTTAGCGTTAGCATTAGGGCCAAATACATACAAAAATTACAAAATTAGTTCTACAAGATCCCTCAAGATCCAACTTATAAAACCAATCCCAGCTAGCATAGATCTATAACATAACAATAATCTAGAAGAAACAAATAAGGAAATCTAAACTTGTGCTCGCAAGCCCACCAAGAAAGCTCCTTGTTTTCTAGCCATAGCCCTATATCTACTCCAAATTATCCAAGATACAAGTGTAAAATACCTCACATTTAGTGCTCTATCCATACACTCACAACTCCATGATAATCTTGATGTAAACTGCCTCACATTTGGCACTCTATCCACAGACTTAGGAAAACTAGACTCACTCCTCCAAATGAATGATTCCATCCATCATGAATGAATGCCTAAAGACTTCACCATAACCCCTAATTATACTAATATAAGCCACAAGGTGGCCCAAAATTCCAAAAACTAACATTAAATACTTGAAGAGCCACAAATGAGCCTGCAAAAAGAATTAAATGTCCATAAATCGATACCCAAGAAAAATCATGATATCTCCTAGCTTTGATTGAATTAGAACTTTCACTTCAAACTAAGGGCATTACTTTAGATCCTCTACAACCCCTTAAATTTGAAAAAATTTATTCACCAAGGATAAGTGTGCATCCATCCAAAAATTCAAGCATAGAAAACTATTGCACAAAACTACCAGAAATCAATACTTCATGAGAATTGCCATATATCCCAAATTATGAGGAATTAGAACTTGTGCCCTTTACATAATGAATTAATCTAGGCCCTATTTAATCCTTTAAGTATTAATCCTCTCATTCATTGCAAAAAATTAGTTACATGGCCTATAATAGGCACCCAGAAACTAGAAAATGCAGTTCTAGTAGCAAGGTACAAATAGCTCAAACTTCAACTCAATCCATCCAATCTCTATGCAATCATGAGGAAAGGTTCTCAAATGTGTCTCCAACACATCCCTAACCATGGAAAGCATAAATCCAAGCTAGATACTCCTACATTAGACTCCCCAAGTAAATAAAAAGCTATGTCCCATACTTTGATGCCCAAAGAAAGATCTACAACCAACTTCATCTTTATTAAAGGCTTCCATTTCATCAAAGTCAATATAAAAAATCTAAAAATCCACCATCTATGCTTCATCCACTAAAATATTAGAATCAAATACATATTAGTAACCCAATCATCATGCTCACACCCAAGAAAAAATTGAACATAAGGCTTCATCAACAAGCCCTCATCCACATCAGCAACTAGTGAATCCACACCAAAGGTGACAAATTCCATATCGGCAGCAATACGTAACTCCTCAACTATATATGTCAAACTCTCAACACCAAAAACCTCATTGCTCATAACAAGATACTCTACAATACACAACTCATCACCAATAGCAACCAGATCATCCATGACCAAGTCCAACCAACTGATCATGAAAACCAATGTCTATCCTAGCATCAACAAGGTTAGGAATATCTTTAGAAATAAATTCCAACTACTCTACAACTTTTGTATCGAACTTCACAAACTAATCAAAAAAACCAACCTCTTCCACCTTGACCTTGTCATGACATCTTCTCTCATGAGAAAGTCTCTTAATTGGCCAAACAACTCTCTTCTAGATTGGTACACTCCAACTCCACAAACATCTATGAAATGCCTTCCTCATCTTGTCCTTATCTTGATCAGTTGAACTAGTTTCAAACCAAGTAACCTCCTCCTTATTTTTATCAGCCAAACTAGCTTCAACCCGAGTAGACATCTCATAAAACCTCCTTTCCAACACATCACAGAGATTTATAATCATTCCAAGGTCCAATCCTCTCAAAGCCATCTCCCAAGATCTTCGTAAACCCTCTAAAACAAATCCTTCCCATACTCCTTATGACAACCTCAAATTGTTTACAAGTCAAATCACAACCTACCACCTCATATGAACAATAAGAAACCACATTACAAGTCAAGGACCATGGATCTACAATCTACAAACTTTCTATGATCATGCCTCAACAAGATCAGTCTTCCATATTCACATCCATCAATCCATCTACAAGCCCTCTACAATTACAAGTCATAAAAATGATCTTCCACTTTGCAACCAAGAGATATAGGACTCCAAAAAGAAAATCCACCACCAAATCAAGATCTTCTTAGATCTACTTCTCCAACCCAAGTCCTAGTGCAAACTACTAGAACTTTGGTGATCTGTCTACATGCCTAGGAACAACTTTCACTCTGATACCCCCTAACATAGTGCAAGGTATGAGTATCCCTAGAGGAGATTTCCTAGCCCCTAGCTATATAACCACATAGCAAAAACACAACAACAAGAAGCAACAGCACAATATTTGATACAAATTTAAAATAATTTATTCATAAAATATAACTAATTACATGCAATATGCTTGGCTATAAGGCCTTCATAGTTAGGACCAAATACATACAGAAATTACAAAATTAGTTCTACAAGATCTGTCAAGATCCAACTTACAAAACCAATCCCAACTAGCTAGATCTATAATATAACAACAATCTGGAAGAAACCACCAAGGAAATCTAGACTTGTGCTCGCAAGCCCACCAAGAAATCTCCTTATTTTCTAGTCATAGCCCTAGATTTGCTCCAAATTATCCAAGATCCAAGTGTAAACTACCTCACATTTGGTGCTTTGTCCACACACTCACAACTCCATCATAATCTTGCTATAAACTGCCTCACATTCAGTGCTTTGTCCATAGACTTAGGAAAACCAGACTCACTCCTCCAAATGAATGATTCCATCAATCATTAATGAATTCCTAAAATACTTCACAACCCCTAATTATACAAATCCAATCAACAAGTCAGCCTACAACAATAATTAAATATCCATAAATTGATACCAAAGAAAAATTGTAATATCTCCTAGCTATGATTGAATTAGAACTCATGCTTCAAACTAAGGGTAGTAATTTAGGTCCTCTATAGGCCTTAAATTTACAAAGGCTAATTAATTAAGGATAAGTGCACATCTATCCCAAAAGTCAAGCATAGAAAATTGTCACACAAAACTACTCAAAATTGATACTCCAAGAGAATTTCCATATCTCCCAACTTATGAGGAATTATAACTTTCTCACTTGATATAAAGAAGTAATCTAGGCTTTTTTCAATACCTAAAGTGTGAATCCTCTAATTCATTGTGAAAAATTAGTTACCCAACATAGAATAGGCACCCAAAAACTAGAAAACATAGTTCTAGTAGCAAGGTACAAATAGGTCAAACTTCAACTCAGTCCATACTGCAACCTCTATGAAATCATGAGGAAAGGTTCTCCAATGTGTCTCCAAAACATCCCTAAGAATGAAAATCATAACTCCACAAAATCTAAGCTTGATTCTCTTGCATCAAATTCCCTATGTAAATAAAAAAGTATGTCTCATACTTTGATGCCCAAAGAAAGATCTAAAACCAACTTCATCTTTACAAAAAACTTCCACTTCATAAAATTCAATATAAAAAATCTAAAAATCCACCATCTATGCTTCATCCACTAAAACATCAAAATTAAGTACATATCAACAACCCAATCAACATTCTCACACCAAAGAACAAACTAAGCATAAGGCTTCATCAACAAGCCCTCATCCACATTAGCAACTAGTGAATCCACACTAGAAGCAATAACCTCCATATCAGTAGAAATATGTAACTCCTTAGCAACATATGCCAAACTCTCAACACCAACAACCTCATTACTCACAACAAGATACTTTGCAATACACAACTCATCACTGACAACAACTAGATCATCCA
The DNA here is from genome assembly GCA_028749045.1 of Cupressus sempervirens. NCBI lineage: Eukaryota > Viridiplantae > Streptophyta > Pinopsida > Cupressales > Cupressaceae > Cupressus > Cupressus sempervirens. Next base: position 409,887,631 of record CM053793.1, on the reverse strand, counting down.
TGACCAAGTGCTCTACAATTTCCATGTTAGATCCAACCAACTAATCATGAAAATCAATGTCTATCCCAATATCAACAAGGTTAGGAATATCTAACTCTAGTTGCTCTACAAGTTTTGTATCAGACTTCACAAACTGGTCAACAAAACCAACCTTTTCCACCTTGACCTTGCCATGCCATCTTCTCTCATGAATAAGTATCTTAACTAGCCAAACAACTCCCTTCTAGATAGGTAGACTCTAGCTTCACAAAATATACCAAATTCCTTCCTCATCTTGTCCTTATCTTGATCAGGTAAACTAGTTTCGAACCAAGCAACCTCCTCCTTAGTTTGATCAACCAAACTAGCTTCAACTAGAGCAGACATCTTAGAAAACCTCCTTTCTAGCACATCATGGAGATTTGCAATCATCCTAGGGTCTAGTCCTCTTGGAGCCATATCCCAAGATCTTCATATATCCTCTACAAAAAATCCTTCCCACACTTCTTATGAAAACCTTAATTTATTTGCATGTCAAATTGTAACTTGCCCCCTTGCATGAACAATCAAGAACCACATCACAAGTCTAGGACCATGGATCTACAATCCACAAACTCTCTATGATCAATCCTCAACAAGATCAATCTTCCATATTTGTAGCTATCGATCCATCTAAAAGCCCTCTATAATTGCAAGTTAGAACCATGAACTTCCACCTTGCAACCAAGAGATCTAGGAGTTCAAAAAGAAAATCCAGCACCAGATCAAGATCTTCTCAAATCTACTTCTCCAATCGAAGTCCTGGTGCAAACTACCACAACTTCAGCTATCTATCTATATGCTTAGGAACAACCTTTTCTCTAATACCACATAACATATTCAAAGGTAGGAGTATCCCTTTTGGATATTTCCTAGCCCCCATCTATATAACCAAATAGTGGAAACACAACAACAAGAAGTAACAATGGAAGATTTGATACCAATTTACAATATTTATTCATAATATACAACTGATTACATGCAATATGCCTAGATAAAGGCCTTCTAGGTTAGGGAAAAATACATATAGTGATTACAAAATTAGTTTTACAAGATCCCTCAAGATCCAACTCACAAAACCAATCCCAGCTAGCCCATATATGTAATATAACAACAATTTGGAAGAAACTAGCAAGGAAATCTAAACTTGTGCTTACAAGCCCACCAAGCATTCTCCTTGTTTTCTAGCCACAACCTAGATCTAATCCAACTTATCTAAGATCCAAGTGTAAACTGCCTCACATATAGTGCTCTATCCACACACTCACAAATTCATCACAATTGTGCTATAAATTTCCTCACATTCAGTGCTCTATCCATAGACTCAAGAAAACTAGATTCAATCCTCCAAATGAATGATTCCATCCATCATGAATTAATTCCTAAAAGAATTCACCACAACCCTACTTATACCAATCTAAGCCACAATTTGGCCTAGAGTGCCAAAAACTATCATTAAGAGCCACAAGTCAACTTGCAACAACAATTAAATGTCCATAAATCAATACCCAAGAAAAATTGTGATATCTCCTAGCTTCAATTAAATTATAACTCATGCTTCAAATTGAGGGTATTAATTTAGGTCCTCTATAGCCCTTTCAATTCATAAAGGCTTATTCACCAAGGATAAGTGTGCATCCATCTCAAAAGTCAAGTACAAAAAATTGTTGCACAAAACTACCAGAAATTGATGCTCCAAGATAATTTCCATATCTCCCAACTTATAAGGAATTAGAACTTGTGCACTTGAAACAAATACTCTAGGCCCTCTTAAATCCTTAAAGTGTACACCCTCTCATTCATTGTGCAAAATTAGTTACATGGCTTGCAACAGGCACCTAGAAACTAGAAAACACAATTCCAGTAGCAAGATACAAACAACTCAAACTTCAACTCAATTCATTCAAACTCTAAGAAATCATGAGGAAAGGTTCTCCAATGTGTCTCCAACACATCCTTAATCATGAAAATCATAACTCCACCAAAATATAAGCTTGATTCTCCTACATCATAGAGAGATGGAGGGTCAAGATGCAAGGATGGAAGAATGGTGATGGAAAACTAGGATGCTTTGAAAGGGAGCACATGGATTGTGCTTGTTTAGAGCCAATAGGGGAGTGACACTTGTCACAAGGAGGATGAGTGTGATAGGATGGGATAATGGTTGGTCAAATGGAGTAATGAGAGAGGATGAGTGTGTAAGAGGGATGTAAGAGGCTTTTAATGACATGTAAGAGGTATTAATGGTATGTAAGAGCCATTAATGCTCTTGGTTAGGGATGGGAGAGGATAAGGGAGACTTTTTGATTTTTTCTTGGGTTAGAAAGTCTTAACACTTTCTTAAAGTTGTGTGCATGTTTAGGAGGGGGATTAGACTTAGTTTAGAAAGGGGGTAAGGGGGCAAGTGGCTTAGCTTTGATGGGATGGGTTAGTTAGGTGGCTAAGTGAGGTTAGTATGGGTGAATGGCTTGGATTACAGGTAAAGGTTGGCTTTAGGGGTTTGGATAATTTATTAAATGATTTACTTAATAAATGGGGGATTTGGGATTAAATTAAATAGATTTGAGGATTTATTTGATTTAATAAGGGAATATGGTTTTAATTGAGAATGATAAGTTGATTTTGGGTTATCATTTGATTTTATCAATTGGACTATAGTTAATTAATTTAATTAATTGATTAGGGGATGATGATTAATTAATTATTTAATTAATATTAAATTAATTAATTAATTAATATTAAACTAATTAATTAATTGATATTTAATTAATAATATCCTAGGTGATGACTAAATAAGATTACCTTGTGGTGTAACCAGATTCTTGTGTCTACACCACCAAGGACATAAGTGTCAAAAAAGAGGGATAATAGTAATGAGGGAGATAGTGAATAAAAGGGGATAGTAAAGGAAATACACATGAATAACATAGTTTTGAGATAGAAATAGGGGACAAAAATAGTACAACACATTTACTCAATAGGAATTATAGAAAATGCAGCAAGGAAACTAAACTTAGGGAGAGTTATGAAATTTTGGAGAGGTATTACTGTTAAGTCATCAATTGTGCAAAATTTTGAAATTTTGTATGTGAGCTAAGTAATCTATACAAATTGTCTAACTTGTGCTCATATTGAAGATATATGCATGATCAAGTATTTTTCCACTCATATCAAAGGGGGAGATTGTTGATCTCATTTTGATTTTGAAAAATGAGTGATAACACACTTAAGTCATATTCATAGTGTATATCAACTGATCAAAGAAAGTTGAGCAATTAGTGTGAGTTGAGTGATAAAAGCATGTCAAGCATCAGTTGTTAGGTAACACATGTCGAGAAATGTACTTACTTAGTGTTGAGCACTAGTATGTGTCAAGAAAATAGTTAGTGTTGAGTTACTCCAGTGCTAAGCAAGTTAATACATGCCAAGTGATTCATGTGTTGAGTAAAATAGTGGATATCAATTTATTCAAGAGATGAGCTACAACATTAAGGAAATAGTAGATACTAAGCATCAAAGCTTTCAAGTGCCAAGTAAACATTTTTTGGCATAGTTTTTTGTAATGGCACAAACTCTTATGTAAACTATTTTTGTGCCCACTTAAGGATTTTTTTACAATCTTAGAAGATAAGTACAAAGGTATATTGAGAATCCCTATGTAATACATGCAACCAATCATAAAAAGGATGTATTAAGTGATAAAATAGATGAATCAAATTCATTTATTCTAATCTAACCATAGTCTACCAAAGATTTTATAGGGAGGGAAAACCCTAAAAAGTTTGTGAGTCTTGTATGCATCTATGAGGAGAGAAGGATGAATGTTAAGAGTAGAGAGAGAATTTATGTTCACTATGAAGGTTATGGCAAAGATTTAAATTGTAGAGTTAGTTAGAAATAATAGAGTAGAGCATTTAAAGGACAAAGGAGATATATCTAATTAGAAGGAACATGGATATACTTGTAAAGAGATATGATATCTAGCAGTAGAGTGCTAACTGAAGGATCATTGTTGAAACATTATAATAGGTGAATTAATGAAAATCTCTTAATGTAGTAGTCTTAATAGGATTTTGTAAATCCTTTAATGAGATGCTTAATTTATTGTAAGTTTAAGTCCTCTAACAAGGTACACTTTTAGTAGGTTGTTGAAATCCTTTAACAGGGTAATACCTAATAGTCTTTGTAAGCCTTTAACAGGGTAGACCTTTTACAAGGTAGACCATAGTTTATGATAAAAAAATTGTAACCTTAATTGGATATACTTTACAAATGTAGTAATGAAGATTTATGGGTGTAATTCCCACCTCAGTTTTACCTTCTCATTAGAGGGTTTCTAGGTAACCAAATATCTTGTGTCAAGTGTTATTTACTTTATGTTTTGATTGACATGCATGGATAGTATTTTCAAATTACATATTATGAGATGGATGTGAGGTGAATATGTTTTGGTTAAAGTTTTGAAGTGTTGATTTACCCCCCCATCTTAGAATTTACTTTCTCATTAAGTAATTCCAACATGAAAAAGAAAGGAAATTCATAGTCTTGGCGTCGAAGAAACAACTATCTCTTATGTTCTCCAAATGCACCCACAACCCATGTAACAAAAAGTAAATGATCACATCATAATTGTACCCTAGCTAGAAACATATTTTCCAACTCACCTCATAATTATACCTCATTTTAAAATTAATCATTTTTTAAATTTTATTGTTTTCTACCTATCCAATCGTACTCCTTCAGACAAGAGCCTTCAATAGGGATGTCACTACCATTATGTCATACAATATTCATGACTTTTACAAGCCATGTTAGTAGCCCAATGAGCTATCATATTAGCTTCTCTATAGTTATGGGTAATAACACATTCATCAAAGGAATTAATCAAATTTATATCTTTGAAAATAGTATTATGAATATTCCATGAAGGGGTAGTGACATTATTAAGATAGTTGATGATTTTTAAAGAGTCTCCTTCAAGCCATATTTTCTCAAGATTCTTACTCTTAGAAAACACGAGACCATGTAAAGAAGCACTAGCCTCCTCTATATGATTAGTTTGATTACCTATAGGGATCATCATTTCCCCATTACTATAATCATTTTCATCTCTGATAATGATCCCTCATTCTATAATCCTTGGGTTGCCCTTCAAAGTGTCATCAAAATTGTTTTTATACCATCCCTTAGGAGGAAGATCCCATTTAGCATTGCTTCTAAGGTTGTTCTTCATGTGAAAATGATGAATGTCATCCACCTTCCAATTGTTAATGGTGGTAGTTGCCCAGTCACCTTTAGGCTCTTGATCTTTACAACTCATCCTAACATTCTCAGTCACTACCCTCCTGATCTTGTAAAATATATGGTTGGAATTTGACTCCTTACCTCTAAAGACCATATCATTCCTTTCTTTTCAATCTCCCCAACACAAGTTAGGTAGGAAAAATTTCCAAATATTGATAATCAAAATATTGTGAGGAGTCTTCCAAGCTATTAAAAAATATTGGATATTGTTAGGAAATACCCACTCAATAAACAAGATTTTAACAAACTTATTCCATAAACTTCTAACATACAAACAATGTAAAGTCATGTGATCAATGGATTCCTCTTCCTCCTTACAAAGGTAGCATTTCTTGACAAGGCATAAACCTTTATTCTTTAAATTTTTGATGGTGATAATTTTACCCTACAAAAAAATATAAAATTGATGTTAACTTTAGGGGTCATGCCCTTAAACTAGACTTTCCCCCAACAAGGTTCATGGAAATCTTCAAAATTTTGAAAACATAGAGAGGAAACTGAGAACAAACCATTGGGGTTAACCCTCTCCTTTTTTATTAAAAAGGAAAAATTCAACATTATGTTCAAATCCTTGAGAGATAAAATCCACTCTAGAAAAGTCCACCCATTTACCATCTTCCCAATAATCAAAAATATAAGTACCAAAAGCCATCTTGCACTACATCATATAGCCATTCTAGTGCAGATTAGTACTAAGAGGGTGGTCCAACACGTAGATATCATCCTAGAATTGGACACTCTCACCATTTCCCACTTTCCATCTCACCCCCTTATTAATCATATATTTGTTTTTTGAGCATTTTTCCAAATAAGGAATACACCTTGATCATTTTCATTATTAAGAAAATGGTGAAGACTCCCATTATCCATATTTTTTTGTTATTTGAAATATTTTTCCATTATTCGTCATCATTAAAAAATCTCCAAAGAAGTGTATTCAGCAAATAATTATTCATATTACTAATTCTATTCAGCCCCAAACCCCCTTTTCTAATAGGCTTGCAAACCTTCTCCTAGGCCATGAGAGCCAATCTTTTCTTTTTTCCATTCCTATACATAAGGAAGTCTAATGGATTCTCTCAATAATATTAGCATATTTCTTAGGACTCTTAGACATGAAAAGAGCATAGAGAGGGATGGTTTGAATAGTAGTCTTTAACACAATAATTTTACCAGCCTAGCTAAGGAGAGATCCTTTCCAAACCACAAGATTTTTATAAATTTTATCCATCAAGGATCTCCAAAAGGAATCAGGGGGATCAAGGCAAAGGGTTAGACTGAGGTAAGAACCTAGGAGATTGCCAACCTTATAGCCCATAATTCTCTTGATCTTTGTTTTCTTATTCTCATTAAAATTTATGAAGTAGATAGAGATTTTAAGCCAATTAATAAGTTGACCAGTAGCATTCCCATAGTTATCAAGAGCCTTCCTAATATTTCTAGAATTTTCATTGTAGCTTCTCCCATCACAATATAATTTTTTAGTGTAAATAATTATTATTTAAACTTTACTTAAGTTTAATTAGGTTAATGCAGTATTTAATTATTTATTAGGTAGACACCTAGGAGTATGCATACTCATATGAGTTGTCATGTTGACAACACAATTGTTTGCACTCTTAATTAAGCACATGTCCACCAAGAGTGGATTATCCTCTAGTAAGCACATGAGTTAGTGTGATGATGAGAGGATAAGCCTACAAAGGTGTGTCATATAAAATTATGTTGTAGAAACCATGTGCTTAATTAAGAGTGCAAACAACTATGTTGTCAACATAAAAACTTAGTTAATTATGCAAACTCTAGTGTTGTAGACACCATGTGCTAAATTAGAGTTCCTAACTCATGTGTTATCAACATGACAACTCATATGAGTATGCATACTCCTAGGTGTCTACCTAATAAATAATAAAATAATGCATTAACCTAAGTAAACTTAAGTAAAGTGTAAATAATAATTATGGATGTCATTTATTTTAGTATCAATAAATATTGCTTTGATATAATTGACAAGATCAATGATCCTTATGAAATTTGGATGCCTCTTTGGAAAGCATATGGAGGCCCCATAGGTCCTCCATTTCCAAAGGACATTCTACCTCCAATCACTCCAGTTATGGTACCTTTAATTCCATATGATATCTTACCTCCAGATTCTTCTTTGCTTCTAATGATCTAGTTCCAACCATAGATACTTTTGATTCATTGTAGTAGGAATTACCATGTTTTCCTACTTCAACTTCATGGGATGACTTCCTTCTAGACACTGCAAGGATATTCATGGAGTCTCACATCGAAGATGTGGGAGACATCATTGATGACATCAATCTTCTCCTTGTTGAGGAGACTTCTTCTTCACTTGTTGCGAGCGAACACTATGACCCTCAACCACTTGATCTTTCTTTTGAGACTGACATGATTGTAGACACTTCTTTACAATAGCTAGAGAAGGACTCTTTTACTTTAGAGGAGACACATCATTCTTTGGAGACTGTATTCCAATTTCCTTACACATCATATTTTTTGAGGATTCTTCCTACTAATTGGGGAGCATTCTCTACCACACCTATGGCACCATTTCTTCCCACAAGGAGGAACTTCATTCAGCTTTCATGATGTAGCTTCTTTAGTCATCAAGGAGCTTCTTTAATGGGCATGTATTCATCAGTGAGGGGAGGCTACATTTCTTCTCTTCCTACATCTTCCTATCAAGATGTTTCATCATCTTTGGAGGTTGATTTAATTTCATACATGGACATGCTTCCTTGTTTTCCACCTTCTTGTGGGCATTCACCAGATTGGTTCATGGCATCTACATTTAAGGACTTGTCGACATATGAGAAGACTTTAGAGGAAACATTCACAACATACTATTGTTAGCATGAATGTTGATGCTATGAGAAAACATCGTAGAATAGTGTAATGACTATGTTTTTCATTGATGACAACATAGTAAAACTGATAGAGTAGCAAACTATGATTTATGTATTGAGGACATCACATTGTGTATCTACCCATGTACATTTAATGACATATACTATAGCATGTATTTGACATGTGGTCAAGTCAACAAAACTTGAATCGACAGCATACAAAATATATTGATGATTTACTAAGAACCATAGGAAAATAGAGTATTGGGAAAATAGTTTCTATTGTATGATCAATATAACATATTGTGCTTGGAATGAAAGGTTGCATAATTAACTAGATGAATTACACTAACAACTAATGATGCCAGCAAGTACATCGATATGGAAGTCACACATGTAGAAGTTTGGAAGCAACTATGAGCTGACAACATTAATTAAATGTGCATTTTATTTAATTAAATATGGAGATGACTCTAATGAATGTTAATTATATGGAGCTAACTCAAATGATTAATAATTGAGTATGGTATAAAGGAAAGATGCTTTTTGAGTTCTAGAGTCCATTTTTGTGATTAAGAAGCAAAGAAGACTTGCGAACTATGAAGTAGAAGAGAAAAGTAATCTACTAATGTGTGTAAGTGACCTTAAGGGTTACTAATGAGTTCCAGATCTACTTGCATGGTCTAAAGGTGAAGGAGTCTGATGTACTGGATAGAAGAAGAGAAAATAGATTGTTCCACATCTATTATTCTAAAAGGAATAGTATAGAGATCAATTGGATAGTGGGTTTGTTGATCTAATCCCAAAGTTGTTTAGGTAGTGGGTTCAACTGCCTTCTTCAACTCCTAATAGGGTTGGAATCTCCTAACAGGGATTCAAATTCTCCTAATAGGGACTCTTTGTGCTAAGAATTATAATAGACTCTTAACAGGGTCTATCTTCTAATAAGGAATATTTAGATTAGTACATTATTTTATGGGCATCATTCCCACTAGGGTTTTCCCTCTAATCAAGGGTTTCCCTAGTCAACATATCTGATGTATGTGTGTATGCACATTTCTTTATGATTTTTGTTTACTTTAGTTGATAAAGTAATTTAACTTTGATACATAACTAATTCACCCCCCCTCTTCAATTATATTGGTGAACTATTACTTCTAACAATGGAATATGGATCCCTCTTCCATCTTCCTATCCATAGTGGGAAGCATACTTGCAACTATACTTGGTGTTTCTTCTTCTTAAAGGGAGAAATGTTGTTTGTTGGCATTGGATTTTCTTTTTTCTTCAAGTACTCATCATCAAGAGATCCTTCCCTAGGGGTGATTTCATTGAGGTATTCTCTATCATATATGCATGATGTATGTCATAATGGGGTGTCTTGATTACTCCATCTATACATGCATCTTTCTTTATTGTACATATCTCTCTTTTTGGAGGAGGGTTTTTCCCATGAGGTTTTCCCTCTTTCTCCATTTTTACAGAGATTTCACTACATTTCAGCATTTCATTTGTACTTGGGTACCTAACATGGCCTAGTAGCTAGGACCCATTGTGCATTTCATCATAGCTTTTGTAAGCTTAAGTGCATTCCCCTAAATTGCACTTAAGGGGGAGTGTTAGTGTAAATAATTATTAGTTACACTTTACTTAATTTTAATTAGGTCAATACATTATTTTATTATTTATTTATTAGGTACACACTTAGGAGTATGCATACTCATATGAGTTTTCATGTTGACAACACATGAGTTAGAAACTCTAATTTAGCACATGGTGTCTACATCATTGAGTTGTCATGTTGACAACACAATTGTTTGCACTCTTAATTAAGCACATGGTGTCTACACCATAATTTTACATGACACACCTTTTTAGTCTTATCCTCTCATCATCACACGAACTCTATGCTTAATGGAGGATAATCCACTCTTGGTGGACATGTGCTTAGTTGTGAGGCTTATCATATTTCTAACTCGTAAACATTCTAGAAGCATTCTAGAGGCCTTTATATTCAAGCACTCCTAGTGTACTTGTATATACATCAATAAAACATCAATTACATCAATTTAATTTTATATTGTTATTATTATAATACTATATTGGTCTATTTTGTGCTAGTTGTTGAGGTTCTTGGTCTTGGGTGATTTTTCCATAAGGAAAATTCTTACAAAATCATCCACAAATTTCTCATGAGAATAAATTTAATTCTTAGATGAGAGTCTAAGAATGAAAAAATCACCTTTTTGAACTATTTTTTCAATGAATCTACCAAAGAATTTTTCCATTAAGATGAATAAAATAGGTGATAAAGGGTCATCTTGTCTTAAACCATGTGAGGCTCGAAAGAAAATAATATGGGACCCATTAACCAACATTAAGAAAGTGAGAGAATTGACCAAAATATGAATGAGATCCAAGAATATGTCATTGAAACCAAAATATTACAAGCCTAATCTCGAAAAGCCCTAGTACACCCTATCATAGGCTTTAGATAAGTATAATTTCAGTAGGAACCCATCTTTTTTAGATTTCATCAAAGAGTGGACTATCTCATCAACAGGAATAATAGAATCTAGGATTTGTCTTCCTAGCACAAAGCCATTTTGCTAACTTAAGGTCAAAGAAGGGAGAAATGTCAAAATCCTTAAAGTAAGAACTTTAAAGACAATCTTATAAAAAGAGTTACAAAGACTAATAGGTCTGGAATTATCCAAACTATCTACCCCCTGGTTTTTAGGTATTAGAGCAATGAAAGTGTCATTCAGCTCTTTCAAAAGTTTTCTAGAGCCAAAAAACTCCTTGACACCATTAATAACATCTTCTTGAATCATATTCCAATAGGTATGAAAGAAAATAAAGGGAAAACCATCAGGGCCTGATGCTTTGTCCCCCTCATAAGAAAAGACATCCTTCTAAATTTCCTCCTTGGGAGGAATAGCAGTAAGGGCTCTATTCTAGTCTTCATTTAGGATGTTAGGAATATAGTCTAGGAAATCTTTCTACTTATCCCTATCAAGATGGATATCCTTTTTCAATAACTCACTAAAATATTTGGTAGCTTCACCTCTGATGTCTTCTTCTTCCTTAATAATAATGTTATCCACCTTCAATCTAGAAATTATGTTAGATATTCTATATTTCATAGTAGTCATGTGGAATTACTTCATATTTCTATCCCATTCTTTCGAAAAAAATCATTCTCAAGCATTTTATTCAAAAAGTCTCTTCTTTAGTGATTATTTCGTCTAAGCCCACCAATTTTACATCCTCCTCCTCCTTAGACACATTCTCATAACCATTCATCTGGATACTATCATGTATCTCTTTCATCTCCTCCAAAATCTTCCTTTTGCAGTCAAAGATGTTATCAAAAGTTTCTTTGTTCCATATTTTAATGTTGTCTTTAACATTCCTCAACTTATTCATAACTTTAAAAATTGTTGTCCCCTCAACCTTAGTCAACCACCATTCCTTTATAAGATTTTCCAAGATAAGATGTAAAGTCCATATTTTTTCAAAATGAAAGTGAAATTTTGTTTTCATAGAAATAGGATCAACTAAAAGAGAAATAAGATAAGTATCAAACCCTGCTCTCACAAAAGATGATAAAGAGAAAGTGCAATTTTAAAACCAAGAATTTTAAAACCAAGTGTGATATAATTTTCCAATATGTTATTAGTCCAAGTGTATTTTATTCCTTGTAAATCAATATCATGAAGCTAGTGTTCATCAATAAAATCCATGAGATCAATTGTGTTGTCCAGATTAGGTTGGCTTCCTCCCATCTTCTCATTTTCTTTCAAAGAAGTATTGAAATCTCCCATAATAACCCATCCCTCATCAGCAAAGTCCCTCCTTTGATTAGATATTTCATCCCAAAAATATTTTCTTCTCCACTTTATATTAGGAGCATAAACATTAGTTTGGAACCAGGAAGTACCATCCTTGGTATTCCAACATCTGACATTCACCATATTTTTACTCTATGATATAATCTCCCTTTTGATATTACTATAATTCGAGATCATAGCTATACCACCAGAAGCCCCATTAGCAACAACCCCTATGGTTTTACCATTGCTAAAAAAAATTAGATTCTCAACTTTATCTTTAGGCATCTTTGTTTCTTGAAGAAGCACCATATCTGGTTTATTGTCTCTTATCATATTCCTAACCATATATTTCTTTTGAGGGTTATTCAAACCTCTTACATTCCATGAGATTCTCTTCATTACTTTTGGAATGATCCCAACTCTAGGATGGTTCTTTGACTACCATTTGTTATATTCATATTTGCCTCCATAGTTTTTTTTTCTATTTTGAATGCCTTCCCGGCATAGTGTGAGCATGACCAACACCTCCTATTTTATTACTCCTAGTATTTCTAACAACCACCACATTCTCCTTGTTTCTCTTCTAATTATCTACTCTCTTCTTGTTTTTATTTCTTTTCTTGTCTACAATAGTTGTCCAATCATTTCCATTGCTTTCATCCTCTCCCTATAAAGCCAAAACAATATCTTTTAAATCCCCCCATTTGGGGGTGTTAACCTCATTCAAATTTGGTATTCCCATCTTTTAGAGTTACTTCATCCCCATCATGGAAATAGTCCGAGAGCAATTAGAAATTCTAGCTCCAAGAACAATACACTTTTGGGCATCTTGAAAGTCCATCTCATTACTAGTGATAGGATTTCCATAGCTACAACCTAACATTTCTCTCTCAAATAATACTTATACCATAGATCCCTTTATCAACTAATGTATATCTACTATTCTTCTTTGGACTTACTTGTTATAGGTATCCTTCACAATTTGAGAGGTTGTCATAGAATAATCCCTATCTAAATCCAAAACTTGAACTATCAAAGATGATTCATCGCTATCATTATCATTTTTCTTCAATTATTCCAACTTCTGGTCATTACAACTAGAATCAGTCTTTTTCTTCTCCAACTTCTGATCATTTCTACTAGTATCAATGCTCTTCTCATTATCCTCAAAATTATTGATTCCCTTTATGACCCATTCTTTCTTAAACTTCTTAGGTATACTAGTTCTGCTAGGGCATTTCTCTACCCAATGTCCAACTTTTTTGCAATGGAAACATACAAATGGGATAGACTCATATTTAATCTTTTGCACCCATGTCCCTAATTTTTAATTAGTGTAATGCATTTAGTAATATCCACACCTTGAATGACACCAACACAAATTCATGCATATGTAAGCCATTTCCTAGACATCGTAACTAGGTCCATAGCAAGAAGCTCTCCAAAAGTATTTGTGATGCCTCAAAAAACATCTTCCACCCAGAACTCCGAGGGCATACCTAGTAGTTTTATCAAGCTAGTGATTGAACTATCATCTCATCCTAAATGCTTAGATTGGGTTGCCATTTATGCAAGATCATGGTGTCCTTCCCAATTAGCCATGGTCCACTACACAAAATATTTCTACAATCTTCATCACATGAGAAAAAGAAAGATAAAACCCCTTTGGACATAGCATCCATCAACTTGCCCTTTAAGAACCCATTTTCTCTTTAGAAAGGTCCTCACAATTTCAATATTTGGTATAGCTCATAAGAACGACCCAATGAGTGTATTATCATTTCGAGAGATATTCAAATCAATTATTTGGTTTGGGATCTATAACCCAAAAGAACCTAGCTTAACTTTCAAAATGTTTTTCATGGGGGGTAGTGTGGAATTAGTGATCAATTTGATTCCAAATAGACCTGGCCATTTTTTTCATCGACTATCTAAAATTGATTAGAGATTGCATTACTGGGCCCCCCTAGTCTCTAGGCACATCAACACCATCAGGATCAAAACCCTATTGACAATTCCCATTAGTCATTCCTTGATTGGCTCCATCTCCAAGAAATCCAACTCCATGTTGTACCTTCTGCTTCCCTTTGCATTTGAATTTTAAACTCCTTTCCCACTTGTTGCTCCTTCCAAAACTATCATTGTTATAGGTGTGTTCCAAATGCATATCTGAATCTCGTATACATGAAAAGATTTAATGTTATAATTTAATGTATAAATTTATTATCTTAAATTTTTCCTATATTATTAATATTGTAAATTGAAAAAGCCTCAAGCCTGACTCAATAATTTTTTTAGGACTTGGTATATAGAAAATATTATTTCCTTGTGCTAGAGTAAGTGTAGATCAGTGAGATCATTCTATGATATGAGAACTTAAGAGTGAGATCCAATGTGGATAATATGATGTTATGTATTGTGTAAGCTAACATGTGAATATATTTTGGATCAAAGAAGTGATTGGTGTAAATAAGGCATGGTGAGATTACAAGGAACTATATTTGGAAAAGAATTTTTTGTTGGATAGTTTTTGATGTAAGTGTATTATTGAGTAAGGATAGTACTAAAGTTGTTTGGACAATGGGTCCATCTATTTTTCTTTCAAATCCTAACATGGTTGGAATCTCCTAACTGATATTCAAAGTCTCTTAACAGGAACTCATATGTACAAAATGTATTTCATGGACTCTTGACAAAGTCCATCCTTTTACAATGAACATTTATTTTATTACATCATTTTTTGGCTACCATTGACACTAGGTTTTTCCCTCTGAGCAATTATAGATCAAGTTTTATTGTGTATGGTTATCTTTTTATGGTTTGTGCATCTACTATTTATATATTTCAAAATTAATAAGGATATTGAGAGTTGTTTTAATTTCATAGTTCATTCATCTACCACCCCCTTATCTTGGTGGAGTTTACTTTCTAATAGATTTCTCAAATGATGAGCATATTCCTAATGTTGACACAATAAGAATAAGATAATAATGTTCATAGTAGGTTTTTTCTAATGAAGAAGAGAACCTAGGGGAATGGAAATCAACTAATGAAGAGAGAATGGTTGACACAATTTTAGTAGTGGAACAAGGTCAAATACATTATAGATTAAGGAACGAGACTATAAACACTGACACTGGGAAATCATTACGAATTATTGTCAATATCCCATAACCAAATTTGCATAAGAAAGATAATGAGAAGGAAACATATCATGACCAAAAAAAATAAAAGTTAAATATTCTCTTGATATACAACTAATAGGTAAGAAGGTGATAATTAATAACTCATTTATTTATAATGATTCACATCAAAATAAAATTCTAGTTCCTTTCTTAGAAATCCTCAAAATCCCTAAATATGGGAAGGAAGTCTCAAATTTTTTTTCTAAAGTAAATAAAGAGGATCATTCAAAAGAACAAAATATTAATGAAAAACATGTTATATATCTTGGAAATAATATTAATGAGAACTCACCTCAAGTATATCCTTTCTATCATATTTTATTAGTTAATAATAGATTGTTGAGAAATTACATGAAAGATTTGAGAGCCATAGTAAATATTGTGCCTACAGATGTCATACAAAGAGTTGGGGTTGGAAATAAACAAACCCTATGGAAAGTGATATTCTATGGATAATTAGTTAGTGCCTATGGTAGGAATCATGAGAGATGTTGAGTTACAATTCCCCACATGCCCAAATGTGTCACGTAAGATGGATGTTACTTTGGTAAAAATACCATCCTATCATCATTTGTTTCTTTCTAGGAAATGGTCCAATTTGGTTGGAGGAAAATTTCTTGTAGATTTTTCTTATGAAACCATCCATGTAAATAGAAGATATTTCATAACTAATAGAGAACCAAGATTTACATACTTGGTGGAAGGCTTAAATCCTAATTATGGAGTAAATTTCTATCAAATAGACATAGACAACTTCAAGGTAAGCTTAAGTAAACCAATTTAGTACATTGATGAACCTAATGAACTGTATTTATAGGAGAAAAGTGATCAAATATGAAGGAATAATTTTGATGGATCTTGTAGTGAGGAAGGTAATGGTGTCAGAGTTATTATTACATCTCCAACTAGTAAGGTCTTCAAAAATTCTTTCTTGTTGAACTTTGAATTCACAAATAACATTGATGAATATGAATCATTAATATTAGGGATAAATATTTCAAAAGTACATAAGATCAATATTATTGTAAATTTTGGTGATTTAGGATTAATTATATCCTAGATTGGAATTACCACTAAAAAATCTAAATTCAAATTGTATGGAAATCATGTCAAGGATTTGATTGAACTTTTTGATGCATTTTCAATAAGATGAATAGATAGATATATGAATTTCTTAGCTAACATGATGGATAATATATCCATCAAGTAAATTGACATCCCATTGGAAGAAGTAGTCCAGGTTGAGATGAAATATAGGCCATTTGTACCAAACAATGTTCATAATTGGCATTTTTTTATGATGAAAGGCATTTGCTTGATTTCCTAACATGCCAAGTGCAATATCAAGATCAAGGGATTGATTGAAATAGTTTTGTATAAAATCATGATGGTAAAGAGACTTTGTTTGGAGAATAAATTGTACAACTCAAAACTAATAAGATACCAAAGGGATTGGTGTCATTAGAGAGTACCTTTAATGAGCATGAGAATCACAAGACTTATAAACTTGGTCTTGTACATGAGGAGATTGAAAAATTTAATCTTGGAAATGATCATTCTCCAAACAAAATTTTCATTGGTAAAAGGCTCGACCCAAAAAAAAAGATCAAACCTCATCTCTTTGTTGAGAAAGTGCATGGATGTATTTGCATGGTCTAATGATGAACTAAAACCTTATAGAGGTTATTTATTCCAGCATGAAATACCTTTGAATCTATATGTTAAATACTTCAGATAGAATCAAAGGCCTATTAACCAAATGCTAGCCCCTAAAATGAAGGAAGAACTAATAAATATGAGGGATGCTAGCATTATTAAACCTTTTATCCATTCTACATGGGTTTCAAACCTTGTTCCTATTAGAAAGAAGAATGAGGATATAATATTATGAGTTGACTTCATAAACCTAAACATATCATTACTAAATGATAATCATACCTTACCAAATATTGAAACATTATTACAAAAGATTGTTGGAAATGAATAACTATCCATGATGGATGGTTTCTCTAGATATAATCAAGTAAAAGTGAGGGAAATAGAACAATAAAAGATATCATACACCACTTCATAGGGTACCTGAGTATATGCAAGAATGCCATTGGGACTAACAAATGTCAATTCCACATTTCAAAGGGAAATAGATGTTGTATTTGAGAGA
Organism: Cupressus sempervirens; assembly: GCA_028749045.1. Classification (NCBI taxonomy): domain Eukaryota; kingdom Viridiplantae; phylum Streptophyta; class Pinopsida; order Cupressales; family Cupressaceae; genus Cupressus; species Cupressus sempervirens. Next base: position 409,870,254 of record CM053793.1, on the reverse strand, counting down.
ACTTTTAATTTTATTCTAGTAGTTTATTAGGATAATCTCATTTCCTACTCAAAAAGGGTAGAAGATCATTGTAGTCATTTGGAAAAGATCTTTAATAAAGCACTTGATTATGGGATATCACTACATCTCAAGAAATGTTAGTTTGGAGTAATAGAGGGAAAGATCTTAGGATGTATTGTATCTAAGGATAGAGTTAGCATTGATCCTAATAGAGTGGTTGTTGTTAACAACATAAAAGTTCCTGAAATAGTTAAAGTTATTCAACCATTTTTTGAGAAAATTAATTTTGTGAGAAAAAAAATTGTCTAATTTTGCAGAAATAATCAAGCCAATGTCTAAAATCTTGAATAAAGAAGAAAAGATGGTATGGGATGATGAAGCTCTACAATATTTTTCCAATATAAAGAAAGTGATCAAAGAGGACCATTTTCTCAAAACACTTGATTTCAAAAAACTTTTCTTGATTTTTTTCATTTGCATCCTATCATACTATTGTTATAGTCATGCTTCAAAAGAATGATGTAGGACATGAAAAACTCATTGAATTCTTTAGCAAAAGTTTTCAAATTTTAGGGCTAAATTATGGCATAAATGAGAAACATGATATTAAAGGTACTAAAGTCATTTAGACCTTACTTGATTAGAGTTTGCATTGTTGCATATGTACCAAATGTTTTTATCAAGGATATATTTAGACAGATAGAGACCATAGGGATAAGATGCAAACAGATCAACCATATTCAAGGATTCAATATTAGTATCCAAATAACAAAGTTGGTAAGAAGTCAAGTATTAGCTAAACTTATGTTTGATGCAAACTTGGAAGAAACACAGGTAAACCAAATACATCTTGAACATATGGAAGTAAGTATTGAAATATGTCTATGGTATAGAGAAATAGTGTACTATTTAAAATATATGAAATATCATGATATCTTGGACGAGGATCCAAGATAAAGAATCAAGATTCAAGCTTCAAAGTTTGTTCTTATCCAAGGTGGCATTTACTAGAAGAACATAGATGGGATTTTTTTTTCTTATAAATTTACTAAGAAGAATCTATTTTAAAAGAATTTTGTGAAGGAGTTTGTAGAGGCCATTTCTCTACCAAAACTATAACCCACAGGATTTGACATGAAGGCTATTGTTGGTCACATATATTTAAGGATTGTTGTGCTTATGTTAGAAGATGTGAAGCACGTTAGAGGTTTTTAGGGAAACTCAAGTAAAATGGTGCTCTTACTTTAATAAATTTATAGGTAGAGGAACCTTTCTAGATATGGGGATTTGACTTTATAGAGGAAAAAAGTAATAAATCAAGTGGAGTTCATAGCTGAATTTTGTTTTTTGTTGATTATTTCACTAAATGGGTAGAGGCTTTACCCACTAAGAAGTCCACAAGAAAATTTATTACTGAGTTTTTAATGGAAAACATTATGATAAGGTTTGGATTCCCCCATAAAATTGTTGGTGAAAATGGTATGTGTTTTAGATCATAAGAGTTTTTTTAACTTTTGGACTGAGTATGGCACAATTATTTCTTATTCTTCCCCCTATCATTACCAAGGGAATGGCCAAGATGAGTCAAGCAAAAAAAAAAAACACTTAAGGTTATTAAAATAATTTTGGATAATAATAAGAGAGATTGGGGCACTAAGATGAACCTAGCATTATGAGCAGATAAAATAGCAGTCAAGAAATCTATTTGTTTCTCTCCATTTGAATTGGTTTATGGTAAGGATTCCAAACTAACTTGTTACCAGTATATAGGTTCATGAATGAGGAACAACTTGAAGACATGGATTTTATGGAAGAAAGTATCAATGCTTTAGCTAAATTGGATGGAAATAAAATATCACCATTAGAACATAATTTTGAGAAGTAGAAACAAGTCAAATACCTTTGTGAAAAAAAAGGAACAACAAGATCCCTTAGTATTGGATACCAGATCATCAAGTGGAATGCCAAAGATCAAAAGAAATAGTTCAACATGTCAAATTTGGTGCTTTATGACTAGGTCTATTTATCATATTAGAGAAAGGAGGAGAGCATTCCTTCTTCATACAAGACAATGATGGGAATACACAAGAGTTTCTTATCCAAAGAAAATCTCTCAAAGCTAATTTCTTGTTTTAATCAAGATTTGACTACATGTGTGTTATTAGTAGGATAGAATTAATATTTTTATGTTTTTTCTATTTTTATTCCTAGAGATAGTTGGATTCTCATCATATTTGCAAGAAACATGCATCCCCAAAAAGAGCCACTAATGGAGCCTCCAATTTTTTATAAAACTAATTGTTATAAGAAAGAATTTTGTATTTTCAAAAGGAATAATTATAAGATTGGGTGAAATAATGAAATCTTGTTATTTCACAAACATGAATTAGCTACTTTGCGAGGATGCAAAATTTTGGAGTTTCACATTGGTTACATGTTAAGCATAGTAAAATAGAAATTTTTTACCATTTCACAAACCACTTTGAAATAATCTTCCAAAATTATGATTTCAGAAAGTCAGATTAGACAAGGATTTGGACCAAAAAAAATTCATGAAGTAATTATGTTAAGATCTGAAATGATAAAAACAAGGAAAAAGATACATTGATTGCATTTTTAGAACCCATGGTCAATGAAGAATGTGAAACAATGAAAATAGTTATCTTTCTTGGCAAGTACAAAAATGAATTAAAAGATTGAATAGATGTGAGAATTTTGAAATGCATGAATCAATGTGATCTTTTGTAGAATATATTTTGGAGATCATTAAATTCATCTATTATATTTTGAAGGCATACCAATTTAGTATCAATAACTAGAAAATCTTGAAGTAATAGTTGCACCTTTTCATTTTGTGTTTGCATGTTCTTAGTAAGTAGTGATGAGACTTCTTATTTAGGAGCATCCAACAGATGAAGAGCCAAAGTCCCCATGCAACCTAACCTCACTCCATAATAGAAAAATCAAGTAGACATTATGCATAGCATGTACATTTTTTCCTAGAAGTTGAGGAGAAATTATGTGAGCTATTGCCAGTGATTTTCTTGAGCTAGACCTTGAGGAAGATAAGCTCAGGTTGTAGATGATATTATCTACATTTGGAGACATGTGAGGCAATAGGAATTTTGATGAAATTCTAGAAATAATGCAAGAACTATAGCCCTTTTGGGGTTTTCTTTTTGGTTGATGATTGTAGATTTTGTTGATTGGTTGTGATTAGTTAGGAATTAGTTATAGATTTGAAAAGGTATAAAGCTTTATGCACCCCTTCATTTTCTATTAAAAGGAGTACCAAGGTGTTGAAAAGATAGTGATATGGATTAAGAATGATAAATGTTATTGTGAAAGATAAAAATAATTGTAGTGTTCATATAGATATTGCAACTAGTCATGACCCAATTGTACCTACTTTTTGAATTAATAAAAAATACTCTATTTTTAGCTCTAAAGAAAGGAATCAATCTTCACTACTAGTATTTGTAAATGTCCCTCTTGGATTTACATTATTATTGATATATTGAAATTAGTGTCCTTGATTATCAAAGTCCATATGTACGTGTATACTTTGGTTAATTGGTCTTCATGATTTGAAGTTAAAAACCATTAAATAAGGTTTTTCAACTTAAAGTTCTCTATCTAGTAATTGATTGTGTTGCACATGTCTCCAAGTAGTTTGATATTTATAGCTTATTTTGAATTTGAGTATATTCCCCAATTGAATAAGGGACTAGTATTATTGATTCATCAAGATTGGTATCATTTTGTGGCTAATGAAATTCATTATTATATCCATCTCCATAATTCACACATTCTTACACTTAAATATCCTATTTGATGGTTGTGATTCTCCTTGAAAGTTACTTACCATTTCAAGAGCATCTTCTAGAAAACCTACATTTAGAAACACTGAATCATTTTGAGAGATTTTAATGAAGGCACACTTGCCTAGGTTTTGTAAAATCTAAAGAGCAATGGTATTTGGTTCTTGAAGGATTAAACCCATTTTTGGTTAAATTGTGTTGAATATCCAAACACTAAGTGGCAAGGTCATAGGATTTCAACTAAAAAGTTGAGGAAACAAAAGTTTCAATTATGAAATCTAAATTGTGTGTCTTTGTATTGTCTCCAATTTTAATAAAATACTTAAATAATTAATAGTACCAAAATTAAAATTTAATTATTTGGACCTTTAATTATTTTGAAAGGGACCCATATTTATTAATTATTCATAGGTGTTTTTCATGTCAGCATTTTTTTGTAAACCTAAGGGAGTTTTCTCCAAAGTGGTATTTATATGCAACATGTAGGAAGTTATTAGTATGTGATTTTGATTATTTCTTTTTACTATCAATTCCAATTGGAGTTTAGTATTATTTTGTCATTTAAGAAGTGGAAAATCTTCCCTACTTGGCTATTGTAGTTTTGGTCAACCCTCACCCTATTCTATCTTTGTATTGCTTTTCTTTCAATTTGCCACATCTAGAGCACTATCTTTGTCTACAAATATAATTGGTATATATCAAGTTTGACATCTTTCCTCATCTAGCATATATCTTGCACAATTTGTGTTCTAATATCATCTTATCTGGCACACAACATGTAAATTCACTACTTGATTAATTGCACTGTAATGTCTCCTTTCTAAGATGAAAAACATTTTTTCATGGATTGGCCTACTACTAGAGTTCACATAGGCCAATAGAGTCTGTAGGGACTCATATAGGACATATAGACCCATACATGTGCTTTTTAGGTTGGTTTGGGTAGTCAACAATAGGTTTCTAAAATTTAGGACAGATCCCTAATTTGTAGGGACTAATTGGGAGTTGTCTAGGAGGCTTCTAGAGACCACTAGCAAAATTTTGGAGACATTAGATGTATCTTCTAATTTTTAGGAAGAAATCCCACTTCATTGAAACACACTCTAAAGGTGCACACAGTAGAGTAGATTCATTAGTACTCAATTTTAGAGTGATAGACTCTATCTCCTGCTTTTTAGGAGGTTGTTGCTTGATTATAGGAGGAGATTCCTACCTTTTAGGAGGTTTTCATGTTTTCCAGAGTTGAGGTTCTATGAGATCACCCGCTAGTTTCAATTTTAGGATATTTGGGTATGTTCCCTATTTTTTAGGATTATCCCTAGATTTGAGGGTGAGATTGCTAGTTGGCCTAATTTGTCCAACATTAGTCACAGGTAGGTGACAAACTCAGTTTCATGTTTTAGAGGTGTTTGGGTTGTTTTTTGGCTACTTGGGAAATATTTAAATATATTTAAATATTCTCCTAAGTTAGCACTTTAATAATTTAAATAAGGCTAGGTGTTTAGCCCTTTTGGAGTAATAAGGAGTTTTTTGGCTCCTTCTGGATCTACTTTCCTATGGGTGTTAACTCATTGGAAAGAGCTCAGTCTCTACTATTTGATTATCGCTTACTAGGACATATTTGATTCTTGAAGCTATTTTCATTAATAAAGTAATGATTTCTTTCTATTTGGATAACTTTATTGGGGAAAATAATGTTATCTTATAAAGTTCAAATGAATTCCACTTTAGGGTTCTTTTAGGATTTTAATTGCCTTGGAGAGGGGATATAAGGAGAGGGAAACCTAAAGAAAAGTATTGTTTATCATTTTGTCAACCTATTTTGGATGTCATTTCTCTGGAAGAGCATTCCTCACCTAGGACGCAAACCCTAGGGTTGAGAGTAGATTTGTTGGGACGTGGCCCTCAAAAAGATCAAATTTAAAGGTTTTTATACATATAGTTTGATCAAGGAAGAGGATCAATTTCTAGTATTGCAATCACACTTTGTAGGAAGTAGATTTTTAGGGAAGGTGACCACTTTAGTTCAGCCTGGCATTTCCTTGCAATAATGCACTTGAGGAATTCTGGGGTGTTTAATTACAGTAGACTGTAGTTGTTTTATTGCAGCATCTTGGGCTTTATCATTGAACTTGTTTGGTTGTAGTTGGTTCCCACCTTTAGTTGGCATCAACCTTGTTTGAAGTACATTTGTATTGGGACTATTCTAAAATAAATCAAACTCTACTGGTATAGTTTTAGAGTCATTTCTAGATTAGTATATATTGTTCATATGATTTCTGTCACTTATATTTTATCAATTACTATTATTTATTCATTGTAATACCTATATTCTAAAAAATACAAAAATAAATAACATTCTTTTGCAAATTCTATCTAGCTCTATAAGATCAAAACAAATCTACAAGAAAATATAATTTATATAATTAAACATTATAGTAGTAGCAAACTAAATATCCATTTGGGATATTTCAATGGTATCAGAGCACTAAACCTACCAACCTATTGAGTTAGTTGTAGGTCAATACGATTGCTAGAATTTAAAATGGGTGCTCTATGGTTTCATCTCTGTCAACAAGTACAAGTAAGATGCCTCCTGCTAAGGCTTTTAGTGATGCAATAATGAGTAGCTACCATCATTATTATTCTCTTCCTAAGGAGATACAAGACATTCTTACATTCACACAATTTATGGGTATACTAGATGTCAAGGATGATTTTGTATCTAAAAATTCATATCAGCAACAACAAAGGAAAGAAGAATCAAAGGATAGAAAAGAAAGTATTGGGAGAGAAGATAAGTCAACAAGGGAAACAAGGACCAATAATAACCAGCAAGAGAAATTACTAGATGATGATCTTGATGGGGTATCAAAAGAGGATATTGACAAGAGCTTTGATCTGCAATGGTAGTCCACATCCTTTTCTTATGGATTTACATGTCCATAAGTTTATTTTAGAAAGCTAATTGAAGGTTGGTAAAGAAAAGGTCATTATAGCCTTGTCACATTTTGACAATTCCCACAAGTTAGTAGAGAGCTACATTTGGAAGATCAAACTTGAGAGAAGACATAAATGTAAAGAAGAGGCTTCATCAATCTTTGATTTGCATGTGCTTAAGACAGCCATGGAGGCAGTGAAGAATAATTATTTAAAACTCCTTATAGAGATCATCTTTTTGACCTTGGTGTTATTTACTCTATTTCTTTGAGAGGAAAAGAAGAGGAGGTTGAAAAACTTATTTCAAAACTTGTAAAGGTTAGAGAAACTTTAGAAAATTCTCGAGTAGCTCTCCTAATGGAAGAAAATTGTATTAAAGAACTGTGTAGGAAGTTGAGTTTAATCCATGCTTTACCAACAAAATTAGAAAACATGCCTCTTGCAATAGCCTATTCAAATAGACAGCATATTCATGAGGTGAATGGGGAAGAGGGTCCACTTCATGATACATTATCTAGTGATATTAGTTGTTCCATTAATACTGGGGATATACAACATGATTCCAAAGAATATATACAGGAGGCTTCCAAAATTCTGAGTTTGGATAGTAGTAATTTTATTTCCCATTCTCATGAGTTTATTTTCTATAGTCTTGAAGAATTTGATGATATAAATTCAATCATTATTGATAACTCCTTTTTTGAGATGAGTGTTGATTTGATTTTAGATAACACACTCTTTCAATTGGATGAGGAGGAGGCTCTTGATCTTGATGACACAAATGATATTTGAAGCTCAATCTTAGAGTATGATTGTGAAGTTGAGCATACACTTGGTGGGTTGGCCACTCAAAACTTGTCCCTTATGAGCATGGATGGCACATATACTTTTGTTAAGAGGTGGCCTCATGGTTTCCTTGATAGGGCATAAATAACCTTGTTGATTGGTGACTTTATAGTCTTCAATCCATTGAGGATTAGTAAATATCCTAGTGGGCATCTTATGACTCATTTGAGTTTTTCACTATCTACATTAGGTTTCTAATAGTATGGGAGTGTTGGGAGGTGCCCCTATAGGTTAATCATGGAGTGGGGAGTGTTTTTTGTTGATTGGAATCGGTTTGATAACATGTTTGATATCACTTGTGTTGCTAGTCAGAGTTGTGAAAGTAAGATAGGGTGGCCATTGTTGATAGTTTTTTAGCATGCAAGATATTACTCACCCATAGTTATGGTGTCCTACATACATAGAGGGTTACTTGATAGTGATGGTGATAATATGAAGTTCTTCTACATGACACACAGTACAACATATGTTTGGTTATGGGACCCAAGTATTGATTTGTGAGATACATCACTTTACATAGACTTCCATATATTACTTCTTGGTTTGGAGTGTCTAGACATTTTTGTCAAAATGGAATAGTTGGTTGTATGTTTGAGAGATATGGAGGGTCACATGCTATGGTTGAACATGTTATCCTATCATTTTCCCCAGATTGCATCAGGATCAAGGATTGTTAGTAGGGACCTCACAGGAAGGCATTTGCAATATGGGTTTGCACATCTATTCATACAAGTGCCATATGAATATCTTGCATTTTTTATAAATGGTTTGGAATCCAAGAATCAACATTTATAATGCATTCCTCCAATGGATTCATGATGAGATGCTACACTTTGAACATCTTGATGTTTATATCAAAGTAGTGCAACGATTGGGTGGAGTAGTGTGTTTTACATTAATATGGGAATTTAATAATTGATTTTCAAAATGTAGATGCAAATTACTTGAGGAAAAGCAATCTCCAAGAAGGGAGAATTGTAATATCCATTTTTTAGGATGATAGACATTTTTTCATGGATTTTCCTACTACTAGAGTTCCTATATGCCAATAGAGTATGTAGGGGACTCATATAGGGCATATAGACCCAGACATGAGCTTTTCAATCTAGTTTGGGTAGTCAAAAATAGGTTTCTAAAATTTAGGAAGGATACCTATTATTTAGGAACTGATTGGGAATTATCTAGGAGGCTTCCAAAGACCACTAGGAACTTTTCAGAGATATTGGATGCATCTCCTAATTTCTAGGAATAACTCCCACTTCACTGACACACACTTTGAAGATGCACATGGTAGAGGAGATTCATTAGTACTTAGTTTTAGAGTGATAGACTCTATCTCCTACTTTTTAGGAGGTATTTCCTTGATTGTAGGAGGAGATTACTACCTTTTAGGAGGTTGTGACATTTTCTAGAGTTGAGGTTCTATGAGATCGCCCCCTGATCTCAATTTTAGGAGATTTTGGTATGTTACCTATTTTTTAAGAGTATCCCTAGATTTGAGAGTGAGACTACCAGTTGGCCCAAGTTGTCCAACATCAATCACAGGTAGGTGACAAACTTAGTTTCATGTTTTGGAGGTGTTTGGGTTGTTATTTGGCTACTTGGGAAATATTTTAATATATTTAAGTATTCTCCTAAGTTATCATTTTAATAATTTAAATAAGGCTAAGTGTTTAGTCATTTTGGAATAACAAGGAGTTTTTTGGATCATTTTCCTATGTGATAGCTCATTGGAAAGAACTCAATCTCTACTATTTGATTATCACCTACTGAGACCTATTTTATGCTTGGAGATATTTTTCATTAATAAAGTAATGATTTCTTTCTATTTGGACAACTTTATTGGGGAAAATAATGTTATATTATTAAGTTCAAATGAATTCCACTTTAGGGTTCTTTTTGGGTTTGAATTGCCTTGGAAAGGGGATATAAGGAGAAGGTAACCTAAAGGTGAGTATCCTTTATCATTTTTTCACCCTAGTTTGGATGCCATTTCTCTAAGAGAGAATTCCTCACCTAGGATGCAAACCCTAGAGCTAACAGCATATTTGTTGGGACGTAGCCCACAATAAGATTAGATTTGAAGGTTCTTATGCATACAGTTTGATCAAGGTAGAGGATCAATTTCTACTATTGCAATCACACTTTGTAGGCAGTGGATTTTTAGGGAAGGTAACCACTTTGGTTTGTCCTTGTCATGTCCCCTATTCAAATAATTAAAAAAAAAAAAAAACTTTGTTAAGGCAGGCAGGCTCCAAAAAGGTGAAATTTTGGAAAAAGGGGCCAATCTTTGGAAACCAATGGACTAATAAATAAAAATTATTATTAAATTATATTTTATTAACCCCTCTTGGACGTGAGTTAGGGTTATGCCCTCTTTAAAAGGGTTTTGGAGGCATTTTGGGCTCATTCTACATCTTGATTCTTGCTAATTTTCTTGTTGTTCTTCAGAGGCTGCCAAACCTGTGGAGAAGGAGACCCAAGAATCGGAGTTTGTAGGTTTCTAGGAAGGCTAAAGATGGGAATTTGAAGCCATTCCATGTGCATGCTCATACAGAGTTTTCCTTTGTGCTGAATAGTGCCGATTTGGGTGTTTTCGAGGTTGTTTTTGGTTTGAGTTTGGGTTTTCAGTTGAGTGTTTCATATCAGTTTGGTTTGCTACTATTTTTTAGACTTTATGATGTTAAAATAGAGCTGAATATATGTATTGGGTCATGATTAAACTTCTGAGATATTTTATGAGTGTTTTGTGGTGTTTCCGGGCATTTTTGTGTTAATTTTGGGAGCCCGATTGAGCATAGTTTTGCCCTACATTTGTGAGTTGTTGTGTAAAGACTATAAAAATCTGGAAATGTCATTTTGTAGGCTTTTATGCTGCTGAAATTTCTGTAAAAATTTCCATTTTCAGATTTATTAATAATTTGTGAAGTTGTGAAGTTTTTGGCACAAATTTGGACATACCCTATTTGGGTTTTATTGGGAAATTGGTAGATCTTTGTAATATTGGTTGTTTGATTTTAAAGTTCTGATTTGAGGCTAGAAATATCATAAAAATTTAGTAAAGGGACATTACAGTGGTATCAGAGCCATGATCTTGCCAGCATGAGGGTTTGTAGAAGTTGCATGTCAGTTTTAACAACTACCCAGATCTTGCATGACAAGTTTTGATAACTACCCAGATCTTGCATGTCATATTTTATGATTGCATGCAACTAAGTGAAAGAGAAAAAAGATATTTGTAGTGAGAAAAGAATAAAAAAGTTTTGATCAAACCCCCAGTTGAAAGCAAATGTACAAAATCCAAGGAAGAAAAAAGTATGGCTGATCCAGATGAGATGGCAAAGAAATTCTTCCAAGACATCCAAAATACTCAGAAGCAAACAGTGGATGGTTTGGCGGAAACTAGAGAGGCTTTGCGAATATTGATAGAAAAATTACAAGGAATTGCATCTATTAATGAGAAAGGGAGCACTTCAGAGGAGCCAAGAAATGGGAGATCCACATCATCTAAATCAACCAAATCTATTTTCTTGCCTGCAGATGAGCCACCAGTACCAAATCCAGCCATTAATCCAGTGGAGGAGGTTACAGGTAATTTGATTACATTAAGAGCTACTTACAATGGCTTAGATGATGACTTTCGTAGTTCAGTTCCTTTTAGAGAATATGTGGATATGATGAACGCTTTGATGCCCAAGAAAGAGAATAGGAGGGAGCATGACACAAGTGAAAGAGAGCTCAAAAATAAAATAAGCAAGTTTACAGCACCTAATTTTGATGGAACAAATAAAATTTTAGCTAGATCATGGCTACAAAAATTACAAACTTTCTTCACACTTAACCCCATGAAAGAGAGTGATGCTATTCAGTTTGCAAGTCTACACTTGGAAGATGCAGCCTATGATTGGTGGTATCATGGAATGACTACTCAAGGTCACGATCAGGTAACTACATTTGAAGATTTCAGTCAAAGGGTGATAGATAGATTTGACCTCAAGGATGATGAAGAGTACTTTAAAGAATTATCAAAGTTGAAGCAAACCAAATCAGTTAATGAGTATACAGAAGAATTTCAAAAAGTGGCTTTTATGGTACCTGATATGAGTGAAAAGAGGATCGTTTATCTTTTTCTTGATGGTTTAGAAGATTCTGTTAAGGGTTTGGTTAAGGCTTTCTCACCCTCAACCTTACAGGAAGCTATCAAAAGAAGCTTGCAACTTGAAACTTGCGTGCCTATGAAATCAATCACTAATCAAAAACCCCCAAATCTTTGGCAACATAAGGGAAATTTTCAGAAAAAGAATTTCCCAACACTACCACCAAAAGATGTGACAAATGTGACAAAAAAGAAGGTAGATGAAGAGACTAGGAGTGAATTACGAAGGAAAAAGCTTTGTTTTACTTGTAGAGAACCATGGGTTCTAGGACACAGATGTTTGGAGAAAGGTCAAGTGCACTATATTGAAGTTGCTTCAAAATCTGATTCAGATGAGCATGAGGAATTTCATGATACTAAGGAGGAGGTAGAAGAAGAGAAAGTAGAAGAAATCAGCAAGGATGGCACTTTAGTAGCATTATCAGGAGTCCCAAGATACCATCCCTTCCGAATTCGAGGGGTAATAGCAGGGCAAAGGTTGACTGTTCTTCTTGATAGTGGGGCAACTCACAATTTTATTGATGAGGCATTTGTCATGAAAAGAGGGCTTAAAGTAGAAGATTTTGATGGATTCAATGTTACTGTAGCTGATGGATTCACTATGCCTTGCACATGGGTGGTGAAACAACTCAAGATGTCCTTAGGAGATTATGAGTTATGTGATGACTTCTATGTGGTTGGTATTGGGGAGACAGATCTTGTATTGGGTGTTCAATGGTTGCACTCTATCGGAGGCTATTACATGAACCATCAAACTATGGAGTTTAAATTTCATTCCAATGGGAAAGAAGTCATATTGAGGGTTATCGAATGGAGCACCTAAGGCAGTCTCTGCAAAGAGGATGGAGAGGACTTTTTGAAGAGGACAAGTAACATGGGCAGCAGGAGTCATAATCCAACCAACAAGCTCTCCAAAGAATCAAGGTAATTTCCATTTTGAAATTCAAAATATTCTTGATAAGCATAGTATAGTTTTCAATGATTTGCCTCCAGGATTACCACCAAATAGAGGTTTTGAGCATGTTATAGAGTTAGAACAGGGTGCCAAACTAGTTATAACAACCCCATACCGCCATCCAAGAGGTTATAAGGAAGAAATTGAAAAAATTATTAAAGAACTCCTGGACATGGGATTCATAAGGCCTAGCTCTAGTCCATTTGCATCATCTGTGGTACTTGTCAAGAAAAAGGATGGTACAATGAGAATGTGTATAGACTACAGGGCTCTAAACAAGAAGACCATAAAAAATAGGTATCCCATACCACGCATAGATGAACTCATTGATGAGTTACATGGTGCTGTATACTTCTCAAAAATTGACTTAAGATCAGGCTACCATCAAATCCGAATGAGGAGTGAAGATGTGGAAAAGACTGCTTTCAGATGTCACTATGGGCACTTTGAATTTCTTGTTATGCCATTTGGTCTCACTAATGCACCTGCAACATTCCAATCTTGTATGAATAAGGTATTCAGTCAGCATCTTCGAAAATTTGTTTTGGTATTTTTTGATGATATCTTGATATACAGTAAAACATGGGAAGAGCATCTAAAGCACATAGACACTGTTTTGGGAATCTTGGAGCAGCAATCCTTCTATGCTAAGCTATCTAAATGTGAGTTTGGTTTGACAAAGATCCTATATTTGGGACATATTATAAGCTCTAAAGGAGTACAGGTTGATCAACAAAAAATCCAGACAATTTTGGATTGGCCTCCACCCACTAATCTTACACAGTTGAGAGGTTTCTTCGGGTTGTGTAGCTACTATAGGAGATTTTCCAAGGGATTTTCTCAGCTTGCTGCCCCCTTGACTAATTTGACAAAGAAATGAGCTTTTGTTTGGACAGAAGAGGCACAAAAAACATTTGATAAGCTTAAGGAGGTAATGAGTTCATGCCCTGTGCTTGCAATTCCAGATTTCTCATTACCTTTTGTTGTTGAATGTGATGCTTTTGGAGAAGGTATAGGGGCTGTCCTAACTCAAAGGGGACATCAAATAGCATTTGAGAGTCAAAAATTAAATCAATCAGAGAAAGGTTACTCCATCTATGATAAGGAAATGTTGGCAATCATGCATGCACTTCATAAGTTTAGACAATATTTGGTATGTGGGAGATTCATTGTAAAGACAGACCATAATAGCCTCAGGTTATTCTTGAACCAAAGGGATTTGAATAATCATCAACAAAAATGGGTAAGAAAATTGCAAGCTTATTATTTTGATATTGAATACATGAAAGGAAAGAATAATGTGGTTGTTGATGCTCTCTCGAGAAAGCCCACTTTGTGTTCCTTATCATCTATCTCTGCTGATTGGAAAGTCTCCATAATTTTAGAGTATGCTAAAGATTCATTTGCCACCAAGATTTTGGATAAGTTAGTGGATGATAATAGGTACAAGGTTGTTGATGAATTGATTTATTACAAGAATAGGATCTTCTTAGTGCCAGGGTCAAAAACTAAGGAGAGGATATTGAGGGCCTTTCATGACACACCTTTGGCTGGTCACCAGGGATACTTCAAGACATACAGGAAAATTTGAGAGCGATTTTTATGGAAGGGTATGAAGGAGGATGTCCTTAAACACATTAAGGAATGTATGGTATGCCAACAAAGCAAGAGTGAGCAAAATTTTTCTGCAGGGTTGTTGCAGCCACTTCCTATTCCCGAACAAAAATGGGAAAGTATTTCCATGGATTTCATCACTGGGTTGCCCAAGGTTCAAGGTAAGGATTGCATATATGTGGTGGTAGATAGACTAACTAAGTATGCACATTTCTTTCCTATCACATCTGATTTCAAGGCATCACAAGTGGCCAAATTGTTCTTCAAGGAAATTTTTAGATTACATGGTTTGCCTAGAAACATTGTTAGTGACCAGGACAGTAGATTCCTCAGCTCTTTTTGGAATTAGCTCTTTCATTTGGTAGGAACTAAACTCACTCCCAGTACTAGCTATCACCCTCAAACAGATGGACAAACAGAGATCGTTAATAAATGGATAGAAGGATATTTGAGGAACTATGTTTCAAATCAACAACATGCTTGGGTGAAATGGTTACACCTAAGGGAGTATTGTTACAATACATCTCATCACATGTCTATTGGTATGCCTCCTTTTCATGATCTTTATGGTTATGATGCCCTTTCCTTTGTTGATCTAATACTTTCCGATAGCAGAGTACCCATAGCAAGTGATTTCATCAAGCAAAGCCAAGACATAATAAGGTCCCTCAAGGATAATCTACAACATGCACAAAACCAACAAAAGATATATGCTGACAGGAAAAGGATTGAAAGATCTTTTGAGGTGGGAGATTTGGTATTTTTTAGGTTGCAACCATATAAGCAAAGCACCTTGAAGAGAAGTGGAGCAGAGAAACTCAAGCCAAGGTTCTATGGGCCTTATAAAATCATCAAGAAGGTAGGAGAGGTAGCTTATGAATTGGAGCTCCCACCAAATAGCAAAATACATAATATTTTTCATGTATCTTGCTTAAAGAAGGTTCTAGGCCAGCAAACCATAGTATCTACAGAATTACCACCTCTTGATGATGAAGGGAAATTAGTTTTGATACTAGAAGAGATTTTGGATACAAGAGAGAAAAGGTTGAGAAATAGGAGCATCATAGAGCATTTGGTCAAATGGAAAGGATTACCACTAGAAGATGCAACTTGGGAAGGAGCACATATTCTTGAGAATTCCAACCTTCATTGCTTGAGGACAAGCAATATTTGGGAGGGGAGGACTTGTCATGTCCCCTATTCAAATAATTTTTTTTTAAAAAAAAAACTTTGTTAAGGCAGGCAGGCTCCAAAAAGGTGAAATTTTGGAAAAAGGGGCTAATCTTTGGAAACCAATGGACTAATAAATAAAAATTATTAATAAATTATATTTTATTAACCCCTCTTGGATGTGAGTTAGGGTTATGCCCTCTTTAAAAGGGGTTTGGAGGCATTTTGGGCTCATTCTACATCTTGATTCTTGCTAATTTTCTTGTTGTTCTTCAAAGGCTGCCAAACTTGTGGAGAAGGAGAGCCAAGAACGGGAGTTTGTAGGTTTCTAGGAAGGCTAAGGATGGGATTTTGAAGCCATTCCATGTGCATGCTCATACAGAGTTTGCCTTTGTGCTGAATAGTGCCGATTTGGGTGTTTTCGGGGTTGTTTTTGGTTTGAGTTTGGGTTTTCAGTTGAGTGTTTCATATTAGTTTGGTTTGCTTCTGTTTTTCAAACTTTATGATGTTAAAATAGAGCTGAATATATGTATTGGGTTGTGATTAAACTTCTGAGATAGTTTATGAGTGTTTTGTGGTGTTTCCGGCATTTTTGTGTTAATTTTGGGAGCCTGATTGAGCATAGTTTTGCCCTACATTTGTGGGCTGTTGTGTAAAGACTATACAAATCTAGAAATTTCATTTTGTAGGCTGTTATGCTGTTGAAATTTTTGTAAAAATGTCCATTTTCAGATTTATTAATAATTTGTGAAGTTGTGAAGTTTTTGGCACAAATTTGGACATACCCGATTTGGGTTTTATTGGGAAATTGGAAAATCTTTGTAATATTGGTTGTTTGATTTTAAAGTTCTGATTTGAGGCTGGAAATATCATAAAAAACCAGTAAAGGGACATTACAGTCCTAGTGTTTCCTTGTAGTAGCTCATGTGAGTAATTCTGGTGTGTATAATTGTAGTAGACTAGAGTTGTTTTATTGAACCAACTTGGACTTTATCATTTGAATTTGTTTGGCTATACATGGTTCCCATCTTCAGTTGGCATCACTCTTGTTTGAAGTACACCTATGTTGGGACTATTTTGAAATAAATCAGACTTTGTTGGTATAGTTTTAGAGTCATATATGATTTCTATCACTTCTATTTTATTAGTTACTATTATTTATTCATTTTAATACCTATATTCTAAAAAATACAAAATGAAACAATATTCTTCTATAACTTTTTTCTAGCTCTACAAGATCAAAACAAATCTATTTGGATGACTTTATTGGGGAAAATAATGTTATATTATTAAGTTCAAATGAATTCCACTTTAGGGCTCTTTTAGGGTTCAAATTTCCTTGGAGAGGGGATATAAGGAGAAGGAAATTTAAAGGTGAGTATCTTTTCATTTTTTCAACCTATTTTGGATGTCATTTCTCTAGAAGAGCATTCCTCAACTAGGACACAAACACTAGTGCTGAGAGTAGATTTGTTGGGATGTAGCCCTCAACAAGATCATATTCAAAGGATCTTATGCATACAATTTGATCAAGGTAGAGGATTGATTTCTAGTATTGTAGTCACACTTTGTAAGAAGTACATTTTTAGGAAAGGTGACCACTTTGGTTCATCTTGGCATTTCCTTGTAGAAACTCACATGAGGAATTCTATGGTGTTTAATTGCAACAGACTAGAGT
This sequence comes from Cupressus sempervirens, assembly GCA_028749045.1. Classification (NCBI taxonomy): domain Eukaryota; kingdom Viridiplantae; phylum Streptophyta; class Pinopsida; order Cupressales; family Cupressaceae; genus Cupressus; species Cupressus sempervirens. Next base: position 409,853,074 of record CM053793.1, on the reverse strand, counting down.
TGTTTTATTGTAGTAGCTTGGGCTTTATAATTCAAACTTGTTTGGTTGAAGTTGGTTCCCATCTTCAACTAGCATCAACCTTGTTTGAAGTACATCTGTATTGGGACTATTCTAAACTAAATCAAACTCATCTAGTATGGTTTTAGAGTTATTTATATATTTGTATGTATTGTTATATATGATTTCTATCACTTCTATTTTATTAGTTACTATTATTTATTCATTGTAATACCTATATTCTAAAAAATACAAATAGAAATAACATTTTTGAAAAACTTCTATCTAGCTCTATAAGATCAAAACAAATCTACAAAAAAAATATAATTTATATAATTAAACATTATAGCAATAGCAGAGTAAACATATGTTTGGGATATTTCATGCACCCACTTCACGACTTAAAAACCTTATAAATTTATGAAGAGATGACTCAAAAAAAATATGAACATGAAAAAAAATCTACCAACACCCTCGTACGACATCCCTATTACACCATATCCCCTTTAGATTGGGTTCTCCTTTAGGTTGAGTTATCCTTTGGGTCAAGTTTCCCCTTGGATTAAGATATCCTTCAAACCACATTCTCTTTAGATTGAGTTCCCCTTTGGAACAAGTTTCTCCTTGGATCAAGTTCTCCTTCAATTTGAGTTCTCCTTCAGGTCGAGTTCCCATTTGGATCAAGATCTCCTTTGGACAAATTTTCCCTTTGGATTGAGATTCCCCTTCAAATCAAGTTCTCTTTTGGGTTAAGATTCCCTTAGGACAGAGTTTCCCTATGGATCAAGATTTCCTTTGAGCTAGATTCCCTTCAACTTGAGTTCCCCTTTTAATCAAGCTCTCCTTCTAGTCACGCTCTCCTTTGGGTTGAGTTTCCCTTTGGATTGAGATCCCTTTCATGTCAAGTTTTCCTTCAGATTGAGTTTTCTTTCAGGTTGAGATTCCCTTTGGATAAAGATCTCCTTCAGATCAAGATCTCCTTTAGACTAAGATTTCCTTTAAATAGAGATCATCTTTCAACTAATATTTCCTTCAAATAGGGATCACCTATGCCAATATCATCTTGGGAACATTCCATTCAATGTAATAACTTTGTTTCTACTTCCACTCATGGTGAATCTATCAAATCTAGTGATATAGATTCTTTTTATATTCTTGGTTATCATGGATTCACTAAGAATGGATATCTTAAAAAAGAAAAAGGAAATCAAGTGCCCTTAGGCAATGGGGGGCATATGCATTCTTATATGCCATATACTGTCAACACTATCGTTGATCATAATTTAGAATGTATGGAACAATGTCTTGAATCTAATTCTTTGTCCACATCCTCTCTTTTGGCATCTAATATATCTTCTCCTATTAATCAAGAGATGGTTTTTCCTAAACTTTGTCATGCTAAGGAAATTACTAGACTCAAACATCAAAAAAGACATAGTCAACAACATATGAATCATCCATTTTGCATGAATCATGAGTATCATGATCACTTTACTAATGATTATCAATATATACATTACAAAATTCAAAAATTCATTCCCCTTATGATGAGCTCTATTTCAATCCTAATTTCTTGAAATAGCATTTGAGTCCCTATTATATTTCTCCATGCCATGTAACATTGTTATCCTACCTCAGTGGGGCTCATCGACATACATGGTTTTCTTTATGAGTAGAATAATAGGTCATCTTTTCCCTTGCTCCTAAACTTGGGAGGAATGGGAACCATATTCATCTTTCTCATTCCCCCAAGGATCCACTATTCCTTTGGTTGTGTTATTTTATTATTATGTGACATCAAATCTTACATTATTTTCACACTACAACATTTAGGGTCAAATTGTAATGGCATTTTGTGATAGTGGTGTAATTTGTGTTTATTTTCATGTTTTTTTTTGCAATTATCCCCAAAATCATCATAATACCAACATTGGAATTAAAATTGGGATGCTTGAATGAGTATTTTTTAAAAAAATTACAAAAATCATTCCATATTTGTTTTGATTATGGAGAGTTGTGCACGATAGAGGGTGTAGAGTTTTGAATGAGGGTAGAGAGCTCTAAACATTGTCATTCCCTTATGATTGGTGCATTTCATTGTCATGCCCTTGTGATCTCTATATTTTGTTTCCATGCCCTTTCTCTATGATTTTATATTTGTGTTATGCCCTTGTGATCTATGTGCCCTTTCTCTATGATTTCATTGGTGTGATGTGCCCTCATGATCTCTATGCCCTTGCTCTATGATTTTCTTCAAGGGGTATGTAAATTTTCTTTTCTTTTCCTTCTAAACATGTATCTATTTATATTTCCTTATAAACATGTATATCTTAAAGATCCTTTTAAGGTGCTTATTACATCTTAGCATGATAGAAAAATTGATCCAACTACATACATATTCTAGAATCCAAATAATAAAACAATAAAGCTCACTCAATCTGTACTAAGTGACTTACCTCAAGATGCTACACAAAAATAATGTAGACTAGGAAAAATGTCTAGAGTTTGCAAGAAATTTTACAAAAAAATATCATAGAATATATTTTTAGAAAGAAACTAGCCATAACCCAGTTGAATGGATCTAGTTATTGATTAACTAGGTTGATTAAAAATTCCTATAAGTTTCATCAGATTAGGTACAATAAAATGAACAATTAGTTATTATCAACTAGTAGGATCAAATATAATTTTCCAAGGTGATAAAATTGCATATGTAGATGCATCACTTGCATGCTAGGCATCAAGTGCATTCCCCAATTTATAATGAATGGTTGGATATAAAGTGCATTCCCCAATTTATAATGAATGGTTGGATATAATGGCTCTGTATGTTGGCCCAACAATAGAAGCCAAGGATGTAACCATGTATGTATTTGCACACTCTTCTTGCAAGGTTTCCAAGTATCTATTGCTACTATTAATTTTGGCATCTCTATATGATCTAGAATGTTATGAAGTATTGAAGCTAGTAGTAACTTATCCCATGTCTCTTGAAAATGTAGCATACGTGCTTGGCCAAACAATGGTATCAGAAACCCAAAGAAATGGACTACTTAATTCAGGATTGGACATCCCAAATGACTCCAATGCACTATTTAGTATCATTTAATTATCGACTAGGGATGTAAACTTGGAATGGCATCTGAAAAGTATATACTTCAAACCTCCTTTTCTAATCCTATTTAAGGAATTAAAATGCTTATTCTTTAGGAAAATTAAACTAAAACTGATAAAAAAAATGTATTCTAATCAAAGCAAGAAATTATAGTTAGGAACTACTCCAACTGACTATACTACAGAAACAAGCTACTAATTCTAGTATCAGTGGCTATAGGAACAATAGAGTTCTAAAACATATAAATGAATAGAAAATTAACTCTATAGTAACAAAGAAATTCACTCACCAAGTGGGCCCCCCTTGAATGAGTGAATGGAAATTAAAATCAAGATAAAAGCTACAAACTTGAACTAAACATTCTATTCATCCATAAAAATGATTTCACTTGATTGAAATAGTATGCAAGAGTTCTATATTAAAAACTAGTTTTGTTTGACTAACTCCAAAAGAGTCTATTTAAAAGGAAACTACTACTAACTTCCTAAACCTACAATCACTTTATAATGTGGATAGGTTGCAACTCATAAAGTTTCATAACAAAAACATTATTGACCATGAACAATCCTAGAATATAGTGCACACTAAATCTACATGTTGCATGCAACAAGAAGCATTAACTTGCTTTACAAAGATTCTACAATCACAATTGGCTTTGATGACTCTTGTGCTAGTATGTCAGTCCTTGAATATCCATGTTCAACTCTACAAGATAATTAATGCACACAAATCCAATCATATACATATATATCCACATCATCAATATTAGGAAAAGGTGTTAGTCTTAATTATCACTCCTACAAACCTACGACTACAGGAGGTAACTACCCAAAACATAGCTTAGGAGAGAAAACATCCATTAACATGTATACCTATTATATTCACCATTCTTGTCCATCAAATTAAGAAGATATTATGTCTTTAGAGATATCCACATTCCATATTATGTTCTCACACATATATAATCATATACATAGAATCCATAAGTTCATATGCTTAAAACCATAAATTTATGTCTATATGCAATCAAATGTCTTAGAAAGAGGATAAAAAGTGGTGATAAAGATGGCTAATTTAGGAGCCCATCATTCCCCCCAACTAAACTATTGTTGGCCCCAAACAATCATCAAGTTTTGAACCTTGGCACAAACCCTCAAATCACTAGCTATTATCTGCCCTAAATCATCATGAATATAATCAAATTATCCATGAGTCTCTTTAAGTCTTTCCCAATGCTAAACTTTAGAGGCCATGTCATAATCTATTGTATTGTCATTCATTGCCAGCAATGGCTAAAGGAAGAGTGGAAATTGAAACCTTAGTGGAACCCAACAATTAAGAAGTTTCCTACCCAACATAGTATACCATGGAGCTCTCCTTGTGGCACAGGTTAGATTTTGAGGTGAGTGAGGTTACATTCTCTTTAGATCCTATGACATCCTTATCCACCTCTGCCTGGAGGTATTAATTGTTGTAGCAACATCTCGAGAGGAATGTTGGTCCCAATCTACAAAGGCTTATTCTCTCACAAGATAGATTGTATTGGCTCCACTAGTGTTTGCTATGATAGAGCTCTAGTCAAAATATATTCTTCAAGAGTGTTGTACCTCAAGCCTCATTAGTAAATAAACTGACATTTCTTTCTCCCTATATGGAATAGCCTAGTGTTCATAACTTATATCATTCTGCATCCATGATATGACTACTCTGAGTTGTACATCTCCTACATAGAGGAGTGAATTCTACACTGTGTCATTAGGAACTTCCAAGTTATGCAAGTACAATTCACACAATAGATTCTTCAAAGCCATTGGGGTAGATTGAAAGACATAGTAAAATTAGTGGGGAGTTGAGATGGATAGATTGAGGCCTTCTACAATCCTTATCAATTTTAAATTAACAAGTTGTTCTTGCAGGAATATTGCATACACTGGTGAGGGTGATTTGTATTCCATCAGTTGTGGAATGAACCTACTAATATGATCAATTCTTCATTTCAATACCTAAATCTCCTCTAATTTCTAATCCAATTGAGAATTATGCTCATTAATGACTCATTTCAATTTTTATTTTTCTAAATCCCATTGTGTCTTTTCCCATAACAATTATTGGTACAAACTTATTCCTACTGCAATAGGTGTAGACAAATCTAGTGAGGGTGAAGGTTTCTGATTGAGTATGTCCACCCATCTAGAGGGTACATGGAGAATTTTAACTATTTCTTCAAGTGAAGAGGACTTATCCTTCCACACAATAATTATCCTGATCAAATTGGTTTCTTTACTAACATCAATTGCCACCTTAGCTAGCATTTTTAACTTTTGTTGACTACCCTATTGGGGTACTTCTTCAATGATTTTAGTTCCAAAGTCAGGCATTTCCTCTAAGTTTATACTAACATCTAGCTAGGTAGAATTATCTACATATTCATCTATGTCTTCAAAGTCCTTAGGATCTTGATCACTATCTATCAGTATGTAGTTAACCCTAGGGCTAACCTCTATTTTTGGACTCTACTCTCTCATTATTGTGTCACTAGTTGCAAGTTTATTATTCAATTCCTTAGAAGAGGGATTTTTCAAAGGTTCATTTTCTATATATTTAGAATCAATGTTAACAATAGGAATAGATGCTTTAGGATCTTTGTCAAAAAGTCTTTTACTTTGCATCATAGGGGGTGTGGATGAGCTAAAAGGACTCTTCTATTTATTTTTCTTCTTAATGACCACCTCCTCTACCATTTCTTTAGGAGGTTTTTTAGGATTCTCTTCCCTAGGGGAATGTAGAGTTTCTTCCATATTATCAGCATTGTCACCGGGCTAAGGTTCTAATGTTTCCTCATATGGTTCTATTATCTTATCCTTACCCCTCGTAGATGAGAACCTTGTCCTTCTAGATGGTGAAGATTTTATAATATTAGGAGCTTCTACACTTTTTTTTTCTTCCTCTGAGAATTAGAGGCTCTAGAATTGGAAATTATTTTTCTTGGTGACCTAGAAATGGAAGGAGAAGCTTCTTGATCATTCTCAACTCTTTGAACAATTTTATGAACCTTAGAAGATGTTTTTTCTCTCCTACCAACATCATAACCTCTATGGCTGAATATCTTAGGTTCAACCTCATTCATTTGAAAAAATTCTTCCCATATCCCAACCTCTTATCTATTCAATTCCCTTTCCACCATCAATTTTACTAAGCAATGGTGTGGAATGAACCGGTTGCTTCCTAAATGGACTAACAAAGACAGTTTTTTCACAATGTTAAATAAGAAGTCAAGAAAATTTACCAGTTGGTCATCATGGTGGAGATGATTGGGAATTTTGAAGTGTAAAGCATGTAGGTATTTTTAATGTCGCTCATAGGTGAAGTAATGAATAAAAAATGTAGCTAGTTGAATGAACTCCAGGGACAGAGATAAACACATAGTTCCTTGCTTCTTGTCAATATCCAACTGAGGATCACCATGCAAAGTGAGATGTGCTCTTGCTAGTCACAAGTTGAAATCTTTCACCCATGGTTCAACTTCCTGAGGCAACCTTGTCACCTCAGCAACTACATCTTCTGTGAACTCAATTTTCAAACCTTTAACTTCTACAACCCCATCTTTCAAGGTGGACATAAATTGAAGGGAAACTTCCTTGTTAAACCTATTAAGGCTTAAACAATAATCTAGCCATCCTCTCCTTCTAAACATTTCATAGGTGGGTGCATCATTTAACAAAATGGTGGGGTCCATTTTTTCATGCCTTTGGAGGTCACCTCCCATTGCTTCTCTTAGAAAAATTTCTAATTTGGAAAACACAATTCTCATAGAATTTAATGATGGCAAATCTCAGATCTCAATGCATTATGGAAAAAATGTTGCAAAAGAAAATAGCGTGCAATCTACAACTTGATTCATAAAATTAAATATTTTTTTGCACAAAATCTAATGATTTTTACATAACATCTCATAAAAACTTGCACATGCCAAGGCTACCACCTTGAACATGTTGTAACACATCAGTAAAAGTTGAGATCATCTTTTAATATCTTTAATTCATTTTGATTGTGACGATGCAATCACAAAAGGATAGATCATCACATCATGTCATAGACAGATTTTGAAAATAGAATAGTTCCCTCCCAACTAAGTAATGGTGTGGGTCCCACCAAGCTAGGTTAAGCAAGAGTAAAAAATTAAAATGACACAAAATCCAAAAAATAAATGAATAGAAATAATATATGTACAAGTATATGTGGCACTAACCTAGAGGTGTTGTAGGAAGAGTTGTCCAAAAAATTGCAAGGTGGACATAAATTATAGAGAAACTTCCTCATTAAACCCCTTAAGGCTTAAACAATAATCCAACCATCCTCTCCTTTAAACATTTCATAGGTGGGTGCATCATTTAACAAAAATGTGTGGTCCATTGGTTCATGCCTTTGGAGGTCACCTCCCATTGCTTGTCTCAGACAAATTTCTAACTTGCAGAACATAATTCTCATATAATTCAGCGATGAAAAATCATAGACCTCAATGCATTATGGAACAAAATGTTGCAAAATAAAATGGTGTACAAATTGTAACTTGATTCATAAAATTAAAGGTTTGTTTGCACAAAATCTACTGAGTTTCACATAACATCTCCTAAAAACTCACACATGCCAAGGTTGTCACCCTGAACACATTGCAACACATCATTAAAAAGTGAGATCATATTTTAATATCTTTAATTCATTTTGATTGTGATGATGCAATCACAAAAGGACAAATCATCTTGTCATGTTGTAGACAAATTTTGAAAATAAAATAGTTCCCCCCAACTAAGTAATGGCATGTGTCCCACCAAGCCAAGTTAAGGAAGAGTGAAAAAATAAAATGACACAAAATTTTAAAAAAATGAATAGAAATAATATATGTACAAGTATATGTGGCACTAAACTAGAGGCATTATAGGAAGAGTAGTCAAAAAAAAACTGCACCTGCATATGTGAAGTGATGGGATGGGGTGGATGGGTGGAAAAGAGAGAAGGTCAGATGAAAAATTATTATGGAGAAAGTATTCCATGCAATGTGAAATATTTATTATGTTGGTCCTAAATGGAATTAGGAATTAGCAAAATCATGGGTGGAAGACCTAGATTCTTTAGCTATAGAAACTGTTGCTTCAACTATGCTCTTGAACTACTTGAGGAACTCATCATAGTTTATAGGTTTGTGGTAAATTTTTAGACAATGCTCATTGATGAGTAACTTGAATTGAAAAGGATCTATTATTGAAAGTTCTACAACTCGATTGTCAAATACTGATATAATTTCATAAGGCTCAAGCCATCTAGTTTGAAATTTCCTTGGTGTATGTTGGTATCATGAATCATATAATAGTGCCCAATCTCCAACAAAAAATTTCTTATCACAAATGAACTTATCATGCCACTTTTTCTATTATTATTGTATCAAATTTGTATTATGTAGAGAAAACTTCCTATATTCATCCAATCTATTTAATTACAATAACCAATCTTATTGTGCTTTGGTGTATCTAGATCTAAAGTAGTGTGAAATGTTTTATGCTAGAACTCAATTGGCATAGAGGAAAATCTTCCATATACCAACTTGAAAGGAGTAAAACCTGTGGTGGTTTTCCATGTGGTATGGTAAGCCCATATAGCTTTAGGAAGGTGAGTAGCCCAATCCTTTTTATGTGCAGCTACTATTTTAGTGAGAATAGATTCTATCTCCTAGTTTTTTATTTCAACCTAGCCATTGGCCTAAGGGTGATAATGTGAAGACTTTTCATGCTACACCATGTACTATTGCATCAACTCAATGATGAGATTATATGTGGATTGTGCCCCTTGATCTATGATAATCTCCCTTGATACTCCAAATCTAGTGAATATGCATTTATAAAGAAACTCAACAACTTTTTGATCTCTGAAATGTCTCATAGCTTTGGCTTTAGCCCATTTTGTTGCATAATTTGTACATACTAAGATGTAAGACTTTCCATGAGAAAAGGGTTCAATAGGGCCAACAAAGTCAATAACCCACTTGTTAAAGGATGTGACAACTACCTATGGCTATAGAGGCATTTCATCAGTCTTTGTGGGACATCCTAGATGTTGACACCTATCACAGTGTCGAGTATGCTTTGTTGCATCCTTATGCAAAGTAGGCTAGTAGTACCTAGTTGTCAAGATTTTATAGGTTGTCATCTTTGTGGAAAAGTATCCTCCACATGGCTCATCATGGTATGCCTGAAGGATATCATAAGTTTCATCTTCTTGAATACATCTCCTTGTGACCTAGTCTGGTCCTATATAAAACATAAAGCCTGAGATCCAAGAGAAGCTAAAACTCTTCTCAACTAACAAACAATGTTGTTTAGGAGAAAAGTGAGGTTATGTTCTCCTTGTAGCAAGTTACTTTTCTAAGTCTTCATAACATGGGTTAAAAGAATCAATAGAAAATAGGTGCTCATTAGGAAAATTATCATCAATTGATGTAGGATCATCTAGCACTTGTAGTCATGACAAGAAACTAGCCACTATATTAGCCTTGTCTAGTTTGTTTATGATCTTTACATCAAACTCCTACATGAGGAGTAGCTAGCATGCTATTCTACCACTAATGGTAGGTTTATTCATTAAGTATTTGATAGATGAATTATCAGTATACACAAATACTTCATAGCTTGTAATGTAGTGCCTAAATTTGTTTAGTGCATAAAAAATTGCTAACAACTCTTTTTTAGTAAGAGTATAATTAAATTCTACTCCTTGCAAATTTTTAATAATATAGTAAATTTCATGTTCAATAATACCTTCCTTTTGTCCCAAAATTGCTCCAATAGCATAATCAGATGCATCTATGTGGATATTGTCATGCCCAAAATACGAGGGCAAAAACACACAATTTTTTTTTGTTAATAATAATAAGGTTCACTAAGGTTTTTAAGAGTTGATTCACAAGTGTAAGAATAGGTTTACTACATTCATCATAAGTTTATAATCATGAGAAGAAGTACATTGATAAAGTTAAATTCCCGTTATTAAATTGGTATCAACATTTGGTTTGTTATCACCTTAAGATTTCAACTATATATTGAAATTATTTGAACAACAATATAAATTCATCTTAAACTCAACAAAGAAAAACAAATTAAAATTATCTTTTAGTCTAACATAAACTTGTTTTAAATGTAACATACTTATTGGTTAACAACTTTATTTAATTTAAATCTATAATTATAGTAGAATTAAGATATTTTCAAGGATATCAACACATAAATTAAACTAAATAAATGAAACAATTTCTTTGAATAAATTAACTAAAACACTAATAGCTTTAACTAACTAATTAAACTACTCTATAAAAAAATTCCTAACTAACTATGATTCCACTACTAAAAAAAAATATCATTCAAATATAAAATACTAACAAGACTTAGTTCTAAAACTAACTTGAATCCAAACTAAATCAAATCTAAACTAAGTTACCACTTAGACTAAATTAAACTAAAGAAAAAGAAGAAACTAATTAATACTAACTAAGACATCAACATAAACTATCAACATACCAACTTAAAATAATAACATACTAACTTAACAATGAATAACATACTAACTAAACACTAAATAACATACTAACTTAACAAACTAGCCTAAGACCTACCCCTACACTCTTGAAAAGTGGTCTAACACTATAGTGGGCACACCCCAAGAACTCTGCCATGCTTCCCCAAATAGCAATGCATTGCTAAAGGTCTGCCCAGCGCAGAGGCTACCCCTCATCTCCCTTTGCATGTAGTTTGGGCTTGAATGAAAGTGAGTGCATAGGGTGAAGGAATAGGGAGGGTTTACAAAGTGGCATTACTTTTTTTTTTTTTTTTTAAATCTTTATTCTAAGATATGACATGGGTCTCCACACAGGTCGGGTATGGTACAGACAATGGCAAGTGAGTAGATAGTTCCAGTGCCTAGTTTCCCATGGAATTCCAAGGCAAGGTGAGGATAAATTTAGGATGGTGTAGTTGCATAAATTTTTATTTAATAAAGACTAGAATTGAAGCCTAAGGCAAGTACCTTTCCCCCTCATGATGCATGGAGTTTAATGCTAATGCATTTAACTAGAACTGTGCCCATATTTGGTAGGGAGGTGATTTGAAACTTGATTTAGTGAAGAGCTAGATAGCTCTAGGAGTAAATGCTAAAAGTTTTCTTGTTGTGAAAAGGCAATAAGAAATGCATTATCATAACATTTATATGCTTTATTTTAGAATTTATTTAATTTATATAGTTTAAAATATTTAACAATTGATTTTTTTTTTGAAATACAAAGAGGAATATATCAAAAAATATTCTCTATGAGCTTGGGGAGAATTAAAATTTCTTCCATACATTTTCCAGAGAACTTTTTACTCTTGGAGATGCAAAAAAAATTTGAAGCCAATTTTTCCAAGTGTTGATTTTTATTTTTTAAAGCATAGAGTGATTTCTCTCCTAGAGACAACATTGTTTCTTTTTAACAAGCATACTTATAGAAGAAGATGTGAGTAGGGTTATTTTTTTATTTTTTTTATTTTTTCCTCCTATAATTTATGTTTTCTAATTCCTCATATAACAAAGGTGTATGCAAATTTTATTTTGAATTCAAGGAGATGCATAATTCCTTATTCAAATTTGATTTTGTCACCGATATAATTAAGCAAGGAGAGAGGTAAATTTGTTGTCCACAATGTAGGATTGTTCATTTCCTCTTAATACATATAACATTGAATTGAAAACTCAACATATCCAATTTATTTTCCTTAACATATTTGAAAACTTGAGAGTTCATAATTCGAAAACATTATCCATTGATCTATTTTCTCACATACATATGCATAATTTGAAATTACATAAGAGTAATGCAAGGGGGTTTTCACAATCTTTTTCCTTCTCTATTATTCAACCCGGTTCAAGGCTCCATCAGGTAAAAACCCATAAAAAAACCTGATGTCTTTGCCATATAGATCAAAATTCAAATACATTTTTACATAATGTTACAATTCAATTGAATTCTCTTTTAGCCCTTTCACAAGAGATCTTTTCCAATGCATCAAGGAAACCATGGGAAAGACAAGAACCAACATGGAGGTAAAACAACATAATAAGATGAACAATTCAAGCATGCATTCCCAACCCAGTTTTGCACAATAGGTTCAACATTGAATTAAAATAGGGGGGAGGTGGATGTTCTCAATAGGAGATGTAAATCACCATACCATAACATATCCCTTTTGGGGCTAAAATTCAAGAACTTTCGTTCTTCTACAAGTGCCCTTTTGGGGCCAATATAACAAGGGTGTTCATTCCTTCCCTTCTTCAAGAATTCAAATTTTCATACAAGTTATGGGATGACAAGTAGGGGCCCATACACCCTACCCTCTTTCCCTACTCTCACCATGAGAGGAGACTCTACACTATTGAGGTCCAAATAAGGCCCTTCCCCCAAACATGGCCACTTCTTCCCTATCCAAGGGTGAATGATGCCAAAACAACCCCCATGAAATCCCCTAAAAAACAAAACATCAAGGCAAGCATAAGAATAACATCAAGAAACAAGTTAAGATCCCTCCAAATCAACCCCAACACACAAGAAAGCAATACAAAGAACAACACAATGCCTTATGCATGATTCAAGCATGAACAACATGAAGAAACAATTCAAAAGAGTGAATAACTCCTACTTTCACAAAAAGTTATGGAAAAATAGTAGGTTGAGAAAAAATTTTCCTTTTCTTCTTTCAATCTTCCAAACTTTCTCCAAAACTAGAGATTGGGTAACAACCCCAAAACTACTTCAAATTGCCTCTAAGTATGATCCTTAACTCAACTAGACTTCACGTAACTTCAAGATGGAGTTTTGAGTCACCAACTCAAGTAGGAGACAATAAATTTTCACTATCAACCAAAAATAAGGTTTTTGAGTGACCCTAAAAGTCAACCAAAGAGACTAAGGGGTTGGAAAGTGTTCCCCACCCATATCCTTACCCCTAGGGTACTTAAATTTAATATTTTTAAACCTTAAAGACTTAATAGAAAACAACTAAAGGCTAGGAGAATAATAAGACCAATTAACAACCTTTAAAGAAAGATAATGCAAAGATAGCACAAATTAACAAGGGGTTTTAGTTCCATCTTTCCATTCAGTTTCCTAGCTAAATTTCTTGCACACTCATTGCACACATCATTAGTTCAAGAAACACACACACACACACACACACACACACACACACACACACACACACACACACACACATATATATATAATGTAAGAATACATATCAAGAAATTCATGTAAATTAAAACATCCATTTTTCTACCAATCAATGGTTTATCTCATTCTATTCATTAAAACTAGGAAAATCAAAGTGTTAGTTATGCATTCATTCACTTCATCATTGTACATGTTCATAAAACATTAAATGACAAAATAAAATATTTGAAAGTAAAGCATCACACATCATAAATAGCATAATAATATTTAGTGCATCAAATAATGTTCTGACATATTGAGTCCCAAGTATCAAAATAATAAAGTATCAACCAAGCTACAATGGGTTGGGGCAAGGCCTCACATCCTCCCCCTCTAGGTATGAACTTCCTCTTGGAGTTCATAAAAAATATACAGGTATTGAGATCGCATCTATGCTGCATCCTCCCATGAAGCGGTAACCTTATCATAGCAATCCCACTAGACCCTAACCTGGTCCAGCTCTCGACCTCAAAGTGCTAGGGTCCATTGGCAAATAATACGGATAGGCTCCAACACTAACTGGATGTCCAACTCCACCTAAAAAGAATCCCAATCTACAATATGAGACTCATCATAAATGTATCCTCTAAGTACTAAAATGTGAAACATATTGTGGATGCGTGACAGGCTAGGTGGCAAGGATAAATAGTAGGCAACTGGTCCTATCCTCTCTAGGATCTCGAACGGTCCAACAAATCAAGGTGCCAACTTAGACCCCTTTATGAATCAAATTAGACTCTTGTGCAACTACACCCTCAAGAAAACTCTATCTCCAACCTGATACTCTCAATCTATCCTCTTCGCATCAGCATACTTCTTTTGTCAATCATGTGCCTCTCTTAGGCGCTACCTACTCAGGGTCACCTTTTGCTCCATCTCCTTAAATTACTAAGGACCAATAGATACTTGATCCTCAATCTTGTCCCAACTCAAGGGTGTCCTACAAGCTCTTCCATACAAGGCCTCATAAGGTGGCATCCCTATGGAGGAATGGTGCCCATTGTTATAGGAAAACTTGACAAGGTGTAGGTATTCTTCCCACTTGACCTAATGGTCCATCATGTACATATGCAACATGTCCTCCAAAACTTGATTCAATCACTCAATCTAATTTTTAGTCTGAGGATGGTATGTTGTACTAAAATTGAGCCTAGTTCCCAATGTTGCCTACAACTCTCTCCAAAAGGATAAAGTGAACAAGGAGTCCCTATCAAAGATGATCTTACAGGGGACACTATAGAGTCTAATAATATCCTGCAAAAACACCTGAGCTATTTTCTTTTCTATGTATATAGTATGCATGGGAGAGAAGTAGAAAATCTTGGTCAACGTGTCAACTATCACCAAAATGGCATCATGGTGATGAGATCACAAAGGAGACGAATAATAAAATCTATAGATATAACATCCCACTTCCACTTTGAAATCTCATGTGGCTAAAGGAGCCCATTGGGATGATGATGCTCTGCCTTCATCCTCTGACAATCAAGGCATCTTGCAGCTATGTTTGCAATCTACACTCTCATGCCTGGCCAATGATACAATTGCCTCAAATCTGCATGTAACTTCTTAACACCAAGGTGCATTGCATAAGGTGCTCTGTGAGCTTCAAGTATTATGAGCTCATGCAAACCCCCAATGGAAGGTACATACATACATCCTCTATGATGCAAGTGTCCATTAGAATCCAAGGAATACTCTAAATACTTCCCTTTCAAGGGTCTCTGAGCATGCACCACATGAGTAACCTTTGTATAAAGCTCATCTGTTGGCAAGTGCTAAAGAATCTGCTCTCTCAAATTAGTACTAGTAGTCATAAATGAAATCTCATGGCACCTTCTACTTAAGGCATCTAAAACTACATTATCCTTTCTCTTGATGTAATGAACATCAAAATTGTACTCACAAAGAAACTCCATCCACCTTCTCTATCTAGCATTAAGGTTCAACTGCATGAATATGTACTACAAGCTCTGGTGATTAGAATGAAGGTCAAATCTATGACCTAGTAGGAAGTGTCACCACCTCACTAAAGCATGAACCATTGTTGCAAGCTCTAGGTCATGAGTAGGGTAATTAAGTTCATGAGTCTTCAACTTCCTAGACTCAAAGGAAATAGGTCGACCATCCTACATAAGAACTGCCCCTATACCATCCAAAGATGCATCAGTGTACACCACAAAATCCACAGATGGATCTAGTACTATAAGAATCAGTGCACTCATGAGGGATCTCTTAAGCTCGTGAAAAGCTCTATCACACTTCTCTATCCACTCATACTTCTTTCCCTTCCTCTAAAGAGATGTGATGGGCTATGCCAATCTAGAGAATCCTGCAATGAAGCATCGATAATAACTTGCTAGTCCCATAAAGTTCCTCACCTTAGTGACGCTGGTGGGTGCTGGCTAATCCATGATGGCCCTAATCTTCAATGGGTCTATTGAGACACCATTTCTTGATATGACATGACCCAAATAATGTATCTCAAGCCTATAAAAAGCACACTTTGACAAGCTACCAAACAACTAATTTTCCCTCAACTTCTACAATACCTGACTCAAGTGCTCTTTGTGCTCCTTCTCATCATGAGAATATATTAGGATGTCATCCAAGAAAAAAACCACAAAATTATCCAAAAAGGTACAAAATACTCCATTCATGAGGCTCATGAATATAGCTAGAGCATTCGTGAGGCCAAATGGTACCATGGTGAACTCGTAGTGGCCATACCTAGTATGAAATGCAGTCTTAAGGATATCACTATCCACAATTCTCAACTGATGATAACCTGACTTGAGATCAATCTTTGGAAATACTCAGGCACCCTACAACTAATCGAAGAGGTCATCAATCCTAGGAAGAGGGTATTGGTTTTTGATGGTTACTTTGTTCAATTGTTGATAATCAATACACAACCTAAGTGATCCATCCTTCTTCTTTATGAAGATCACAGGTGTGCCCCAAGGCAACACACTAGGTCAAATATGCCCCTTCTCTAAGAGTTCCTCCAACTAAATCTTTAGTTGACCAAGATCATGAGTAGTCATCTTGTAAGGTGCTCTTGATACTGGCTCTACTCCTGGCATAAGATCAATATGAAAATCAACTACTCTAGGTGGAGGCCTACCAGGGAGCTCTGAAGGAAAAATATATGCAAATTCTTGCAATATTGGAAAGTCATCGAGGGATGGCTCCCTTTATGAATCTTCCTCCCTGTTACTGATGGTGATAGTGAACAACTAAAATCCCTTTTGCATGCACTACCTAAGCTACATAGCAAAAATCATACAAAGGGATATGGGTCTCTTAACCCCAAAGATCACTCTAGGGATACCATCCCCATCCACACATTCCACCTTCTTCTGTCAACAACCCATCTTGGCATTGTGGGCATAAAGCCAATCCATGCTAAGAACAACATCATAAGAAACTAGAGGAGTAATGTGTAGATTAGACATCATGGACATGTCTCCAATCTGAATCAAGCAATTATGCACCATAGAACTAACTGACACTCTGGCTCCTAAGGCTAACTCTAACTCCCAACTGGTATCCTACCTAACTGCCACCAGCCCACAACTCTCCACATCATAAGGAGATATAAATGAATTAGTAGCTCTAGAATCAAATAAAGTAGTAACCATGCTACCCTATATACTACCTGTAGCCTTGATAACTATAGCCTGATGCTTAGCCTGGTGATTGTCAACCGCTACAAAAACTTTGTGGGATCTACCTACATCACCAACTGTCAGCTCTGAAAATGCCCCTCTCTAACCATCAAAATACCATCTCTGAGGACACTCTCTAGAAATATGACCCATGCTGCCACAAGTGTAACATGCTCTTCATGTATAAGATCATGCATCCTGAGATTTAGACTATTGTGGGCCTATTGACTTGCTAGATTCATTGAAACCACCCCTAGAAGACTATTGAGTCTTCACTGACTATGGTGGTGGGGCCTGTACTTTCTGATCTTGCCTCAGACCCTGTGACTACCATTGCTTGGGCTTGGAGCCTTGATAACCCTATGAGGGTTTCTACTATTGTTGCTGCTAAGGTTTTTGCTACTGAGACTATTGGCCCTTAAAGGACCCTGCTATGTAGTTTTGATTCCCCTTCCAAGGTGGTTTCTACTAGGTAGAGCTTTGGTTCTGAGACTGATCTTGTGACTCCTGTCTACTATGAGTATAGTCTACAACTAGTGCTACCTCAAATACCTTTCTGAAGGTAGTAGGAAAGGTCATATGAACTAGACCTTGAAGTAAGAAATTTAGGCCCATGATGAATCGATGCACTCTCTATTTTTAATCCTTCATGTATTCAACATATGGAAGGAGCTCAAGAAATCTGCTCTCATACTGAGCTACTATGAGACCCCTCTTATATAGAGAATGAAACTCCTCAATCTATTTCTATTTGAAGTGTTCAGACAGGTACCTCTCTCTAAATCTCTCTAAAAATGACTCTCATGTGAGGGTATCCATGCTCACTCCTCCTATAGTCTCCTCTTGATGCCACCAATTGGAGGCATCTCCTCATAGCTAATGAACTGCAAGATGTGCCTTCTGATTACTCCCATAAGGATGTAATCCAAAGCACCACTGAAGACTCTATAACCATGTCTCTGCTACTGTCCACTTTGTGGAACTAGTAAAGAGTGGTGGTCTGAGTCATATCAACTCTCTAATATCATCTCTTATATGTCTAGGAGGTCTATCGAGTGGTGGTCATCTCTGATGTATCGACTCACCCTCATGCTCACCCTATCCCTCAACCTACCTTAGTGGGGGACTCCTACTCCTCTCCCTGTCTCTAGCCCTGCCTCCTCTAGGAACCTATTCTTCCCCTTCGAGAATCTGCTACCTTGGCTATACTATAGGTGCTATCCTCTACTGGACTATGCCAATCAATGTTTGGAGGGCATCCAAAATGTCTTAATTCAGGTTCGGTGGAGGTGGTGGTGGAGGTGGTGGTCCATCCTCTTGTCCTGCTCGACCACCTCTCACCCTACAACCTCTGCCTTGTCAGTTGCTCTGAGTAATAGGAGGCATCCTACACAAAAATAACTTTAGTTAAGTTCATAAGCATAATGCTTTTAGGTTCCTAGTGTTGAAACACAGGCTCTAATACCAAAATTTCATGCCCAAAATATGAGGGAAAAACACACAAATTTTTTTTTGCTAATAATAATAAGGTTCACTGAGGTTTTTAAGAGTTGATTCACAAGTGCAAGAATAGGTTTACTACATTCATCATAAGTTTATAATCATGAGAAGAAGTACATTGATAAAGTTAAATTCTCGTTATTAAATTGGTATCAACATTTGGTTCACTATCACCTTAAGATTTCAACTATATATTGAAATTATTTGAACAACAAAATAAATTCATCTTAAACTCAACTAAGAAAAAAAAATTAACATTATCTTTTAGTCTAACATAAACTTGTTTTAAACGTAACAAACTTATTGGTTAACAACTTTATTTAATTTAAATCTATAATTATAGTAGAATTAAGATATTTCCAAGGATATCAACACATAAATCAAACTAAATAAATGAAAAAATTTGTTTGAATAAATTAACTAAAACACTAATAGCTTTAACTAACTAATTAAACTACTCTACAAAACAATTCCTAACTAACTATGATTCCACTACTAAAAAAAATACCATTCAAATATAAAATACTAACAAGACTTAGTTCTAAAACTAACTTGAATCCAAACTAAATCAAATCTAAACTAAGTTACAACTTAGACTAAATTAAACTAAAGAAAAAGAAGAAACTAATTAATACTAACTAAGACATCAACATAAACTATCAATATACCAACTTAAAATTTATATGCTCTATTTTAGAATTTATTTAATTTATATAGTTTAAAATATTTAACAATTGATTTTTTTTTTTTGAAATTCAAAGAGGAATATATCAGAGAATATTCTTTGTGAGCTTGGGGAGGATTAAAATTTCTTCCATACATTTTCTAGAGAGCTTTTTACTCTTAGAGATGCAAAAAAATTTTGAAGCCAATTTTTCTAAGTGTTGATATTTTTTTTTTATAGCATAGAGTGATTTCTTTCCTACAGACAACATTGTTTCTTTTTAACAAGCATACTAATACAAGAAGATGTGAGTAGGGTTATTTTTTTTATTTTTTTTATTTTCTTCTCCTATAATTTATGTTTTCTAATTCCTCATATAACAAAGGTGTATGCACATTTTATTTTGAATTCAAGGAGATGCATAATTCCTTATTCAAATTTGATTTTGTCACCAATATAATTTAGCAAGGACAAAGGTAAATTTGTTGTCCACAATGTAGGATTGTTCGTTTCCTCTTAATACATATAACATTGAATTGAAAACTCAACATATCCAATTTCTTTTCCTTAACATATTTGAAAACTTGAGAGTTCATAATTCGAAAACGTTATCCATTGATCTATTTTCTCACATACATATGCATAATTTGAAATTAAATAAGAGCAATGCAAGGGGGTTTTCACAATCTTTTTCCTTCTCTATTATTCAACCTGGTTCAAGGCTCCATCGAGAAAGAATCAGTAAGAAAACCTGACTTCTTTGCCATATACATCAAAATTCAAATACATTTTTACATAATGTTACAATTCAATTGAATTCTCTTCTATGCGTTTCACAAGAGATCTTTTCCAATGTCTTCAATGCATCAAGGAAACCATGAGAAAGACAAGAACCAACATGGAGGTAAAACAACATATTAAGATGAACAATTCAAGTATGCATTCCCAACCCAGTTTTGCACAATAGGTTCAACATTGAATTAAAATAGGAGGGAGGTGGATGTTCTCAATAGGAGATGTAAATCACCATACCATAACATAGCCCTTTTGGGGCTAAAATTCAAGAACTTCCGTTCTTCTACAAATGCCCTTTTGGGGCCAATATAACAAGGGTGTTCATTCCTTCCCTTCTTCAAGAATTCAAATTTTCATACAAGGTATGGGATGACAAGTAGGAGCCCATACACCCTACCCTCTTTCCCTCCTCTCACCATGAGAGGAGACTCTACACTATTGAGGTCCAAATAAGGCCCTTCCCCCATACATGGCCACTTCTTCCCTATCCAAGGGTGAGTGATGCCAAAACAATCCCCATCAAATCCCCTCAAAAACAAAACATCAAGGCAAGCATAAGAATAACATCAAGAAACAAGTTAAGATCCCTCCAAATCAACCCCAAAACACAAGCAAGCAATAAAAAGAACAACACAATGCCTTATGCATGATTTAAGCATGAACAACATGAAGAAACAATTCAAAAGAGTGAATAAATCCTAACTTCACAAAAAGTTATGCAAAAATGGTAGGTTGAGAAGATCTTTTCTTTTTCTTTCTTCAATCTTCCAAACTTTCTCCAAAACTAGATATTAGGTAACAACCCAAAAACTACTCCAAATTGCCTCTAAGTATGATCCTTAACTCAACTAGACTTAAAGTAATCTTAAGATAGAGTTTTGAGTCACCAACTCAAGTAGGAGACAATCAATTTTTGCAATCAACCAAAAATAGGGTTTTTGAGTGACCCTAAAAGTCAACCAAAGAGACTAAGGGGTTGGAAAGTGCTCTCCACCCATATCCTTACCCCTAGGGTACTTAAATTTAATTTTTTTAAACCTTAAAGACTTAATAGGAAACAACCAAAGGCTAGGAGAATAATAAGACCAATTAACAACCTTTAAAGAAAGACAATGCAAAGATAGCAAAAATTAACAAGGGGTTTTAGTTTTGTCTTTCCATTGGGTTTCTTGGCGAAATTTCCTACACACTTATTGCACACATTAGTAGTTCAAGAAACACATGTATATATATATCTAAGAATACATATCAAGAAATTCATGTAAATTAAAACATCCATTTTTCTACCAATCAATTGTTTATCTCATTCTATTCATTAAAACTGGGAAAATCAAAGTGTTAGTTCTACATTCATTCACTTCATCATCGTACATGTTCATAAAGCATTAAATGATGAAGTCAAATATCAAAAATTAAAGCATCACACATCATAAATAGCATAATAATGTTTTTGCATCAAATAATGTTCTGACATATTAAGTCCCGAGTATCAAAATAATAAAGTATCAACCAGGCTACAATGGGTCAGGGAGAGGCCTCACAGATATGGAATGAAAGCTTCCAATCAAGTCCTTTGAGAATAGGTGTTGTTGTTAAAACATCCTTCAATTTCTAGAATGATGCTTCACATTCTTTTTTCCATGCAAATTCAATGGTGCTGCAAGTTGGCTAAAATATTTTATGAACCTTATGTAGTAACTAGCATGGATGAGGAAACTTTTGATATCCTTATACTTAGCTAGTGTGGGAAGTGTGCTTACAACTGCAATTTTTTTAGGGTCAACTTGAATTCAAAAAGATGAAAGATCATATCCTAGGACTACTCCTTCCTCCATCATTATGTACCACTTTTCACTATTGAGAGAGATTATAATCTTGACATCTCTTAAGAACCTTTTACAAGTTAGCTTGTGCTTCTTCAAATGTTGCCCCATGAGCTGTAAAGTTGTCCATATAGATTTCAACACAGTCAACAACAATGTCAAAGAAAACAATCAGGACTACTCTTTGAAAAGTATTAGGGGCGTTACATAATCCAAATGGCAAGACTAAATAAGAAAAGGTTCCCCAAGGATAGGTAAATGTTATTTTATTTCTGATCTTTTTTTGATATTTGTATGTGATTATACCTACTAAAGCCATCTAGAAATGAAAAGTACTTTTTACCTACCAAATTATCAAGCACTTGGTCAATGAAAGGTAGTGGAAAATGATCCTTTTTAGTAGCTTGATTAAGTGTGCTATAGTAAACACAAACTCTCCACTTTCCTCCTTTCTTTGGAATAATGACAAGAGGAGAAACCCATTGACAATTAGAGATAGGATAAATAAACCCTGTACTAAGAAGCTTTTGCAACTCGGTCTTGACTATGTCTCTCAAAGCAAGGTTTATTCTTCTTTGAGCTTGCCTTGTTGGCTTGTATTATGGGCTTATATATGTTGTGAGTACAAAGTTTAGGATCTAGGCCTATCATGTCAATCTAATCCCATGCAAAGCCTTGCTGGATATCTTGTGAAAGCTTGAGAATACTGGAAATCTAAGACTTGGTGAGGTTTTATTAACATTCATCTCCTTTCCTAAAGCAATTTCAAGTCTCTCAACTTTTTCTAATATCAGCACTTCTACTATGGATGGAGACTTTATCTCATAAGGTAGCAAAGTGTGAAGGTAATCAAGTGTTGTAGGAGACTGAGATGTGGTTTTCTTGGTTAGTATTGTTTGAAGGGAACAATTTGGATCATCATAAAATGATTCCTTGAAAACATACTAGTTGGTAAGGATTGTTGCAAGAATGTCATCTTCTTCTTGGGATACCATGAATAGATTTCTCTCAATTACCATGAGTTTGTGCATAGAGCTTACTTCAAGAGCAGGATCTCCTAAGTTAAGCTAGACAAATCCATCAAGTTCACTTTAGGGTTTTTTTGGAGAATACAGAGTTAACTTCTTGTTATTTATTCCATCTGATATGGTTATCTTTCCTAAATGACATGTAATGCAAGCATCAATCATGGCTAAACAAGGCATTCATAGGATTAATGGGTAACCCCCAAGAGTGGCTTTGGGTGACAAGACTATAAAATCTGAAGGGTACTCAAAAGAATCCAAAGTAACAACAATATCCTCAACCATACCATTAGGCTTGACTATGGAATTATTAGCTAACTACAATATTGTCAGCGTATCTTGAAAATCAATGATATTAAGCTTCAACAAAAGTTCTCTAGTCATAACATTAATTGATGCTCCCAAGTCAATTAAAACATTCTAAATTTAGGTATCATTAATGAAGATGGTTACAACTAGACTTCTTGGGTCTAAATACTTAGGCATGAAAACTTTACTTAGCATGAGATTAGAGAGCTAGCCTAAGACATGGATAGTATTAGGGCCTTTCTTTTTCCTTCCAGGCTACTTGATATAGGCTTATTTAATTGCTTTGGTATAGACTAGAATTTCTTTAAGTGCATCCCATAAGGGAATCTGCATTGTCATTTGTTTGAGTTGATCAATCAAATTAGTGGTGAAAAGATTTTCTTTTGGAGGAACAACCTAAGACAATCTCTACAAATATGGAGGATTCTTAGGCATTGGTGCAGTTTGAGCAATAGGTGGAACATTAATAGATTGGCTCATGAGTATATCCTCAGTATTGGCAACTTTGATTATTATTGGCTCTTTGGGTGTGCGTAGTGTAGTTCCTAATCTATGATGGATATCATTTATATGCAAGGAATAGGCTTGCTATTTATTATTAGGATTTCAAGTTGGTTGAGCTGGAAGTTAAGTTGGCTTTTGAAGAGTGCTATTTTCTATAGGAGGTGGTGGCATAATAGCTTGTCATTGATTAGGTTGATTAGGTCCCTACTAAGGTTTTTTTTGCCAATTACCCTAAGGTGGCCATTGGTTATTCTATTGCAACTACTGATAGGAGTTATATTTTTATTGGTATGGGTTAAATGGTGGTTGTTATTGATATGATTGGTTATAGTATGGCTATTGATTGGACCAATTGTGATTCCAATTCTTACGTTGAGAAGAAAAACTTTGGGGGTTTTGGTTTTGCCAATAGCTACTATTATTATTATAACCAAAATTATTCAATGGGTCTGAAGGCATACCTTGTCTCTAAGCCCATGGATGCCTTTGAGCAATGTATAAAACTTATCCATTCTCCTTGTCTATAGCTTTGAACTCGTTGGGCATTGAGTTAACATCGAAAAATGCAACTATCTTACATTTACAATTTATTTTCCTCTCTACAATGAAAAGAGAATTCAGCAAGCACAACATGTGACTCTCCCTTATTCCTCCTTTCTTACATACTATCCAACTAAGTGGTGACATCATTAATGATGTCCTACTTGAAATTATATAGTAGATTAGATAGCTTCATTTTAGATACTCCAAAACCACCGTTGGATTTATGTGGTAGGTTTTTAAGTCCCCTACCCTTCTTCAAAGTCACCCTTGAGTAATTTTCACATATATTATTTATTTCAACCCATGCTTTTTGTGTGATATCACCTCCTACCATTAGGTCTAGAGCCTTAATACTTCCATCATTCATACCTTTTAAGAAATAGTGCTTCTGAGACACCTCCTTTAGCTAGTGTTTAGGATCACACTACAAGTCAAACATAAATATGGATACATAATCCTCCAGTGTTTCATCCTCCTTTTGAGACATTTTAAAAATGTCATCACCTTTCAAATCTTGACCTCTACAGTTGTCTTTGCACTTTGTAAGAAACATTGTATGCATGGCATCCCAATATGCTATAGCATTAGCATCCAACCCCATGAACCATCTCAAAGAATCTTCTTTTAGAGTTGATGGAAATAAATTTGGCTTCTGTAAATTAGTGGTATAGTCATAACTTTGGAAAAGAATATCAAATTCAAAGAGAAAGGTCTCAAGGTCTTGAATTAGGAAGCCATAAAATTTAGGAAGTGCAGCACTAGGTATATTTTTCAAATTCTGGTTGCCTTACTATTGAGGTATAAGAAAAGGAAAGGGAGCTTGAGTAGTCATTCTAGGAGGAGGACCTTGTGGTGGTGACTAATATACAAAAATAGCAAGTAGATTATCTTGATATTCAGGTTTAGCAAATAGGTAGTTCAAATGAAGTGATTTTTCAGATGATGAAGAGTATATGTGTTCCTGAGCATTAGCAAATGGATTTTCAAGGGGTTCTTCTTCTTCACTCTCACTTTTTGGTTCTTAAATTTTAGGAATAAATAGATCAATTGGTTCTCCTTGATAGTTATGGGAAATAAATCTCTCAAGGTGATATCTTCTTCTATGCACTATTGTGCTTACTAAATTACTAAATTAAAACTAATACTACAACTACAAGGATTAGTTTGAATTAACAATATCCCTAGAAAAGACACCAAAAATGCTTGGCCAAAAAATGGTATCAGAAACCCAAAGCAACGGACTACTTAATTCAGGAGTGGGCACCCCAAATTATTTCTAGTGCACTATTTAGTCTCATTTAATTATCGACTAGGGATGTAAACTTGGAATGGCATTTACAAAGTATATGCTTCAAACCTCCTTTTCTAAGCATATTTAAGGAATTCAAATTCTTATTCTTCAAGAAAAATAAACTAAAACTGATAAGCAAATATATTCTAATCAAAGTAGGAAATTACAGTTAGGAACTACTCCAACTGACTAGCTATAGGAATAGGCTACTAATTCTAGTATCAGTGGCTACAGGAGTATAAAAGTTCTAAAACATATAAATGAATAGGAAATGAACTCTACACTAACAAAGAAATTAACTTATCAAGTGGGACCCCCTTGAATGAGTGAATGGAAAGTACAATCAAGATGAAAGTTGCAAACTTGAACCGAACATTCTATTCATCCATAAAAATGATTGCACTTGATTGAAATAGTATGCAAGAGTTCTATATTAAAACCCATTTTTTTCTGACTAACTCCAAAGGAGTCACAATAGTTGATTATTTAAAAGGAAGTTCTACTACTAACTTCCTAAACTTATGATCACTTCATAAGGATCAATTATAGCTCTTAAAGTTTTAGAATAGAAACATTATTGACCATGAATAATCCTAGAATATAGTGCATGCTAAATCTACATGTTGCATTCAATAGAAAGCATTGACTTTCTTTGTGAAGATTCTACAATCATGGTTGGCTTTGATGACTCTCGTACTAGTATGTTAGTCCTTGAATATCCATGTTGAACTCTTGCAAGATAATTAAAGCACACACATCCAACCATATACATATATATCCACATCATCAATATTAGGTAAAGGTGTTAGTCTTAATTATCACTCTTGCAAACCTACCTCCTACCCAAAACGTAGCTTAAGAGAGAAAAAATTCATTAACATGTACAACTACTATATTCACCATTCTTGTCGATAAAATTAATCAAATTTTATGTCTTTAGAGATATCCACATTCCATCTTATGTTCACAAACATTTATAATCATATACATAGAAACCATAAGTTTATTGCTTAAAACCATAAATGTATGTCTATGTGCAATCAAATATCTTAGAAAGAGGATAAAAAGTGGTGATAAAAATGGCTAATTTAGGATCCTATCAATAGGTTCAAGGTCCCTTGGCTCCCAAGAATTTCTAGCAACTATCCTCACTACTAGTAGAATAACTTCAGTGAAGAGTTGATGTAAGGAGTTGAAGAAGTGAGTTCTTCTGCTATGTAAATGCTATAATCACGAGGCTCATTCCCTTGTAGAAGTATCTACCACAATGATATTACCTCTAAACCATGCAAAGGATGTTGAATTGGTTCCCAACCTTGAAATACTTTTATAAGAAAAGAATACTTGGGATCATTACAGGTAGACTATACCAATATTTGAAACACTCTTATAAGAAAATATATATGCAATACATGACAAATGGAAAAACTTGTAGTCCTCCTAATATTTAGACTATAAATTCTCAAAGACACTTGCAAGTGATTCTAATGTCATGGTACCTACCACAAAACTTTCTTGGATTCTATCCAATGGCTTCCATAATATCTTATATGTTGTCTAGTTGTTGTTTCTATCATGCAGTCTCTTTCTAAAGCCACTCCTTCTCCTTATCTTTCTAAAGTTGCTCCTTATCCATCTCTCTCATGCCTTAAATTTTTATTATTATAATTCTAAATATCTTACTCTACCATATCTAAAATCAACTTCACATTGTGTTGTAACTCTAGCATAGGTGTTTGATCATCGATAGCTTTCATTTCAGCATTCAAGTTTTTTAGATTGGTCAACACCTTCACTCATGAAACTCTCATGTCAAGCACTTTTTGTATTGTTTCAACACCATGTTCTTGCTTCTTAGCTAAGAGTTCTTTAGGTGCATTTTCTTGTAAAACATTCATTTTTTTGAACAATTATAAACTCTTAGAAAGTGTATTGTTGTTTTCATGTATGTATGTATTAATATATATGTATGTATGTATATATGTATGTGTATATGTATATATATATGTATATATGTATGTATATATATGTATGTATGTATATGTATATTTGTATATATATGCATACATATACATACATATCTATGTATCTATATATG
Organism: Cupressus sempervirens; assembly: GCA_028749045.1. NCBI lineage: Eukaryota > Viridiplantae > Streptophyta > Pinopsida > Cupressales > Cupressaceae > Cupressus > Cupressus sempervirens. The sequence continues at coordinate 409,825,454 of CM053793.1, read as the reverse complement.
TATGTATGTATGTATGTATTTATACTAGAGATCTTGTGGATTGTGGATTATGGATTATAAACAAAAAAAATATGAAATTAATCATTCCACATTTTTTTTGATAGATTGTGCAGAGTTGCACACAAAAGATGGTGGAGAGCTCTGAACGAGGGTGGAGAGCTCTGAACATTGGTGGAGATCAATGGAGATCTAGGAATTTTTGTCATTCACTTGTGATCAATGTACTTTACTTTCGTGTTATGCCCTTGTGATTTTCATGTCCTTTCTCTATGATTTTCTTCAAGGGGAGAAGAGGTACCTATGTAAATGTTCTATTTTTCCATCTAAACATTTATCTCTTTATATTTCTCTTAGTAGGTGAAAAGAGAAGCTTCTCTTTATGCATATGTATGTGTATATATACATACATACATATACATATGTGTGTGTCTATGTATGTATGTATATATAGAGAAGTTTATCTTTATGTATATGTAAGTGTGTATATACATACACACATATGTGTGTGTGTCTATATATGTAGGTATGTATATATACAAAGAGATATTTTTAAGGTTCTTCTTACATCTTTGAATGTAATAGAAAAATTGATCTAGCTACATTGATTTTTTTAAATCCAAATAATAAAATAGTAAAACTCACTTAACCCATGCTAAGTGACTTATCTCAAAATCCTACACATAAATAACGTAGACCAAGAAAAATGGGCAGAGTTCACAAATTTTTTTACAAAAACATATCATAGCAGATGTTTTTAGAAAGAAACAAGTCATAACCTAGTTAAATGGGTCTAACTACTGATTAGCTAGGTTGATTAAAAATTCCTATAGAATTGCCATCGGATTAGGTACAATAACATGAATAATCAGTTGTTCCTAGCTAGCATGATCAAATACAGCTTTCCAAGGTGATAAAATTGCATATGCAAATACATCACTTAAATGCCAAGCATGAAGTGCATTCCCCAATTTATAATGAATGGTAGGATATAAAGGCTCCATATTGGTGGGATTCAAAACCAAGTTAATCCCACTTAAACCTATAAGGGAAGTACAAGGTTCCCCAAATCCTCTACAAAGCAAAAAGTACACAAACAACTCCAGCACCTCCCTAATGATAGGGATGGGTGTCTTAAGCCAAATCAAGATTCATTCAAAAGGTTTATTCCTAGTAGCATTACAAAAGGGTTCCATGTGTTCCTTTAAACCATATCCTATAGAAGGAAATCTAACAAAGAAACTAAAACTTTCTTGTATTCCCAAGACCTCAAACTCTAGACAGTCTCTCCTTATGTTGTAAATGTTCCAAATCCAAAAGAAATTGGTCCCAAAACTTTTGTAACCCCAAAAACCCTAAATCAATTGCCTACAAATCCTCAAAGGTAGGGTCTTCTAAATCTTTTCCTTGCAAGAACCTTTAGACTCAATTAAAGGTTGTTTCACCTTATCTCCAACATTCTTAAGTACTTCCAATCATTAGACATTGACCTCTAATTGCTAGAACTCCTACTACTACTCCATAGCCGTGAATTTAGTGTCATTTACTTCACAAACTGTAATGGTGGTCACCAATCCTTACAACTTCCTATCAAAACATTGTTAGATATTATTTGTACATACTATTACAAGATCATTCCTTGAGAATAAAACTCCTATATTCATGGACTGATCAACATTTTAAGTAGAAACTCAAACTTGTCAATTAAAATAATGCAACCCTCAAAACAGTGACAACAAACTTGAAAGGAATGAATTTCAAAAATCTTAGTGCATAAGAAATTGATCAAATAGTATGTAAAAGTGCTTATGAGATCATAAAAATACAAGAAATCAATGATAGTCAAGCTAGCATGCACCAAATGCTTGAAAAATGAATTTTTTATTGGCTCTCTTTACACATTCTATATAATTGATCAATCCCAATACTGCTCTCTCCGTACAATGCCTCAAACTTGAACTAATAGCATCCTTTAAAACTATCCCAATTGATTTGGATTAGTTTTAATGCCTAGTTATGCCTAAAACTCATTAAGTCTAATTTCCCCCAGAAATGGAACTAACCATTGGGATTCAAATATTTGAATTTCCCAACTTACAATTAATTGAATAAAACAACTAATTAACCCACTAAACTTTCCTATTAGGTCCTAAAGACCAATTTAACCAATCCTAAACCTTTCTAAGTCTCCTAAGGACCCAATTAACTCCAATATGAATTTATGCCCATATTTCACTATCAAAAATCCTAAGGTCCATAATAGGCCCTTTAGGATACATTAAATTTTTATGATCTTTAAAGCCTTCTAAGGCCATGATTGGCTTCAACACATGCCAAATGATTGGTTTAAACTCCTCCTTGCCTTTGATCCATATTTTTTCTTCTTTAGGGATCCTTGCATGTCCTAGTGCTCCTACATCACATATGTTGGCCCACCAATGAAAGCCAAGGATGTAACCATGCATGTATTGGCACAATCTCCCTATGAGGATCCCAAGTATCCATTTTTGTTGATTTGGGAATCACTATATGATCCAAAATGTTATGAAGTACTAAGCTATTTATAAATTCTCCCATATCTCCAAAAAAATGTAGCATATGTTTAGGGTCACTTGGCTCCCAAGAATTTGTAGCACTTATTCTCACTATTGGAAGAATAAATTTAGTGAAGAGTTGAGTGTAAGGAGTTCAAGAAGCAATTTATTCTTATATTTAAATGCCATAATCATGAGGCTTATTCCCTTGTAGAAGCATCTTCTACAATGACATTACATGTAAACCATGCAAAGGATATTGAAGTGGTTCCCAACCTTGAAAGACTCTTATAAGCAATGGAAAAGTAAATGCAGATGCAATACATATAATACTATTATTCATGTATGTATGTATGTATATGCATATAAATGTATATGTATATAGATGTATATGTGTATACATATGTATATATACATACATACACACATGTGTGTGTGTGTCTATGTATGTATGTATGTATACAGAGAGATCTTGTCACAACAAAAAAATTGATCCAGCTACATACATATTCTATAATCCAAATAATAAAATAATAAAACTCACTCAACCCTTCTAAGTTACTTATCTCAAGATCCCACACAAAAATAATGCAGACTAGGAAAATGGGTAGAGTTTGCAAGAAATTTTACAAAAAATATATCATAGAAGATATTTTAAGAAAGAAACAAGCCATAACCCAGTTAGATTGGTCTAGTTGTTTATTAGATAGGTTGATTACTAATTCTTATAGAACTATCATCAGATTAGGTATGATAAAATGAACAACCAGTTGTTCCCAGCTAGTAGGATCAAATATTGTTTTCCAAGGTGATCAAATTGCATATGCAGATGTATGTATGTATGTATGTATGTGTGTGTGTGTATATGTATGTATGTATGTATGTATATGTGTTTGTGTGTGTATGTATGTATGTAATACCCCAAAATTAGCTCAATGCCATGATCACCAATTCTGGTCTATTTCAATCAATCCTAAGTCCTATGTCACTAGGCAATTCTTACTCTGATGTTTGCTACTTGACTTAATTGCCAAATGTAGAAAATGCTAATATAAATTCATCATACTTTTTATTAAATTAAGATTTAATTTAATTTAAAGTATTTATGCTTTAATTAAATTAAATTATCTCCTAAGGCTAATGTACTAGGGAATTAAAATATTTAATTTAATATTATGCCCATTTTAATTAATTGAATTAGATTATTCAATTAAATGAAAAAGTTATTTTTGAGGTCATATCTCACCTATTAAATTAAATAATATCTTCAAAATCCTCTCTTCAATTCTAAATTGAAACTCTGAGTGAACTACTTCTCAGAAATGGAATCAATCTAGTTAACTTGCTCTCACACTTATGACAAGTTCAGTTAACTACTCATCACACTTAGATTTGAAACAATTCACTTCACCTACACAAGGAAGTTTCCATCTCAACTGAATCTTCTATCTAATAATAACCGTTCATCAAAGTTGATCTTGATCATTGATCTATTCCATGAATTCTATTTAAGATATTCATAATTCCTCATTATAGAGGTTGAATTGAATTGCTAATGAATTGCTGCTAAATTGCATACTCATCTAAGCTTATTTTATTTCTATAGACTTTCATTTCTTAGCTTAATATCATTTAGATTTAATATTGCATACATTTAGTTAATCTTATTTCATATGCTAATAGCTTAATCGCATAATCATTTAGATTACTTGCATGTGCATATAAATTAATCATTTTAAACCCTTTGTTCTAGAATGGTCTGGTTTCATGCATCTCAACTCTAAGAGCATAAATAGGAAAAATCCTTCTAGATAGAAGGCAAAAAGTCATCTTGAAAGACTCCTCTTGGATGAACAATCCCATGTTCATTCCAGGATGAATCTACATACAAGGACTGTGTTGAAGTGTGTGTGTTAAACAGAGGCCATATTTATACATATACAATATATATATTTATGTATGTATGTATATATGTATGTGTATATGTATGTATGTATATGTATGTATGTATGAATATATGTATATATATATGTATGTATGTATATATATGTATGTATATATATATATATATATATTTATATTTATGTATATGTATATGTATATGTATATTATGTACAACAAAACAAACAATCTCCATTTGTTTTGACCGATTATGGAGAGCTGTGCATGAAGAGGGTGGAGAGCTCTAAACATTGGTTTAGATTAGTGGACATCTATGATTTTGTTGTCGTACACTTGTGATCATTATATTTCATTCACATTCCCTTCTGATCTTTGCATTTCATTTTCATTCTCTTGTGATCTCTATGTATGTATAGAGAGATCTTGGCACAATAGTAAAATTGATCCAACTGCATACATATTCTAGAATCCAAATAATAAAACAATAAAACTCACTCAACCCATGGTAAGTGACTTACCTCAAGATCCTGCACAAAAATAATTCAGACTAGGAAAAATGGGCAAAGTTTGCAAAAAATTGTACAAAAATATATCATAGCAAATTTTTTGGAAAGAAATTGGTTTACTTGTTTACTTGGTTTACTTGGTAATTAGTTAAACTGGTTTAATTGGTTTACTTGTTTAATTGGTTTTAATCCACAACCTAGTTAAATTGGTTTACTTTTTGATTAGTTGGGTTGATTACAAATTCTCATAGAGCTATCATCAAATTAGGTACAATAAAATGAACAATTAGTTGTTCCTAGCTAGCAAGATAAAATACAAATTAATTTCTAAGGTGATAAAATTCCATATGTATATGTATGTATATATGTATTTGTATTTGTATGTTTGTATATATTTATGTACATATACATATGTATGTATGTATGTATGCATATATATTAGGTACAATAAAACAAACAATCCCCATTTGTTTTGATCGATTGCGGAGAGCTCTAAACATTGGTGGAGATCAATGGAGATCTAGGATTTCATTTTCATGCCCTTGTGATCACTACATTTCATTGACATGCCTTTGTGATCTCTACATTTCATTTTCATGCCCTTATGATCTCTATATATTTATGTATTTATGTATTTATGTATGTATGTATGTATATAAATAGAGAGATCTATATATATACATACATACATAGACACACACATATATGTGTTTGTATGTATGTATATATACATACATACATACATATACAAATTTGTGTGTGTGTGTGTGTGTATACATATACATATACATAAAGAGAAGCTTCTCTAATCACCTACTAGGGGAAATATAAAGAGATACATGTTTACAAGGAAAAGAAAATAATATTTATATAAGTACCTGTTATCCCCTTGAAGAAAATCATAGAGAAAGGGTACAAAGATCACAAGGGCATGAAAAAAAAATGCAGAGATCACAAGGGTATGGTAATGAAATGTAGTATTCACAAGGGCATGACAACAAAATTCTATATCTCCACTAATCTCCACTATGGGCATGGCAAAAAAATAGAGAAATTATAAGAGCATAGAAATGAAATGCAACAATCACAACGGAACAACAATGAAATCTTTACCAATGTTTAGAGTTCTCCACCCTCACTCAGAGCTCTGCACCCTCTTTTGTGCACAACTCTCCACAATCTATCAAAAAAAATTGGGAAAGATTTATGTCATGTTTTCTATTTCATATATACTCACATGGTCATCACAATTGTGATGTAAATGTGGGTATTGTGACGGTGTCGAGGACAATTACAAAAAAAAATTTAAAAATCCACAAATTATCCTACCATCATAATTTGACCCCAAATGTTGTAGTGAGAATTTAAGTGTTTTTACGAATTGCAATTTGAAGATAGAAAAACCTATGGTTGAGGTTCCTATTGTTGAAAGAAAATTATTTGATCTTGTGATTAAGAGCAGGGGAAGAAGAATGAAAATTTCTAACCAGATGAAGGATTGCAACAAGTATGATTCATTTGATCCTGTAGGTGAAGTAGCAAGAGAAGAAATGATATTCCTAATGATACTATTGGTTGTAGACTAAGTTTGGATGAACTTATAGGATGATTGATGAAGAGGATTTGAGGATTATAAATGTGCATGGGATTTATGTTTTGAATTTTCTTAGATGTTAATAAGTCCTTATAGAACATTTTGTTTTTGAAACCTTGGGTGTCTAATGTAGGTGCATCCTTGGGCTATTGAAAATCTTGCATCCTTGGGCTATATTACCTTAATCCCTACTTATAGTATCCCCTTAGGATAAGTCATAGACTCATGGCTCACTTTGATCAAGATTCATCTTATCCTCTCCTTAGAAACCTTAGTGATCCAATGGTTTCTCATGACCCTAATCCTTCTATGGAGCATGACTCTTCTCATTCATCTCATTATGAGGATGAAGCTTTAAGGGTTCCTCCTAAACAAGTTCATAATATTTCTACTAAGATTCATAAAATGCATGATTGACTTCTTCAAGAGAATCACAATACTAATACTATATATGGCTACTTTTGATTCTCTTAAGAAAGTGATCTCTAATGATGGACATGGATCTTTTATGTGGTTTGACTCACCTTGTCCGTACTCACATTAATCCTTTAGCTCAAGCTACATCTAAAATAAGAATGGCTTCACATATCACTAGTGTTCAACCTACCTTGTCTCTTTCCAAACCTATCTCCAACATTCCTTCTTGTGTTGCTCCTATTGTGACTACTTATATTCAAATATTTAATCCTCCTATTATTAGTCTTACTATTTCTTCTCTACTTGTGAGTGTTCCACCTACTTCATTTCCTATCTCACAACCTTCATACAATAATGTTCCTTACACTTATCCTAATCCTACTAATATAATTCCTAATGTCCCACTAGCACCTTCTATTCCAGTTAACTTTTACACTCTTCCTAGTGTGTTGAATGTGTCATTACCACCTATTTCCTCTATTGATTCCACTATCATTATTATTGCTCAAATTATTTCTTCCTTGAAGAAACAATTTCATTCCCTTACTCAATCCAAGTTTAATGTACCTACATGTGATATGAGTAGTCCTACACAAAAATAATGCATACTAGGAAAAATGGGTGAAGTTCAATAGAAATTTGACAAAAACATATCATAGCATATATTTTTTAGAAAGAAATAAGCCATAACACAATTAAATTGGTCTAGTTTCTGATTAGTTGGGTTGATTACAAATTAATGTAGAACTATCATTAGATTAGGTATAATAAAATGAGCAATCAATTGTTCCCAACTAGTAGTATCAAATATAGTTTTCCAAGGTGATAAAATTGCATATGCACATGCATCACTTGCATGCTACGCATGAAGCACATTCCCCAATCTATTAAAAAATGGTTGGATATAAAGGCTCCATATGCTAGCCCAACAATGGAAGCCAAGGATGTAACTATGCATGTATTGGAAAACTCTCCATGTAAGGATCCTAGCAAGTATTGGTTGTTGCTATTAATTTGAGTATCACTAAATGATCTAGAATGTTATGAAGTACTAAAGCCTGCAATAACTTTTCCCATGTCTCTAGAAAGCATAGCATAGGTTTAGGGTCCCTTGGCTCCCAAGAATTTGTAGCAGTTATTCTCATTGTTGGAAGCATAACTTCAACAAAGAGTTGAGTATAAGGAGTTAAAGAAAAAAGTTCTTCTTCTATGTAAATGCCATAGTCACAAGGCTTATGCCCTTGCAAAAGCATCTACCACAATGACATTACCTCCAAACCATGCAAAGGATGATGAAGTGGTTCCCAACCTTGAAACAATCATATAAGAAATAGAAAAGAAAATGCAGATGCAATACATATATTACTATTATTTATGTATGTGTATGTATTTATGTATGTATGTATACATAGATATGTATATGTATATATATTTATATATATACATGCATACACAAATATGTGTGTGCCTATGTATGTATATATAGAGAGAGAAATCTTGGCACAACAAAAAAATTGATCCAGCTACATACATATTCCAAAATCCAAATAATAAAATGAGAAAACTCACTCAACCTGTACTAAGTGACTTACCTCAAGATCTTGCACAAAAATAATGCAGACTAGGAAAAATGGGCAGAGTTTGATGAAAATTTTACAAAAACATATCATATCAAATATTTTTAGAAATAAGCAAGCCATAACCCAATTAAATTGGTCTAGTTGATGATTATTTGGTTTGATTATGAATTCTTGTAGAACTGTCATCAGATTAGGTACAATAAAATGAACAATCACTTGTTCCCAGCTAGCAGGATCAAATACAGTTTTCCAAGGTGATAAAATTGCATATGCAAATGTATGTATGTATATACATATGTATATGTATATATGTGTGTGTATATATATACATACACACACATATATGTGTGTATCTATGTATTTATGTATGTATACAAAGAGATCTTATGGATTGTGGATTATGGATTATAAACAAACAAACAAAAAACAAAACATTAATCATTCCCTATTTGTTTTGATCAATTCTAGAGAGTTACATATGAAAGAGGGTGGAGATAATTGAATGAGAGTGGAGAGATTTGAACAAGAGTGGAGAGCTTTGAATGTTGGTAGAGATCAGTGGAGATCTAGGATCTCATTTTTGTGCCCTTGTGATCATTGTATTTTGTTGTTGTGCCCTTGTTATCTCTGCATCTTTTTGTTGTGCCCTTCTAATCTTTGTATATGCATGTATGTATGTATATACATATATATACATATGTATATGTATATATATATTTATATATACATACACATATATGTGTGTATCTATGTATCTATGTATGTATATAAACAAAGAAATCTTGGCACAATAGAAAAACAATAAAACTCACTCAACACATAGCATGGCCACAAATGCAATGACAATGCCTATTGGTAAGTAGATTCCTCTTTTTCTCTCTCATTTTTCATGTGTTTATTTCACTTGAACTATTATTTCTTATGGATAATTTTTTAATATTGGATTCATTTTATGTAGGAGGTGATGAGGACATTCTGAGGCAGAAGCATCCTGGGTTGCCTTGTTATCTTGCTCATTTTGTTCACCTAGTAGTTCCTTCATATGCCTAGCACCTCCTTCATTTTTTGAGTCACTATAGCACTCCTTCATGTGCTGAGTTACTATAGCACTCTTCATGTGTCAAGTTATTGTAGCATTCCTTCATGTGCCAAGTTGCCAGTTTCCAGTTGATGCCTAGTGCCAGTTTTCAGTTGATGTCGAGTGATGTCAAGTGCCAGTTTTTAGTTGATGTCGAGTGCCAGTTTCTAGTTGATGTAGAGTGATGCCAAGTGCCAGTTTTTAGTTGATGCCAAGTGCCAATTTCTAGTGGATACTGAGTGATGTCAAGTGCTATTTTCCTAGTGGGTGTTGAGTTATCCAATGGGTGTCGAGTTGTCTATTTTTGGTTCTTAGTGGGAGCTGACTTGCATATTTAATTTCAATCATGAATTTAAATGATAAGATCTTTTTTTGGCCTTCCTCTTATGTAATGATTCTAGAATGATCTGTAAGTCATTATGGAAAGTATAAATAGAGATTTTAGGCTTAGAGTTAAGCAATTTTTTGAAGAAGAAGTTTCAAAGAGAGTAGATTAGGGAGCAGAACTGAAAGTGTGAATTTGTTGTTGGATCTTTGTAACTGAATGTATTATAATTGATAGTAACCCAAAAGGCCTCATAGCTAGGCATGTATGAAGATATTTTGATGAATCAATAGAAGTATTTTCTCTTCTCTCTCTATTGGTTGTTGTTCTTTATGTTCGTTTCTGTTGTGTTAACTCTTGCAGGCTGGTTTGGATAGTTGGGTGAGCCTTTGGACCTAGTTATTTAGCTTCTTACCTACATCACATTCTTGGATGTACCTATATTAGATGTATAGGAATCAATAAAGAATTTTGATGACTTTCTTGTGAGAAATGAAGATGGACTTCCACTGAGAGTAGCAAGAGGCAATGAAGACATTCCAGATACTTTAAATATTGATCATTTCTTAAATATTTTAGATGATAAAAGGGAATTCAGATGTTTGGGAGGCAAGAGGTGGGGCCAAATGAGTTTCCACCTTCACGTGATTGGCTCTGATTAGTAGAGAATATTAAACTATTCTTGAAACCAAGTGAAGCTCAAAATTAACCTATGATTGCATAACGACTACCTATGTGAATCTCATAGTTTTAGGAAATGCAGAAGGAGGCCATAGTTCAATATGCAATCTCAATTCATATGCATACGATATCAGGTGGAGCTGAAAAATGCAATAGGCTTGTATTTTTGTTAGAGCTCTTTATGTTGGTAGTATGGCCAATCAATCAAATAAGATGAGTTATGTGGTTTTCATTTATGGTAACATTGGTTTTACAGTTTAGTTATGTTTACTTTTGGAAGAAAAGTGTCTAAGCATTAGGCAGTTTTATAGCAACATGACAAGATTTGATGATAGAAGAATATTCTCTTGTGCAGTTAACTAGAGATGCATGACATTATCTTGATGATGCATACTAGTGTGCATATCTATATGATCGACCGAGTTCAAGTTATGAAGGAATTAGTGATGCAGTAATGTTACAATGCAAAACAAAGCATGTCAGCAGAATGAGATAAACAATTTGAATAATTGTTTTAATTATTAATTCTTGATGAGATAACTCTAAGGATGATATGTGAGATGACTAAGGAAGAACTATTGATATGCTTGGTATAAATAAAGAACTTCATTTGCAAAGTTAAGGTGTGTAAAACTAGCAATTGTGAAGAAATGTGAATGTTGTCAAACATAAGTGATAAGTGAATGCAATGTTATGATTTGTGATGCAAAGTAATGTTATGTAAGATATGATGCAGATTGATATGTGTATAGTCACTTTTTGTATGAAGAATTGACAATAAGAAGATTTGTGAGGTACAACAAGTGATCCAATTTTGTATGTATATCTATTCTCTTAAAGAACTTATTTGTATAGTTGCATGTTAGGGTAGTGGGCTCTTCTTGCACAAATTTTTATATGATCTACCAACTCCTAATAGGTTTAAGGCTTCTTATAAGGCCTTGTCTCCTAATAGGGACTTGAGATACTATACATTCTTCATAGACTCCTAACAGGAGCAATATCCTTAATCAGATTCATTATATAGTGAATCATCTTGTGGTTTCCATCCCCACTGGGGTTTTCCCTATGCTAAGGTTTCCCTAGTTAACAAAACATGGTGTTATTAGTTCTCTTGATGTATGGTTGTTCTTATCGTTTATCACTATTGGTCATATTTCTTATGCTTATGGAAAAATAATTAATAATATTCAATTGGGTGAAAAGATTGAAAATATTAATTCACCCCCCACCCCACCCCCCCCCACCCCCCCCCCCCCCCCCCTCAGTATTATCTATTTCTAACACTTTAATTAATTATTTTAAGTTATTGAAATCATAAATATTGTAACTTTGACTCTTATAGGAAAGAGTAATGTCCTTAGCATGCAAGAAAATTAAGACTTTCTATGTGTTGTCTTATTGAGGAAATTCTCTTGGCCATAGAAGATAGAGTTCTAATGTTCATGATGGTCTATAATTTTAAAAACTTAATAGACCTATTAAATAAATGTGATTGTGTTTCATTTTTTTAGCTTTTCCTATTGTCCATACATATTGAATGCAGTTGTTCATGCATTCTCAATTCAGAGTGGTGGAATCTTATTTTGGATGTGATAGAAAAATGACATGCACCATAAGATGGGAAAATGATGTCACTTTTGTAGATCTAGAACCCTTTTTGGTTACTTTATAGATTGATCCTTTCTTAAATATTTTATATTTTAACAAGGAATTTAGATGCTGGGTGGGGGGCAGTGGGGTGGGGCCAAATGATCTTCCACCTTCACATGGTTAGCCCTTATTAGTAGAGGATATTAAACTATTCTCCAAACCAAGTGAATCTCAACATTAACCTATGGTTTAATGATAACTAATTGTGTGAATCTCTTAATTTTAGGCATTGCAAAAGGAGATCATAGTTCAATATGAGATCTCAATTCATATGCCACAATTTTTGGTCAATATGACATTTCTACAATTTTAAATACTGCAAACATAATAGTTAAGGATGAGATTTGGGCATTGAAAGGAACATTAATATATGTCCACAACACTTTACTAGGAGGATAAGTTTGTACCTAGATAAAGAAAACTAAGTAATATTTCAACAATTTCATCATCCCAAGGTCACCAATTGGACTCCCACATGAGTATCTTTGTTCTTCTTTAAAGATTTGATAGTGTTATGGGTTCTTATTTTAAAATGGATACATGTGATCAAGAATTGAAATGGATACATGTAATTGAGGGGTATAACATGAATTTACTATTTTTTTAAATAATTTGGCTAGTCATCACAATTGTGATGACTTGGTCTAATGACTAGTTGTCACTTGCATAGCACAACTTTCACACAATCATCACAAGTATGACAAATAGAACTAATGGATCAATTTCACATCCACAACATAGCTATTACTACATTTAATAGAACTAATGGATCAATGTCACATCCACAACATAGCTATCACATGGATGTCACAATTGTGATGATGTCAACATGAATTCTTGTCCCTTCCTTCTTCCAAGTTGTAATGGTTTTATCTATTGTAATTGCAACGGATTCCCTTTTCATCACATTTGTGAGAAAAAAAGTCTAACTCTCATTTGAATGGAGCCAATTTTTGGTATTATCACTTGGGTGAAGGGTGGCCATTGCAATTTGGGCCCAAATGTAGTAGTTTCAATTGGATTTCTATACTAGATAGATAACTTACCTTGGAGCCTCATAATAGTGTATTATCCTTTACAATGATTTATTTTTTCACTTCTTTCATGGTGTCTTGTAAGGGAGGCATACATGGTCCCCTTATTTTCATATATTTTTATCCATTTCAAGTGTAGTATATAGAGTACACTAGCATAACAACTTGCTAGGGCCAATTACTCTTCCTCTTATTGAATGTCTTGGATTGGTTGAATAGCATGTCACACACACTTTCTATACCATTTGACCTATCCTAGGTCATATATACAAACCATTCTCATGGTATAGGAGTACTATATCATGGGGGTGTAAAGTCACTACAAGGTGCAAAGTTACTAAGATTGACTATCGAGAACAGAAACCTATTAGATATCTCTCTCTCTCTCTCTCTCTCTCTCTCTCTCTCTCTCTCTCTCTCTCTCTCTCTCTCTCTCTCTCTCTCTCTCTCTCTCTCTCTCTCTCTCTCTCTCTCTGTGGATATGATGAAGATTCAAGGATTTTGAAGGCTTGGTAGTTGCTTTGTCTCCTTGGTCATGATAAGATCAACATTTTAGTTTGATCTACTTTACTATAAGTTTTAGAAAACTCATACTCCAACTAAAGTGGGTGATAAATGTACCATGTTAAAATGGAAGAACCTATCATTTAAGACCTTTTAACTCCCTTCCTTTACTGACATTATGGAGGATGGGTAGATTCATGTTCAATAAAATCTTTCTCCTATTTTTCCCCACACCTCACACTTTTATCAATGCAGTATCTAAGACCTTGCTGTTAGCTCCTTATGGGAAAACCTCATTATAATTCAAACTTAGGTTTAACCATTTTCAAACTAGGTTGACCACATTGACCTATTCTTTGTATATTTTGAATCACACACCTAGTTTTGTCTTAAGGTTGCAAATTAGAAAATCAGGTGACCCTAATGACTTGCTTTGTTTCCATGCCCAAAAAATACTCTAAAAGAAAACCCAGGCACCTTATTTTCACAATTTTCAATCATTATAGCAATCACATGAGCAATTTCAAGCATTCAAGAAAGTGGAATTTCATCAAGAATTCAAGAAATTCAAAGATTCAAGGATCCTTTGTGAGCATTTTCTCTTCAAGATCTAGCATTTTTTTGGCCATTAAGGGAGGAGATATACATTTAGGCATTCATCATCTTCTTAATTTATGGGCATTCACATTCATGCCTCCATGATGTGGTCTTGGTATATTCATTTAATTTGTGGAGATTTCCTAAATCTTTCATTGCAAATTCAACATCTACGATATACAAGCATTGGAAAATCCTTATTGAAAAGTGTTTCTTCAAGCAAGGTGAGTATTTACATTTTTTTTTACTTATTTTCATAATTTACATTTCATTTTCAAGGTTTGTTCCTCAATCAAGGGCTTGACTAATGCAAGCCCTCATCCAACTAGAATAAAAATTGAGTTTTATTATATGTAAGAGTAGCATAGTCGAATTGTGACCACAGATCTGGAAACTACTTGCAAAACATTTTTGAAGCATTCAGGTAAAATTTTATACTATGTCCTCAGAACCTATCCATCTTCCCATAAAGTGTCCAAATACTTGACCATTAGGTCAATAGCTTCCTTGAGGTTTGAGAAAAATAACATTTTTTGAATTTTCTATTGTGATCTCAAATTTGCAACTGAAAGTATTGTCACATGTTGAGCTCCACAACTTTTTAGAGTGAGAAGGATTTAAAATATAAAGGGTGTAACAATGGGATTCCTTGGGAGGTCACTAATCTCATTATTACTCTGGCCTGAGTGTGCTTAATTGCAAAAATGGATGAGGTTGAGTATATTAACCCTAGTATGATCGTATCCAAAATCAATTCATCTCACGCTAAGATTAGCAAGTGTAATTGAATGCGCCTTATGTAACACTTAGAGCATACCTTATAAAACACTTTTTATGCATAGGAAACTAAAAAGATATCTAAAATCAAGAATATGCCTTATCTAGAATTCAAGAAGGGGCTATTAGGAAGAAAAACATAAGTTTATATCCAAAACTCAAAGTGCATCATAAGATTTTTAATTTTATAGGAATGAGAAAACATTTTCTAATAGCCATGAGACATGAAATAAGCTCATGGAACCCAAAATAGACTCAAGGACCAAATTGGGTTTTGGGACAAAAAATGAGGAATGAAACCAAAAGTGAGGATGCATAGTTGGAAATGATGTACAAGAAAAATAATAATAGCATAATTATTAAAATACTCATAGAAAGGACTAAAATTGGGTGCAACATCAAGATATCCTAAGCGGTCACCCACCCCACTACTACTTTAGTCTAAGCACACATAATACAAAGTTATAATTGGATCTAGAGAATTAACACTAGTATGATCGCACCCAACATAAATTTCTTGAAATCTCACTTACCACATGCATTAGAATGCACCTTATTGGAATGTACCTCATCAAGAACTCATAACACACAAGTTAAAATCACTATGATATTGAGAATACACCTTATCCAACATGTAAGACCCCTCCTCATATGTACTTATTTAATTATGAACTTCTCTATTAAATCTTTATAGGAGTTTCAAATGGATATATGATCAAGACAAGAAAATTGTATGGAAAAATGTTGTTGTTCTTTCTAGAAACCATGTATATGGTATTATGATAAATCTGGAATACCTTATGTACAATGAATTGATGATTGTTTCTATTAGATCATTTAATACTTACCCTCTTATTATTCATTCAAATCTAAAGACAAAGTCATCAACTCACTAGAAGTACCCTTAAGTATCTTTAATTTAAATATTATAATTATATTATGATGTGTTAACATTCATACGGTATCAAGTACAAGAGGTTGTACTTTTGTATTGGGATGAATTATTTAGGTGCTCAAATTATGGCTTAAATCAAAAACATTGCATGTGTTCTCTAGGATACATCTACATAACTAGGTGGTAGAAAGCTATGGACTTAGATGATTATTATGATGGATATATGAATTAAAGTTTTAGGGTTTAGGTGTCCTTATGGAAATTGAGATTAGTTGATATGTTCATTTTTTGATACCTTGTGATTTGAGACTTACTACATTGGTTGATTATTTAAACATTGATTTGTACTAACAATTCTATGAGGTGTTTCACCTCAATATGATGATGTTATTTATGGTACCTTGATGATTAGGCTATGTTGTCTTCTCAATTAGATCAATAACTTGGTTTACAAACACAACTCATGGATTGGACATCCAAAATGAGCAGTTATCTTTCTAATAGAGAAGGTTCATTTAAATTGTCAACCCAAGGATGTATACTTGAAAAAAGTCTACAAAGTATATGCACCATGAAACTCTCTAAGTTATTCTATCATTGAAAAATATGAAATATCAGAATGCTAGAAATAAATCTAAACACACAACAATGGCTGCAAGAAACTGCATAGTAATGGCTACAGGAACTATATACTACAAACTACAACTTTTCATATATGTCTACATATCAAATGCTTGATTAAAATTTCAAATATATAAGCTTATTGAATCTCTAACAAACATCTAACAATTGTCTCATCATTCCTTTAAACAAGGACTAGACTTATTACAAAACTAATGACTTAGTGTGCTGAATTTTAGTTCCACATTTTCAGCATCCACTCAAGCACATGGTTATCCTTTATTATTTCGAATTAGATAAAACCCATTTACCATGTTATTCTTCTCCTTTTTATCTTTCCAAATCATTTTTAAAATCTGAATTTTATTAAGAAATGTGAAAGTTATGATCATTTTACTGAAAGTGATTTTATGCTGCCTGAAAAATGTGCCTCCTTTTCCTCTGTCAAATTCTGATCCGTGGTGATCATTGACTATTCTAAACCAACTCAAATTCTCAAAAGGGTTTGTGCACCTTTTTTTTATCTTTCCAAATCCATAATCCATTCTTAATTTAATTAAAAAGTGAGTGAGATATGCCTATTTTACTGGAACTAACTTTTGACTTTTCTACATTTCCTACAACTATTGAATATTGACAAATGTCAACTTGCTTCTCCTTCTTTCTAGCTGCATGAACAACTCAAATACCTCACAAAAAATATCCTAATCACCTCAAGATAATTATATTTCAATAACAACCACTTATCATAATAAATCATCACAATCTAGCATCAACTAACTACACATGCAAATGATAATCAATAAATCATTTATCATAGGTAATGCTTCACAAATCAAGTTACACCATGGAAATGGCTTGGGAATATATTGAAATAATGGGATGAAGTATTATAGTATATGAACATAAATATGTCATTTTATAGGCTCATCATTCCCCCCAACTGAAATCTTACTTGTCCTCAAGCAAGGGATAGGCATTAGTTAGTCATGAAAGCTTTCAACATGAAATCTTGTGGCAACTTTAATCAATCATCAAGAATTTCAAAGGTGGTATAAAACGTATACAGGAAAGGTCATCCTCCTATGGTCTATGACAATAGAACCAAGTATACATGTGCTCCTCCTAGCTAAAATTTTGTTTATCCTCAAATGATACTCTAAGTGTGAGGGTAGAAGAAAAATCACTTATGAAGCATATAATTATAATAATGATAATTGAGAAAAAAAATACAAGGCATAGATAATAAATTACTGAAAATGATAACTATTATGAATAGATGGAAATCATAAACATAGTACTGTACACTCGAAAGTGTCCCACTCTAAACCCTTCTATCCAAACGATTCCATGAGATTGGAATGTTCGGATGCCGGCTTAGAGCTCCCTATCCATGGAGTGCAAGAGAGTATATTTCAAGAATAAGAAAGCTCTCAGATGAGCCTTAGAGATACTCTTCTTGCTAGTAAACCATGCAATGGGAGGTTCCGAAGACAAGATGCAAGAATGCAAATGTCCCAAGGAGTTCCTCAAGGATGCAATGCAAATGAAGATTAAGCTAGAATGAGAATGTCAAATGCAGCTATGCTAGAATATGAATGAGAGTGTTACAATACCATTATTAAGCTATGTGAGATTAAGCTACATGTAAAAATGAAAGCTAAGCTAAGCTAAAATGCCATGATGCCATGGATGAGAGAATGTAGACAAGAAATAGAAGTTCTCCACAAAGCTCCAAAGAAACCTGTTAGAAAACCTGCAGCATAACAATATTCAAAAATGATGATTGAGGGGGAAAGCTCTCTCCCTTTTAAAGATGTATGGACGGTAGAGATCAAGATGAAGATGGTGGATGATCAACGGTGGAATTTGAAAATAGGAGTGATCCATGTGCACACACAAATCAACCAATAGAATATAAGTTGACTTGTCATATAAGACAAAAGTCACAAAGCCTTTTCTTTTAATTGCAAAATAGAAAAAAGACTTTATGTGTGCACTTTAAGTGGGTTAGAAGAATGGGGTCTTTTATTTAATTAAAAGGGGACATGTTCTTTTAATCAAATAATGAACTTAGGATAGCATAGTCAAACTATAGGTTATAATCAAATAAATTGATTATTAGCAATTTGGTCTAGGTAAATGATTAAATTAATTTAGCCAAAATGCTGAGAAGGGGGCTAATAGCTTAGATGATCATTTTTAGGTGATTACATTTGCCCCTCTTTGACTAATGTGTGATCGATCTGGGAACACATTACGTCAAAGAAAATCAAAGCCAAGTAGGCGATGATAGATATAGATGTCTAATTCCAAAGAGTGAAATGCAGAAATAGATAGCAAGTCCTGAATGCACAGCCTGATAGCAGTAGTACTAAACACTAGGAAGAGATGATGTCAGAATTCAAGAAGAATACTAACACTTAGAAAATCAGATAGAGTGAGAGCAAGTGAGAAGATCAAACAAATGCTCCTAAGCAGTGATAGAGTATTTCTGCCCCCTCGGGATCGAAATTGAAATGAGGTAAGGGGATGCAAAAACTAGCTAGAAATGATAAAATTAGAGTATAGCAATGTCCAAGATGACAGATAGATGATTAGAACCCAAGAATGACTATATAAAAAAATTGATAAAAT
This sequence comes from Cupressus sempervirens, assembly GCA_028749045.1. Classification (NCBI taxonomy): domain Eukaryota; kingdom Viridiplantae; phylum Streptophyta; class Pinopsida; order Cupressales; family Cupressaceae; genus Cupressus; species Cupressus sempervirens. The sequence goes on along the minus strand of CM053793.1, from coordinate 409,806,122 downwards.
GCCCCAGTTTGACTAGAGTTGACCTTGAAGGATATAGCATAAAATTAGGTCAAATCTAGTAGAAAGATGATTTAGATGTGAAACAGTGAATTGAAGTAGATATGAAGTATGGAAATGATGAAGACATGAATAAATGAAGATGCCCCAGTGATGATTCGAAGATTAGACCTCAAAAGGTCAACTAACTGCTTAGAAGAAAGTAGAATTTTAAAAGGCAATTTTGACCATCAAGATGAACTCGAATTTGGATTTTGATCCCGAAAATGAATCTAGTACGTTGAATTATTTAAGAGGTCAAAACTTTATATAATGTGATGATAAGATAGAAAAGAGATGAAGTGAAAGATTAAGAAGGTGAAAAGACATGAACAAGAAGAAAATAAAGAAATATATGAAAGGAGTTAGCTGATATGTCCACAAAAAGATGAAGAGAGAGCTCTCCCCATATGCAAGCATGCAAGACTAAGCTAGAAAATGAACCTAAAATGCAAGCTAATATGCAAAGTGGTTTACCAGCAAGAAGTGCATAACATTTAGACTCTTAATTTCATCATTGAGCATTTATTAGGGACATCATGAGATCATACAATCATCACTAGTATAACTATGAGGATATGAATATGATCAATATCAGATAGGTATGTGGAAATCCAATCTAAGCATCAAAGACATGTAAGTCAAGATAACTACACGATTAGATTCCCTAAGTTTAATTTAGCAAGATTACACCTGTATCAAGGCATAAGCGCCAGGATAAACCCTGAGTGCGGTCTTGCAAAACAGTCAAGGATGATACATTTATAAGTCAAAGTGTTGAATAGGACAAGCACGAATGCTTACAACACTATAGACAAAAAAAGTATACCCACAAGCAGAAATCAAGAAAATATGTCCCATGCCCCCAGTCTTCTAGTCAATGACATCCTTGAAAGGCTATTAGGGAGGGAACACCTGGCAAAGAAATCATCATAGACAGCACACAAAGTAGATAAAGATCAGCATAGCTCAGTCGTTTAAGTGTTAAAGTGCATGTGTGTAAGTCACTTGGCCATTTCTTCCAGACTTGATTCTGATAGTGAGAAATATTGTGACATCGGAGACCGTAGGTAAACTATCTTTAAAGTGTTGAAAAACACTTGATATCAAAGTGGGGGAAGTGTTGAGAAACACTATTTTGTGAGTTGCCAAAGAAACCCTAATGCACAAGAATACCTCAATAGGCTAAGTAGCTATGCCCCCAAGATGAGGACAAGAAACAATTCCAAGCTAGCAAATGTGTAGCAAAATAGGATGATTGAGATTGATAGACATAGGTGCGAGGGTTTCAAGTAGTGCCTGTTTCCAGGTTTTCACCACTTTGACAGATTTTTTTTAGGACTTTTTTCATTTTTTTTGTATTTTTATATTTTTTATTTTTTTGGTGATACATCAAAGTGCCTATTGCTAGGTTTTCACTAAGATGATCATTTTTTCAGGACATTTTCTGATTTTTTGGATTTTTTAGAAGGTTTTAGATATCACTAGTTCTCAAGCAAGATCACATCATTTTCTCCCAATTTCTAGCAAGGTATAGGATATGATGGAGCAACGAGCCAGTGGATAAGCAAAGATGGATGAAAAAAGGAATGTGAAGCAAGTGAAAGTGATCCTCAAGGACTGACTCCTCAAGAGTACCCAAGCTAGGGAAAGAGGTGAAATAGTCATATGAAGCATGTTTTGGATAAGCAATGGAAGTAATGAGAAAGATAGCATGTAGGATAAGTGGTGAAGCCAACAAGTGTGATAGCATGAAGTGTGTAGTCAAAAAGAGTAGCCATGTCAAGAGACATATGAGAATCATGTTTCATTTATTATGATCAAGACCAAGGGGTCAACTAGATAGGATAGCGATGGGATAGAGCAATAAGAATAAAGCTCAAGATAGAGGCTATGAGTGAATGGGAGAGCACAATAGAAAATCTCATGGATAAGATAGCCAATATGCAAAGATAGTTCAACATTGTCAAGATCAAAGAGAGAAGAGGGGATAGATGGATGGTGGAAGAATTACGCATGATGCCTATTTGCCAGGTTTTCATCATGGTACTTATCCATGGTGCCACAAGAAATAGTTTTCACCATAGGATAAATTTATTTCTCTTTACTTTTGCTACCAAGGTGCCACAAGAAGTGGTTTTCACCAAGGCACATTTTCATTTTTTTTCATTTTTTTTTTTGAATTTTTAGAAAGAGCTCAAGCTATTTGAATGTAGATAGTGCTCTTATAGAAAAGATAAGTCATGATAAGCTAAGACCATAGACTGGTATGCTCAAAGATGTTGATAGGGTGATGAAAGAGAAATGGTAGTAGGAAGAATATATTGAGGATAAGAGTTCATGTATAGAAAGGAGGTGTAGGCTTTAGAGGATTTCATGTGGGTAGCTAAAATATTGGACAAGATCAACATTGACACACACCTTGAAGGGTATTGGAATGATGGAGGAATCATGGATGAAGTAGCTTGAGGTTTAGATGTATGAGGTGGTAGAAGAGATTTGGAAAAAAGTGGAGTGGAAGGCTTTGGAATAATTTTAGGAAGTTTTTTGGAAAAAGATGGAATAGAAGCCTTTGGAAGCTTGAATGTCAACTTTGAAGTATTTTCAATATTCAAGTCTTCTAAAAGAGACTTGGGAATCCATATAGCTTTAGATTTTCCTTTGGATACTTCAAAACACATTTCTTCAATAATGGGTTTAGGAACCCATATTTTCTTTGATTTAGCTTTTTTAATAGTGGACCTTTGCGGTCTCTTTTGTGCATTCTCCTTCTTAGCATTCACATGTCGATTAGATGGGACATAGTGATCTTCATTTTTCAATGGATTCTTATGTTTATTCTCACTTCCAAAGGACTTGGGACTTGTGGGTGAATAAGGATGATATGACTGGTTTAGATGTATAGATGGGTGAAAAGTCATCAAGGATGATTGCCTTTGTTGATCTTGAGGTATTATAGGAGAGCTAGGGAATGAGCTAGGAGTGAATGCAGGAGATGAAGGAACATAAGGCCCCAATATGGATGGAAGGTTTGAATGCTTTAGCTTAGATGGATAAGGACCAAGGATAGATTTAGAAGATGCAAAGGGATAGTGGGAAGGGATATCAACATCTTTAGAGTGAGCAAAATGGTCAAAGTCATCAATAGACTCATGAGTACCTTTGATAGGAACAACATTTTTAATACAAGCACTTGAAGCTTGAGCACAATTTTGAAGTGGATATGGAGAAGTAGAACATGAGGGGATGCTTTGATCTTGACAAGTAGCCTTGGATAGCATATGAAGAGAACTTTTCTCATAATTTTCAGTAAGCTCAAGGGAGATAATGGAAGTGGTATCTTCATCATACTTGGGGGATGGAAAAGACATAGGATATGGAGGAGTGAAATTTTGAAAGAGATGAAAGGGTGCTTGATCTTGATCTTTCTTGACATTTATAGCTTTTTCTTTTTCAGAGTCCTCTTGACATGGAGCCACTTCTAAGGACAAGGGAGAATCAAGAGTGAATGGAGTAGTGCTTGGATTAGGCATAGTAGTGTATGAAGGTTGAGGATGTTTATGGTTAGTAGCACGGAAAAGGTTTGCAGCCAAGTGAAGGTTAGCTTGAGTTTCTTTTAGAGGTAGCCCTTGAGGATACACGTAGTCAATGTGGAAAGCACTAGGTTTTTTGTTTGTTGGAGGCAAGTTGGAAAGATTTGAAATGTTGGGAGATGCATGAGTGTTGGAAGAAGTGGAAGATGTAATGGAGCCACTACTAGACATAGGTTCATCAATGTAATCTTGCTCAAGAGAAGTATCCTCAACACATGAGTCACTAGAGGTTCCAAGATCAACAATCTCATCATCAATGAGATCTGGGATTTTATGTTTCAGCTCTATACAATCAGAAGTAGCATGGTCATTAGATTGATGATAGGCACAATAGGTATCCAAGAATGGATTTCCATATGAGCTAGACTTAGGTAACATGATGATCTTATTGCCAAGAAGTTTTTGCAATGTGTCATCATAAGAACCTTCCAAGGGAGCAAAAGTTCTATTAGAAGTATGTCTAGAGTCCTTTTTTTGTTTCTCAAGTGAATAGAATGCGTTCATGTATTCATCATCATCTTCGTCAAAGATAGGTCCATCATGAAATTTTGGCATAGCCTCAAGTGCTTTTTCTCTACAAAGGTCTTTAGATCTAGAAGATGAAGATATTTGATGTCTTGAAGTAGAGCATGTAGACCTAGAAGAAGAGGATGTCCTCAAAGAAGGTGACTCACATGCATGTAAAGACCTTAAGGAAGATTCATGTAATGATGCAATCTTCTCCTCCAAACATTTCTCAAGTTTAGACTTCATTTCTGTCATGCGCTTAGAGAGATGAAGGTAAGAAAGATCATTTGTCTCTTCTAGTTCTTTGTATTGTGCATATAGATCTTGAAACTCTTTAGTGACATGGAGGATATCATGATCATCTAGATTTGGTTGAAGTTTGGTAGCACAAGGTTTAGGTCCCATAGTTTTAGATGCAAAGCCAAGCATAAAATAGTCTAGAAGATAACTTGATGTTGAAACTATAGGAGGTAGAGTGTTCACTTGCCAAGATAGTAGAGAGAGATCAAAGTGACTTGTCAAACAATATGTCCAAGAAACTTACGACATGAATGACTCAAGTCAATAGCTAGGCAAGATGCCCAAATAGCCAAATAGATAGAGCAAGCAAGGTGACAAGTGAACAAATTTCCCAACCCAAGAGTGTAGTCAAGAAATCAAGGTAACCATTTCAGCAAAAGAATAACTAGCAAGCATGCATAGACCATGAAGATAGAAAGACCAAGAGCACCAAGCCCAAAGAGTCACTTTAAGCATGTTCAAGAACTAGAAACATAGAAAATCAAAGTCAAATGATGAGACTCCCCTTAGCAAGCAACACAAGAAAATGTTTGCATTTGATGTTTTGACTTGGTTGACAAAGTTTGACAATAGTTGATAGCATAACAAGTTTGATGTTCAAAAGCAATTTCTTTCCAAGCAAGATAGTGACACATGGAGTAGTCTTCAAACAATCAAGCAAGGGACAAAGCAACCTTGCATGATACAAGCATATGTGACGTCTCAAAACAATTCCCTAGAATTATCGTCATGTGTATGTTCAAAAGATTTTCACAAGTATACCACATTCGAGAACACATCAAGCAATATCTACCTAAAGGACATGGTTCATTACTCAACAACTTGGCCCACGCTTGATGCTCCTCTGCCTCACACCAAGTGGTTTCCCACAAGAGATATTGGCTTTGTCATGGAAATGCCATAAGCATAACCAAGGGAACACATATGGTGAGTGTAAATCTTGGGGTGATCCGGGTAGTCCACTAGGATCAATCCTTGCACCAAGAAGTTGAGCGGCTAAAAAAAATGTAGTTACTAACTTAGAGTTTTTAGATCGGGCTTCCGTTCATAGTGTTCCTCTTGCTCCCAATTATGGGACACCTCACCTTGCGATGAGTAACCGATCTCGCGATCACAAGAGTACCTTAAGCATTCTTGCCTAGTGATCTCCCTATGGTTGAAATCCCATAAGCGATCACACTAGACGAAGATAAACACTACGTCTACCAAGGTTTTGTGTCCTTGATAGCCTTGAGTTTATAGTGGGTTGGAAGAGCCAGGTAATCGGCTTGTTCCCACTTGGGTCGTTCCTCTCAGGTTGTCCGAGAGCAGGCCCTCTAAAGGATTCTAACTACACAAAGTGGATCAAATTTTGGAAGTCAAGATTTCTGGTTCACCACAAGGGTGAAGAGCATACTCTCCTATTCCAATCATTTTCTCCCAAACACGCCAAGAAGATTCATTTACCCCTTGCTTTTGAAACCAAATGGCAAGTCAAGATTTCTGATTCACCACAAGGGTGAAGAGCATACTCTCCTATTACCAAAAGACTCCAATCACAAGTTTTATGTGCCTATGAAAAATGAACAATTATTCAATGCCACACATGAAAACAAAAAAGCAAGAAATTTGGGTTTTTATGCTTTGGGCAGCCCTGCAAACAATCGTTAGTAGCCCTTGTGCATTTGATGCTTTGACATGCGTTCTTTTTATGCAATGTTTCAATTTTTTTCACAAGGATGGCAACCTGAAATCACAACTTGTTAGGAAAAAAAGTTAGTGTGAAATAACATATAAATCTACAATAAAAAGTGGTGAGTTTCTTCAAAAATCTAATTTATCTTCCAATCAAGTACATACAAAGAAAGTGCAAGTTAATCACAAATGCTTTCATTTTTACTCTTTGGTTTTGACCTAGTCAACAAGATTGGACTTTTTTGCTATGATTTCGCATCCAAAAATGAAAATGAAAAGAAGAGACCCCTGTTAAAAATCAGAGAGCTTTTTAAAAATGCAAGAAATTTTAAAAAATCTCTTCATTTGCTCCCTAGAGATTGATTTTGTCAAAACAGGCCAAATTTATCAAATCGAGTTTTTGATCTTTAATACGATCTCAAAATTCAAAACACAAAGAAATAACTCCCATTAGAATTCCAAAAGCTTTCTTAAAATGTAAGTTTTTCCAAAAAATGCGTTGATTTGCGATCAAAAACGGCTTTTTATGAAAAATAAAGAAAAAATCATAACTTCCGAAAATCATGTCAAAATTTTCTAAAAATCGGACTGCAACATTTTGAGCATATACCCAACCTGCAAACAAAATTTTAGAACCAAATTCTAAGCGGTTTAAAAGATATGATCAAATCTTTAAACCAACTAAGTTTTGGCCTTCAAACCAATTTACTTATGGCTTGGCCTTAAAACCAAAGTGATAATTCTACAAAAGCATTTGATTAGACCCAATATGCTGCTGTAAAAAAACTAGAGATAAGAAATGAAAGCAAATGGAGCTAGAACTTGATTCAAGCCCCACGGTGGGCGCCAAAAATGTACACTCGAAATGTGTCACACTCTAAACCCTTCTATCCAAACGATTCCATGAGATTGGAATGTTCGGATGCCGGCTTAGAGCTCCCTATCCATGGAGTGCAAGAGAGTATATTTCAAGAATAAGAAAGCTCTCAGATGAGCCTTAGAGATACTCTTCTTGCTAGTAAACCATGCAATGGGAGGTTCCGAAGACAAGATGCAAGAATGCAAATGTCCCAAGGAGTTCCTCAAGGATGCAATGCAAATGAAGATTAAGCTAGAATGAGAATGTCAAATGCAGCTATGCTAGAATATGAATGAGAGTGTTACAATACCATTATTAAGCTATGTGAGATTAAGCTACATGTAAAAATGAAAGCTAAGCTAAGCTAAAATGCCATGATGCCATGGATGAGAGAATGTAGACAAGAAATAGAAGTTCTCCACAAAGCTCCAAAGAAACCTGTTAGAAAACCTGCAGCATAACAATATTCAAAAATGATGATTGAGGGGGAAAGCTCTCTCCCTTTTAAAGATGTATGGACGGTAGAGATCAAGATGAAGATGGTGGATGATCAACGGTGGAATTTGAAAATAGGAGTGATCCATGTGCACACACAAATCAACCAATAGAATATAAGTTGACTTGTCATATAAGACAAAAGTCACAAAGCCTTTTCTTTTAATTGCAAAATAGAAAAAAGACTTTATGTGTGCACTTTAAGTGGGTTAGAAGAATGGGGTCTTTTATTTAATTAAAAGGGGACATGTTCTTTTAATCAAATAATGAACTTAGGATAGCATAGTCAAACTATAGGTTATAATCAAATAAATTGATTATTAGCAATTTGGTCTAGGTAAATGATTAAATTAATTTAGCCAAAATGCTGAGAAGGGGGCTAATAGTCTAGATGACCATTTTTAGGTGATTACATTTGCCCCTCTTTGACTAATGCGTGATCGATCTGGGAACACATTATGTCAAAGAAAATTGAAACCAAGTAGGCGATGATAGATATAGATATCTGATTTTGAAGAACGAAATGTAGAAAAAGATAGCCAAAATTTGTGTTTTTGTGAAAAACTTCAAACTTTGGAAATAGCTAAAAGTACAAGTCCCTTGATTATTGAAATTCAGGTCCCTCTAAGAGTATTACATATTTAATATGAGTATTGTCTTCATACTTTCTAAAAGTTTTTTTTGATAATATAGTAGTTTCTATAGGATTTTTTATTGAATCAAATAGCAATGGTTGCAAGACTCATTGTTAAAACTAGATAGTAGTTGCTACAGGACTGACTGTTACAACATGAAACCTACAGATAAGACCAACTAGACACCATCATTAAATAGAACATTTTTGAAATCATGAACACTAAAATACTCAATGAAACCTTTGGAAATATATGCAAAGACTCTCTTCCAAAATTAGAAACTTGACTCACTCACACCCTTCAAAAAATCATTTGAAATATAAGAAACCAACCAACTATGAACTCCTCTAAAATAGTCATTGAGACAAGAAGGTAAGGAAACAAAATAAACAAGACAACTACTAACTCTAAGACATTGTGTAACAACACTTATTGAATGAAAAACTTACCCTAACCTATCCTAACCTACACTAACCAAATAACATAGCCAACTTTAAACAAAACCATTAACTAGTTCTTTGAAGTATCTTCCTCTTCTCAAAATCTTCCAATGCTTCACATGTTTATGAGCAATGAGAAAAAGTGGCAACATCAATAGAAACTTAACATAAAACAATACTTTTGGAAAGACATTAATAAACTCACTTATTACTTCATGTTTACAATATATATTGCTATAATAAATTACATAAGTAAGCTAAAACGTGTCCCCTTTTGTTGTTGTTACATATTGAGGTTTATCTTTAGTTGTAACTTCTTTCTTTGTTGCAACCATAGCTTTTGATAACATATTTTCCTCCATATGAATGAGATGTATAATAAGACACCCTCATGAAAGAAAAAACTTTGAACCCTCCTTGTTGTCTTGGTGTAGATGAGTTGTTTTTTTATCCTCCTCTTGACTTTTAAAAACCAATTTGTTTGGTTGATTTGATAAAAGTATAGGAATTTCTGCACCATCTTCATAAGGATCATAGTTTTTTGAGCTACAAAAGATGTTGGTTTAACATGTTAAGAAAAACTCCTCTAAATCATCCCAAAACTGATCTTCTTCAATATCTTGTTTACTTTTTAGCATTAGAGGACTGATTTTCACTATATTTCAACTCTCTTCTTAAGTAGGAGTTCAAATTTGAAATCACATTCATCTTCAACAACAACCTTGTGTATGGTGATTTCTTCATTTTGCAAGACAAGGTTTTCTTCATTTTCCTCTTCACTAATCAACATTTTTTCATCAATATGTGAACAAAATTCCTCTATGATACTAGTGAACATGTCTTCATTGATTTCCAAACTTGCTGAAAATGATAATAGATCTTCATTCTTATTCTTCATGGATCTAAAATCCATATTGTGTTGCTACAAACTTTTCTAATCCTAAGTGCTTTTAGAAGAAACTAAGATTCTATAAAAATGACAAAGAGCTACTAAAAACTCAGAGATTCTCATAGCTTGATCTATCTTCGATAATGGCACCAAAAATTTTGGCTTTCCAATTAGATCAATAACTTGGTTTACAAACACAAATCATGGATTGGGCATCCAAAATGAGCAATTATCTTTCTAATAGAGAAGGTTCATTTAAATTGTCAACCTAAGGACATATACTTGAAACAAGTCTACAAAGTATATGCACCATGAAACTCTCTAAGTTATTCTATCATTCCAAAATATGAACTATAAGAATGCTAGAAATAAATCTAAACACACAGTAATGGCTGCAAGAAACTATACAGTAATGGTTGTAGGAACTATATACTACAAACTACAACTTTTCATATATGTCTGCATATCAAATGTTTTATTACAATTTCAAATATATAAGATTATTGACTCTCTAAAAAACATCTAACAAGTGTTTCATCATTCCTTTAAACAAGGAAAAGAATTATTACAAAACAAATGACTAAGTGTGCTGATTTTTAGTTCCACATTTTCAGCATCCATTCAAGTGCATGGTTCTCCTTTATTATTAAAAATTAGATAAAATAAAATTTTAATCCTATTCTTCTCCTTTTTATCTTTTCAGATCATTTTGAAAATCTGAATTTTATTAAGAAACATGGAAGTTATGGCCATTTTACTGAAAGTAGTTTTATGCTTCCTAAAAACATGCCACCTTTTCCTCAGTCAACTTCTGATCCATGGTGCTCATTAACCATTTTGAACAAACTGAAATGCTCAAAAAAATTGTGTGCCTTGTTTTTATCTTTCCAAATCCATAATCCATTCTTAATTTCATTAAGAATTGAGTGAGATATGTCTATTTTACTAGAACTAACTTTTGACTTTTTTGCATTTTTTGCAACTATTGAATATTGACAAATTTCAACTTGCCTCTCTTTCTTTTCATCTCCATGAATGACTCAAATACCTCACAAACAATATTTTAATCACCTCAAAATAATTATATTTCAATAATAACCACTCATCATAATAAATCATCACAATCTAGCATCAACTAGCTACACATGCAAATGCTAATCAATAAATCATTTATCATAGTTAATGCTTCACAAATCAAGTTAATGCATGGAAATTACTTGGAAATATATTGAAATAATGGGATGAAGTATTATAGTAGATGAATATAAAAATTTCATTTTATAGTCTCATCAAGCTAGATACATTCAGATAGTTTAGTATGCTTTATTGATGATGTTTGAATTGAGTGTAGGAAAATTACCATGCATATTAAAGGAGGATCAGTAACCAACCATATGTGCAAACTATAAATATAAGGTTGAATCTAATGAAGAGATTTGATCCTAATTGTTAAATGTCTTATTTTTTGATCATATATTTTATGTATGTATTAGGTGATTTCACTATTTAATTAGTGACATGTCAATGTTGTGTAATGTTATTTTATAGTGTCACGTGACACTTGTCATGTGTATATGTAATGAAATGTATATTAAGGTTGGCAATGTAACCCTAAACCTAACTGACCTATTAGGAAACCTAATTAAACCCGCTTTGATTGAGAGATACTTGTAAAGCCCCACCAATGAGATTATTTGAATTCATTTTTTTCTAGTCACTTCTAGAGGCCAAAAAGTGGTCCTAGGGACCAAATTTAGAAAAATCCAAGTACCTAAGTGTTAGGGGTATGGGTTACAAATATTTATGACACTATTATAACCCCCTAATGGCCTTGGTGACCCTTTTTCCTGAACCCATGCTCCTTTCCAATATTTCATTTATGATAAGGGAAAAGAGAAAGCCAAAAGTACACAAGGGTCAATTCTAAATTTAATGTTGGTGGGTGGGTAGAATTTGGAGGCCTTTTTAAAGGCTCTTTTAGGAGTTAAAGGGCGTTCACCCACTCTCTACTTTTAGACATTAGGGCTTTGGATTAAGGAAAGAAAAAGAAGGACATGGTTCTTCTTACACATCATTTTACCATAACACTTGTGAAGGTTTGTCTCCACCATTTCCATGTAAGTTTTAGTTCTTGCTACAAATAGATTAGTATGATATTTTATTCTCTTGCATATGTGATCAATGTATTTGTGTTGTTTTGATGTAAGGGAATGGGATTTTGGGTTTTAAGTTCATGCTTATTGTGTTCATCTTTTGATTTGAATGAGGGAGTTTTCTAAAGGGTGTAATGGCATTACTCACCCTTAGATAGGGAAGAAGTGGCCAAGTATGGGGGAAGGGGTTAGTTGGACTCCATGGAAGTGTACAGTATCTTCTCATGGTGAGGAAAAGGAAGAAATGCAATGTGTATGGGCCCTTGCATACCAATCTTATTTATCTTGCTTTGGGGGAGATAAGTAGGAGAAAGTATGAAAATTTTTATATGAATTTTAGCCTTAGAAATGACATCTTTATTGTATGTTTTACATTTGGAAATCTCCTATGTGGCAGTCCACCTTCACCCCTCTATTATGGGTTCAAGGTGAATCTCATTGTGCAAGCCTCAGATAGGTTCTTTTTATTGTGTCTAATGTTGTTGTAATTGGACTTGGTTGTCACTTGTTGGCTATTGGTTCTCCTAGCTTAGTGGGAGGTCTTTTGGAGATCTAGGATGGGAGGTGAGCTCTCCATTGTTGGTTTTATGTCTATTTTCATATTTGGATAGGCTTTTATGATAGAGAAAATTTGGATTTGGAGCATTGATGGTGTTCTTGGGTCATTTGTATTAGAGACATCTCCATTGTCATACCTTTTATAGTATTTCACATTTATGTTTTGAAAATGGAGTTGTAAATTGATGAAGCTCTATGAAATGGACCATATGTTGTAAAGTTTCTTATTTTATAATAGGAATGAAGATTTATTATGAAAAGGATGTATATAAAACATGAAAAAGTTTCAATTGTTTTCAATTTTATTCTTATCTTTAAATGCATTGAGGTAAGGTTAATTGTTTCGTAAATTTTCTCTACAAAGCTTGAATTCCAATAAAAAAAGTAATAAGGGCTGACATTAATAGGATCAGGGTATTTCATGAGTAAAATTAATTAGAGTTTGAATTTTTTCCTAAAAGTTCATGTTAAAATCCTATGCTCAAATTTATATATTCAACTATATTATACTTTACTTGCCTAGCAAGTTGATGCAGGAGCATCCAGAGGTATAAGGGCAATCCTGTGTCACCCAAAAAAATGTACTTAGACTTAGTTTCTATTTCTTGTGTTTTCATTTCTAGGTACCCATTTGGGTCAAATAAAGGTTCCAAATCTCATAGTTCCACTATTAGTGTTCTAGGTTAGAGTATTTGAACACCTTGGGATATGTGTAAATGCCAAAAAAATAGGAGTATGTAATTGAGCCATAATTTTGATAAATTAGAGGGTGTAAATTGGCCGAATGAATGTAATTGTAATTTAGATCATTCCATAAAAAGAATCAGGTCAAAAGGCCCCACAATTTGAAAGTTATCACAGTTTTTTGATTTTTGGAGACCTCCTAAGAATGCTTCAAAGTCAGGTTAGGGGCATTAAATGACTTCAAACAAGGCTGAAAATGGGGGATGAGAAAAGATGGTCAATAGGGCTATAGAGCACTTTGAGAGCTTTCCAAAAATGTAAACAGTTCATCAATCGGAGCTACGGTTCAAAAGTTATGCCTCCCGAAAGTTCGGTTACCATTTCTGGATTCTTCTAATTTTGTGCCGACTTCTAATGCAACTTCTAGAGCCTTCTATTTGGTCGTTCGATGCCAACTAGCACTTTCTAGAATGTATTCCTAATCCTTAACCCTACAGGGTCTATTTAAGAACATTTCTAGCATTGTAAAAGGCAGTTCAGAGTGGAGTTTGAGAGAAGGTACTGGGAGAAGAATTTATCTCCAGATTTATGCTATTGTAAGCCCATAGGGTATGTTTTGGAGTTTGTTTCTCTGCACTAAGTGTACTAGCATATTTTCACAGTTAATAAAATTTTTCCTTTCCTATTGTGTCCATTTTGTGCTTGGGTTGTGTCCTCATCACAAGTCCAACGGTTCACCATTAGATTAAGGTCATATTTGGAACATATGGAAAACTACATTAAATCACCCCCCGCCCCCATCTCAACCTATAAGAAATTATAAAATACCATGTAATTAAACCCATGGGAAAACTCAAAATGTGGGGAAGAAAAAAAATACATCTTGAAAAAAAAAATCCAAATGTGCATCTATAGGATGCCGAAAAATTTATGGGAAGAGTTCCTAAATCCTTCCACAAAAGTGCAAAAAGATATTCCTTATTCTAGGGTCCTTAATATAGGTTATGATGGAAACTAGATGACTTAAGAATAATACTATATATATAAAGCTAAGGTTTGCTTGTACAAGAACCTTCTATCCCCCCATTAATTGATATATATTATTATCCCTTTTTACAAAAATAATATATAGAAGAGGAAGGTCACGTGGGACCCACCTTCCACTTGCCTCAACCTCCTCCCTAAGGAACTCATGCAGGCATGCATGTGAAAAGGAAAATTCAACTTACAACAATAATGAAAACAAAAAAAACAAAAGAAAATGGCTATAAAATTGATTATGTTATGCCCCAAGTAATACCCAACAACTATATGCTTTAAATAGACACCGATGGGGATGAGTGGGCTCCACACCACCCATCCCCCCTTTCCATTCCCACTCCCCACATGATGATTTGGGCACATGTGTTTAAGGGAGGATGTGTTCCATTCAAAAGTCATTAAATCTTATGTATTCTCCTTGAAACTACCCCTTCCACCTTTATGTACTCTCTTCCTTGCAAACATACTTCTCTCTTGGGAAGTGCATGTTCTTCTTGGGTAGTGAATAGAGCACTATCTATGGTGAAACTTATATGCACCTCTTTTGACTACATTTCACTTATATATAAAGGACTTAAGACTATTTAACACTAGTCTTGATGCACATAGGTTGCATAGTAGCTTGTTCCAAGAAAATAGTGTGTCTTGGGGGTGCGTAGGGAGTTGGGAGAGTGTGTAAGGGAAAGTGGGTAGAGAGGTAGATTAGTCTTAGTTAGTAAGTTTAGGGGTAATTAAATGATTTAGGGGTTAGCCTAGTATAATTATGATTAGTGTTTAGTAATATTTATTTAGTGTTTATGCATGGGATCATGATTTAGTATTTGTATTAGCTTTAGAGAAATTGTAATTTTTAAAATTTTTAAAAGGTGAGTGTTTAGGGGTAATCTTATAATAGGTAATAGATGTTAGCATGCAGGTTTAAGGTTTAGTTAATAGGGTTTTAATACATGTTTAGAATAGAATGATGGTTTTTTTTTTTTTGTGTGTGTGTGTGTGTGTAATTAAGAAAAACAAGTTTTAACAAGGTCTTGAAACCTTTACATAACATAGAATAGTCAAAAAAGAATCCTTAAAGAAACAAGAGTAACTAAAATACACCAACTAAAATACCTCGCACTAAAAAAGGAGAAAACTAGTAAAAAGTTAGGGGGTTGGACAAAAACTAGGGCTGGCCAAAAAAGCTAGGACGCTCAAGAGATTTCTCTTTAAAAAAATTTCTATTCTGATTTCTAACTCCGACAATCTACCAGCCACCTCCTTCATATCTAAGAGTTCTTGGTCAAGTTTCAGGGTGTCCTTCTTCATGCTGGATCTAGTTCACTTCCTTAAGGTATCATCAAGTGTCCTATCCTTTGCGTTATGGGGAGCAAGGTCCTCCTCCTTACCAATTCTTTGCTCCTCTACTTTTTTTATGAGTAGCTTAATATTCATCATAACCCATGTCTAGATCTCTTCCTACACCTCAGTAAGGTCCTCCATAATCTACTCTTTAGTATGAAAAATATTGCCAAAGTCCATTTTGTTCCATTTTCAAATCTCTAACTTAATGAATCTGAGTTTCTTGGCTACCTTATACATGGTTGAATAATCAACCTCTATTCTCCACCACTCCTTAATTTTGTCAAACAAGCCAGGGTGCACTAACCACATCTTCTTAGATCTAAAGGGGAACACCTTTTTGTTAACTTCATTTAGGGTAAGAGAGATTGGGGAATGATTCAATCCAAGATGCACCATAGATGAAAGCTTGCACTAGAATTGTCTTATCCAATCCAAAGTTATAAGGTCCCTATCCAATCTCACCTAGATACACTTCTTCCCAATTCTCCTTTTAGACTAGGTAAATTTGTTTCCCCTAAGACCAACATCTAGAAGGGCCAAGTCCCTAATCAAGTTAGCCAAATGTTTCTTGCTATCCACATTAGGTGGTAACCCACCTAACTTTTTAGAAGCCAAGAGAGGGGTATTCAAATCCCCCATAACAATGCCCTTTCATTCACCCATCTAGGCTACCAAATCATAAATTATTTTCCAATAAATTCATCTTCTATTCTTATTATTGGGGGCATAGATGTTCATAATAAACCAGCTAAGTTGAGCCTTAGAATTAAAAAAATTATGAGCAAAATATTACGTTCATCAAAGATGATGTCAGTTTTAAAAGCTTCCTTCTAGATTATTACCAGTCCTCCGGAAGCCTCATCCAAGTCAGTAGCCATGTTCCGCATTCCTTTACCAAAGGAAATCTTTTCAAAATTCTCCTTCTTTATTTTAGTTTCCTAAATTAAAAATAAATGTGGCCTATGATCCCTAATCATATTCCTAATAATTTCCTATTTATGGATTCCATTGAGTCCACGGATGTTCTAGGAAAGGATATCCATGCTTTATTTTGGCTACATGATTCCTGGACAGTTCTTTGGGTCCCATCTAGAATATTCCTTGTTGTTTCTTACTTTCTAATTTGATTCTTATTCTTCCTACCTAGAGTACTAGATTTTCTTCTAGTATCAGCTTTTACCCTACTCCTCTTGGTTGCAAGCGAGACCGATGGAGGGTCCCAGCTATTTTTCTTTTTCTTATGCTTGACTGATATCCATGGTCCTTCATTTCCTTCCTTGTAGCTATAAAAGAGGGCCTCCAACCATGAAAGGTGTCCAAGAATAGTGGCTAAAACCCTCTTGAGGAACCAGTTGACCATTGAAGGGGAAATCCCTTTGCTTGTGCTAAAGTTGGAATCTTGTGAGAGAGGTTGTCTCAGCACCTCCACTAGAGACTCATGCTGAGAATTTGAAATACAAGATGTTTCATTGGCTTCCATCTTTATGGTTTCCTTATTGGTATTCTTCCCTATGATCATAACATCCACTATATTACTAGCCACATTATTCCCTCCACTCTCCTATGAGATGATTTTGGAGCTTAACACAACATCTATCTTTTTTTTTGCCTCCTCAAATTCTTTGTTTCCTTCTGTTGGTGTAAATAAGTACTTTACTATTTACACTTACTTAAGTTTACTTAGGTTAATGCATTATTTAATTATATTGCATTATTTTATTATTTTTATTTATGAGACACTTAGGAGTTTGTGCAACCTTGTGAGTTGTCATGTTGACAACATAGCAATACGTACCTCTATTTGAGCACATGGTGTCTATGACATTGTTTTGCGTGTCCCACCCTTGTAGACTTATCCTCACATTATCACACTTACTTTCGTGCTTAATGGAGGATAATCCATAACTGGTGGACATGTGCTTGGTTGTATGAAACTTCATGGTGCTAACTTCTATGCATTCTAGAAGCTCTCTTAAGGCCTTTATAATCAGGCACTCCAAGTGTACTCTGTAACAAGTTATTGAATACATTGTTATTCTGATCATACTCTCTCCATTTTTGGTCTATAGTTGTGCTTTTGTTTGAGTTCTTAGTTCTTGGGTGAATTTTGCCCTTAGGAAAATTCTTACATGGTATCAGAGCTTGGAGACTTTCTCTTCACAAGTCATTCGAGACCGCTTGTTGCTTCATCACCTCAGCCTAAATTTGGAGTGCTGCAAAAATTGGGAGCGTCTAGCATCAGATCTGACCTCTCCATTGCATCTAGAATGTTGAATCGGTGAAAATCGACTATAAGCATGCCAATCTTGGCTCAAAGTCGACCATGAGGCAAAAAAATTTTGTAAATCGAAACCTAGAGGCCCCAATTTGTGGTATGGGTATGGTTATTTTCGCAGATTTATGAATTCATTTTCAAATCTGAATTTCTCTATTAATTTTCAGAATATTTTTTTCGTCATTATTTCAAATATATTTTTTCAAAAAAAAATTTAAGCCCTTCAAGCTGGTAGCAAAGAAAATTTTTTAGGTAGTACCAGGCTGTGAGCTCTCGGCCTACATAGGAAATATTTTATTTTAATCGCAGGGCATCAAAGTCAAAATTTGACACACACTACGGGCATTGAACAATTTCTAGTGGCATCATCAAATAAAGGGTGCCCTCACCCACTGGCGGGTTTGCTTTGTTTATAACCCGCAATCAAACTACCCACAACATCGCAGATCCTTGCTTAATTACCCTCGACTGCAGTATTTAAATAGTTAGTAAACTATTCGCCCACCTGATGTGGGACTAAATGGTCAACTTTCGACGTCGATGTCCCTATTTTTGACTGTAGATCTGAGTAGTGATCGCATCTTTTATGCCATTCTCAGACCCCCGCCTATGTCGATTGTTCTTCCTGGCCGTTTGTTGATACCTCGACATTAGTTGCAGGTTTTTCATGGTCACAGCGAACCCTCCTGCCGATAGTTTCTAGTTTTTTCTACACAGAGATATTAAAAGTCTACCACTCGTAGCACTTTTCTAGCCACTTTTTACACTTCGTAGGCAACTACGTGGCAGACAACACAAATTTTATAAAAAAATTCCAACTGTGCCTTGCTAACCCCCATGGACAGTTCTTTTTGCCACATCACCATCCAATATTGCCATGTTGCCATGTGGAAACTAATCTTGCCAATTGCAATGTGGACATACAAAATTTTCCACGACAGCAAATCCGTACAACACGGACAAACAAATCAACCTACCATGTCAACAAAGAGCTTTTTTCTTGCTGATGTCAGCATTTTTCTTGGTTAAATTTGATGCCCATCTAAAAATCATTTTTAAGTTATTTTCAACTGTCTTGATGGCCATTTGACCGTCAAATTTAGACTCACAATTTCTCCTCCAGACCCCTCTCCAGATTGCTTTTTAGTTTGGTAGCCTGACTTAGTGAGCCCATATCTCAGACATCCGAACTCCAATTCAGGTGCAATTTTTTAAAAATCAAGTAGAATTTTTTGAATTTTCTAGTGGTGGTGTTGTTTTCTAGTTTTGGTGTACAAATTTTGCAAAATTTTCATTTCTTGGTGATTGTACCTACATAATCCTATGTTTTGCAACTTCAGAAGCTCCATACGAGCACATCTGGTTACTTTTTTAGGTTTTATTTTTCTTGAAAGTGCATATTTTTCATCTACTTTCCAGATCTGAAGTCAGATTCTAGGGTTGTGTGGACCAATTTCTCACTTTCAAAATTAGGCCTTCCTTGGCATTGTAATGCTTTGATTCTTTTTCAGAATTGTTGTAAATCTAAGCTACAGTGCTTAAGTGATAGATTTCGGCCTTATAAGGCAGTTGTAAAAGAAAAATTAGAAAGTCCACTTTGTTCATTTTGACAAGTGGCCCATTGTAAACGCACTACTTATAAAGTGCTAAAGCATCTCTTTTGGGGGGGTCTTTTGATTGAGTGAAAAAGGGGGGGTGTGTACTGTGTTTTTGTGTCTCTCTATTTTGTGCTCTTTCATTTCTACATCATGGGTTTCAAATGTCCTCCTCTAACTTTATGCAACTATTCTACTTGGAAAGATATTGCATGGAGTAGATTAATGGAAAAAGGATATAGTTTGTATGTTGATGGTACAATTACCCAACCTATTGATGCTAAAGAACTCATTGAATGGAAAAGACAAGACCAATAGGTGTTAGGTGTAATTAGGAGTTGTGTACATGGGGATCTTCTCTTTCACATTAAAAATTGTTCAGAATCTAAGGAAGCTTGGGATAAACTTGAATAGTTTTATGGTAAAGTGGATGAAGAAAAGGGATTTTAGATTGAGGATGATCTACTTCTCTTAGATCCTAAGAATTATGACACAATTTAGGATTATATCATCAAAGTCAATGAGTATAGGGAACTTCTCAAAGATTGTGGAAATCCCATGAAGGATGATAGGTTGATACATCACATCCTGAAGAAGCTACCTTCTGAGTACCCTAACTTTGTTTTGAGTTTTAATACTCACAAGTTGACCATGGGATCTACTTACTAGAAGCCTTCCTTTAATGGATTTGCAGACATGTTGATTATTGAACAATCTCACTTGGTGGATTTTGGCCTTCTCAAGTCATCTAAGACCAAAGCCTTAGTAGCTAGTGATGATCATAAATCTAGTCAGGGGGAAAAAACAACAACAACAAGAAGCAGTGGAAGCAGAAAACACAATCTGAGACACAACATGACTCCTCTCAATGAGGTAGTTCTTCTTCAAACAAGAAAGGAAGTAATGAAAAGAAGGATAAACTCTTTTGTGCATACTACAAAAAGCCAAATCATGACGAGCATCATTGCAAAACAAAAAGAATCGATGAGTTAGAAAATCTACTCAAGAAGAATAAGATTCAAGTGCCAGGTACTTCCAAGAATTCTACTCCTAATTCTTCAAAGAGTAAAGGTCAAGCACTTATGGCCAACTCAAATTCTTCTTCAGAATGGATACTTGACTCAGGTGCCTCTTACCATATGGGTTCTTCAAGGGAAGACTTTTCTTCATTGAAGTAGTCAAAGGTACCACACATCTTCGTTGGAGATGATGCTAAAATGAAAGTTGAAGGGAAAGGACATGTTCAAATGGAAGATGGGGAATTCAAAGATGTTCTCTATGTTCCAAATCTAAGCTCTAATCTCCTATCAATTTACCAAATCAATCACCTTGGAGATGGTCATAAGGTTGAGCTCCTTCCTGATTCAGTGATGGTGCAAAGTCTCAAAGATGATTCATTGGTAGCAGTTGGGAAAGTCAATGATGATAGGAGCCTTTATTCCTTCTCCCATTTTTTTCCTAAGAGTTCTTCTC